>JARGCV010000027.1:2470000-2857500 GCA_034064705.1 Bothrops alternatus
TCCACGCATGCGTGGTGCGCGCGCGACGAAAAAAAAAAACAAAATGCCGGACCGCGACGGGCCGATCCACGCATGCGCAGCGCATGCCTGATGGGCTGATCTGTGCATGCGCAGCGCGCACGCGATGAAAAAAAAAATAAAAATAAAAAAACAAAATGGCGGACCGCGACGGGCCAATCTGCGCATGCATGGCGCACCCCTGACGGGCCGATCCGCACATGCGTGGTGCGCGCCCGACGAAAAACAAAACAAAACAAAAAACAAAACAAAATGGCGGACTGCGGTGTCCGGCGGCCCCCGCGAAACGGTCGTTTGACCCCCATAGGTTGAGAACCGCTGAAGTAGAAGAAAGAAGGAAAACAGCAGTCAGCTGCACAGATTTAGCAGCAAAGACCTACAGAAGAAAGGCTGATATATTTCTGTCACTGAACTTAAGGCATTTGGGTGATCAGAATTCTACATCATTCCAAGCTTCATCATTCATTTTTATAGCAGACTGTCTCATGCAGAGCCTCAGTCAAATCATATGAAGGGATACAGAAACTTCTCATTGATAATATGACAGGAGGTGGGGGCAGCACACTTTTTTCTCTCTCATGTGACCGGAATTCACTGGAATAAGAGAAACTGGAGACTAATATTTTTCATATCATTAAAATGTTTGATACATACAAAAGAAGATTAGCTGTTAAAGTCTCAGTCCAGGTTTGCACTTAAACTGGAAAGATATCCAAGAGAAAAAGCAAATAAATTGATTCCAGATCACTTATTATTGAAAGATCATATGTGATGTGTAAATAAAGATTGTACTGTGTTAGGCATGAAAAACCAGGTCCACAGATGAAGTTTCAATTAATTTATTGCTAAAAGCCTACAGTATGCACGAAAATCTTAACTAAGGGTTGGTACCTGCTTACAATTAGATAAGGGTCAACAACACACAAGGAGGGTGAACTTAGTTCTGTTGTGGCTTTGTAGGGCAGCGGTCCCCAACCTTTGGGGGGGACTGATTTTTGTGGAGAGAGGGGACTGGAGGGGGCGTGGTTTCATGTGTTGCCTGCATCCTGCAGATGGGGCTTTACTTGTTTGCACAGCTCAGTTTCTGGCATGCCACAGATTGGTGCTGGTCCACAGACTTGAATTGGGGACCCCTGCTGTAGGGATTCTAAGCTGATCTCCCTTTTCAATCCTCTCCCAGGTTCAGCCATCTCTTCCCCTACAATTGTGATTACCCAATTCATCGTACAAGTGCCTTACATCTAGATTTAGCAATCATTTGTAAAGTATAAATGGCCATTCATACTGTGCTGATTTTCTAGTCAGGACAAAAACATTGTACTATTAGTGTTTCAGGGGTGGATTATGCTAATTTTTCACCTGACATCATCAGCCAGTTACATATTACAAATATAGTTACAGGCTAGCATTTGTTCTTTTGTTGCAATAGATGATTTATAAAATGCCATTGTATTTTCCCACTTTCCTTGATGTAAAATCAATGAAACAAGATGATTAGCTATTCCTATGGTTAATTACAAACATCTTGTTCTACTAAAAGGGGCAATCCTTTTGTTGACAGTGAGCTGGGCTATATTATTGACTGCAAACATTTCAAGACTCAGTCTGATGTTCTGAAGACTGTTGAACTTTTGAGCAGAGACTGATATAAAAGAAAACTAATAAAGATAAGATAGTATAGAATGTAAATAAACAAACCTCATGCCACGTCATTTTTCTGATTATAATATAGTTGTTTTTATTTTGAGTTCCTTTGAAATGTAGCATTGCAAATCTTTCCCTCATAAAGGAGAACTGGTTAAAACCTGTTATATAATTAAAGTTTGCTGGAGCACTCTGGTGATTCTTTCCAATGGATTTCATGGGTAGGATTAAATTCAGTGTTTTGCAATGACTACTTAAGCCAGCTAGAATTTTATCAAAATTTAGGTCATGGTGAAATAGCTAAAATTAGACTTACATTTTTTTCAGTATCTGCTAGGCATAATTTAAAATTAAATTCTTAGCTGGCTGTGTTTTGAATAATTTGCAATTATCCCTCAGATCAAGGATGGGCAGCACTAGGTATTCTACCTTGCCAGGGTATTGCATGGAACATGTCTAGTGACAATTTGGTAGCACTGGGGGATGCGACATTTCAAAAATTTTTGTTCTTTTTGATGAACTTAAGTGTCAAGATTGACATTGAAAATACCACCATCATTAAGAAATGATTAGCCCAGAATATAAGAAATGCAGTAGTTATTTTAAGTCTTGAGTGGCTTAAGGCTCAATTTGGATCTGAATGCTTTAATGGAATCCTGAGAATGTATGTAGTTCATCCCTGCCTTATATAAATTTTAGTTACTCAGCAAAGAATCTAAGCTGCCTATAAATGTATAAACTTTCTGGATGAATAAACTCAGAAATCAAGCTTACTTATCCTTTGCTCCAGATGCTTCATGTGATAGCATGTGTTGTTCTGGATGAAGGAGTACAACCTGATTTTGAAGTGATTGATCACTGTGTGGTACAAAGACTGTTGAAATTTCTCACCAATATTTGTGGGCCAAAAATTGGGTGGATCATTTTCCAGATTTTCTCCAGAAGAAAGAGAAATCCCCAACTTGATAACAGAAAGACTTTTTCTTAACAATGACAATGACAGGACAGTCAATGTGAGACATACTCTCATAGTGTTTTCACATGGAATTTAAGGGAATCATGGAAAGCCAGAAAGCTGCGTACTGCTGAAAAGATTATTGTAGAAAAAAGGTAGAATGTTTATTCACATATTTTGGTGATTTTGTAAGTAAATAAATGTAAGAACACTATGGTAATACTTACGGTATATTGTAAGCCACCTAGAGTCGCCTTGCAGTAAGATGGGCAGCAAACAAATTTAATAAGTAAATAAAATAAATAAAATGGTCCATTCATTCCAATTTCTCCAAAATTATCTTCTTCTTTGAAATAGTTTGTAAAACAAACTCTCTCTCCTCAGATTGAATGAGAATTGATAGGAGGGAAAAGTAGGAGAATTTCTCTCCCCAGCATTACCAGATGTATATACCGAGGCAATAGAAGTTCATATCTATTTACTCAACTTACACAAATATTGTATTGAACCTTTCTTTCCAGTACATGTGACTGAGTCATACAATATGTTTTTTTACTTACAAATTCTTTGTCTTCCAGCAATAACCTGCTTGAGTAGAGCTATTTGGAATAGAGTATTATGATACTTCTTTGCTTCTTTGTAATTTTTCTTGATTTAGATATTCACATCTTTTGACATGGTCCATAGAAGAAAGAACAGGAAGTCTGATCTATAGAATCTGTAGCTTTACATCAGCACCCATGTTTTACTTGTGATATTTGAAAAGCATAGGCTAGGGCAGGGGTCCCCAACTCCTAGCCTGTCCTCAGCATGCCAACAAGTGGGCCACACAAATAAGCAAAGCTCCATTCTCGGGATACAGGCAGTGTTCAAAACCACACCCCCTCTGGTCCACGGAAAAACCTTTCTCCAAGGCACCGGTCTCTGGTGCCCAAAAGGTTGGGGACCTCTGGGCTAGGGCACTGTTGGAAATTCTTGTTCTGTTTTATTATTGCCTATTTCCATGACATATATATGCTTATGCTTGGTTTCATTTTTCAAAAATGAGAAAAACATATAGGACAGGATGCATGCAAATAATTCACGTTTGCACCCAATTCTGTGCAATGCATACAATGCATACATATAAAGTAAAAAATGGAGATTATTTTCTTCTGGACTTGGATATACACATTAGATTTTAATTTTATTTAACAATCCTTGGGTGCCATTGCCTCAGTTTTTTTCTGGGTGGCCAATAACAGATGAAGAACATATAGAAAACATCCATCCATTATGAATCAGTACAGGTCTAATAGATGTCAACAATGACCCAAACTCAATTATTCACTCATAATTTAGATCCTTGGTGTCAGTAGCAATTGGTAGTCATTCCTTGAGACATCTTTCAAGAGGTTTACAATGGGGAAAGGTATAGTCTTTCGAAAATACGGAGCCTGAGCTAGTTCACCTCAAGCTGTATAACACCCTCCTTTAACTCATAAGAACATAAGAACATAAGAAGAGCCATACTGAATTAGGCCAAAGCCCATCGAGTCCAGCATTCTGTGTCACACAGTGGCCCACCAATTGTACATGGGGATCTTGAGCAGAAAGAGAAGGCAAAACCCTCCCTTTCCCTTGACCCCCAACAAATGGTACTCATATCTTTCAGGTATAAGGAAAAGATAATGAAGCTCTGTATTTTTCCCTAATAATCTGAAATGATTGACTTGCTTTTTCTTTTCTTTTTCTTTTCATTAAGGAAAGATTGTGCAGCTGCACAAGAAAGCTCTAATTTCATTACAAAGTACTCTGTAGTTTCGCCTTTTGAACTTTGGTGTCTTCTACCGCCCTTCTAAAACTTCAACAAAAGCAAGGGTATTATTGACATACATACAAAGATCCATGTCAATTCATTCTCCACCTATTTTAAAGTTATTTCAGAGGCATTTTGGAATCCATACTGAGTTTCAAATAATGTTTGACTTTCCTACAACAAATCTTACCACAAATAGCAGCTAAACTGGCTCTTTCATGCATCCAATTTCAGACAACAGGTATAACCAAATCCCCCTAGATGCCTTTCTCTCCTTTCTCCAAGAATGTGCAGCAATGGAAAATAAGAGGGGAGAGCTTTTTCCATTCACTGCATGGAAAGCAAGAACACTTGGCATTTACACCAATCATGTCCTGGAACTGGGTGGGTCTCGGAAAAAGCAAAAACTTCAGTAGAAAACATATATGGGTTGTGTGTGAAAAAGTATTTTAAACCATAAATTGGCCACATGCATTGAATTGAAAAAAGTAATGACAGTAATCCAAAATTGAATTGTGAAATATTGCTGGCATGCAGGACTGGAGGTGACAATGAGCTTCACCTTAGGAAAGCAACACTAACATTTTAGTAGCTGGATAGTTCCCCTGATATACACCCCCCCAAAAAAAATTTGATGGGTTAAAAAGAGGGTGATGTAGGCCAAATTAAGAACTGGACACATAACTATTGTTAGAAAAAAATTCAAAAATGTGGATGAAAATTCAGAGTTAAAGATCTTAAACTTCTTTTGTCTCAAAAATGCATTCCTAAATACAATTTTGTAAAAATACATTAACATGCTTTTTAAAAAAAAAGTTAATGAAGCAATGGAAAAAGCAAAACTAAGTTCTTAGGATGTAGTTCAAAAACCAGGATAATGTTCCCAGAAGTTTGGTGCAAGAGATCCATCTTCAGGAAAAAAAAATATAGGACATTTTGCAAAGTAGACTGAAAAGTTATATTTATGTAAATACACTTTTTTTTCTTACAAATACTAGATAGCCAAGAGTATGCAGAAAGTAGAGTGTGGCAAATATGGTTCAGAATCAGCATCGCTTTCTGTATCGTGCCTTTTTAAAAGCCATTTTTTACATCTGGGTGAAAATATTAAAGTACAGTCTATATAGGCACCATCTCAAATACACAGTGCATATATTTGTAACTTTAGCTTCTTTCATTCTTAAAATATATCTTTACTGTGATAAAATCCATATTTTGAGGAAGAACTGTGGTTTAAATATATCAGACATTATTTTCACAGCGTGAGTGCATCTTACATTTTGATATGAAGGGTCTCATAAGAAAGGATTTGCTTGTGATTTAGTCTCTATTTTTAGCACATCATTTAAACTAACCCTAGAGGTGATATTATCTGTATAACTGGATGATTGTCCCAGGGAAGATGAATTAAACTGCTTTTATCTCCTAAAGAAATTAGCATTTCTTTAAGTATTATCACTATTTTACTATTCCTTTTAATATGAAACTCTGTTCAACATTTAGGAAATAAGATATTGTAGGAACATTTTAAAAAATTATGCCTTTTGCTTACAGTATCACGAGTTATTCCTGCTCCTGTTTGTCAGTTAAGGTCTCTGTAATGGAGCAGAAGTTTGGCTTTGTGGAGAAATAAGGACTGGGGCAGTGCAACCTTCCTTGTCCTTCTTAATTTCTCAGAAATTTTCAATATCATCAACCATGATATTAACTTTCAATAACAACACCAGCCAACCAAACTTTCTTTGAAGAATTTGAGTAGGGGACAGGGAGTGATAATGTTGCAGTGGTTTTTTGGGCAGAAAACTCTACTTTATGGAGTGCCTTGGGGGTCCCTTCTCTCTGCACTTATTTTTAATATTTGTACCAAACTGCTAGAAGTGCCATTCACTGGAACAGGGTTCAATAACATCAATATTTTGATGATACTGAGTTATTCATGCTAAATAATATGAAAATGCTGACTCGATGCCTAGAGGCTGTCAGGCTCAGCATGGAGAGGAAGAGACTATGAGTTTGGTTTGTGGACCTTGATACCATTTTGGTTCTGAATAGGTTCTTCTCCACAATCCAGAGGTGGTTCAAAATTTGAGCTTTTGCTCGACTCACATATCTTGCACAACAAGGGCTTTTGCACAACTACATCTTATGTACTAACTGTGACTAGGAGGCCCTGCTTATTGTAATGCATTCTTCATGGATCTGCTCTTGGAAGCTACAGCTAGTAAAAAATATAGCAGCCCAGGCAGCGATGCCTTTGTTGTAATACATAGTTGACCTCACTCTTCGGAGCTCCATTAGATATGAGTCAGCTTCTGGATACAATCCAACTTGCTGGTTGTCACCTTTAAAGTCACATAGCCTTCAGACCTGCTTATCTCAGGTCTTCTTCTCCTATATTTCATATGTCCATCAAACTAGATCAATAGGTTCAATTCCCTCTAGGCCCCATGTTTACAACCTGTCACCTGATATGGCCTTGGAAGCAAACATTTTAAGCAATTATCCCCTGTCTTTGGAACTTCTCTCTTTGTCCTTTCTTGTATTTAGGAATGCTATGAAGACCTACCAGTCTCTTCTTGCAAAGAAGACGGCTACACTATGGCTGAAAGTGTGTTTTGAAGTGACTTGAATGTGTATTTCTTTGTTTTGCATTTTCTTGACTTTGTTATTTTTATATAAAAACACAAGAAGAGCCATGCTGAATCAGGCCAAAGCCCATCGAGTCCAGCATTCTGTGTCACACAGTGGCCCACCAATTGTACATGGGGATCTTGAGCAGAAAGAGAAGGCAAAACCCTCCCTTTCCCTTGACCCCCAACAAATGGTACTCAAGGGAATCCTGCCTGCCTCAACCAACATAGAGGCGGCACACGGACATCCGTTTTAATAACCACTGATACACTTGACATCCATGAATCTATCTAACCCTGCCTTGAAGCTGTCAAGGCTGACAGCTGTCACGACCCCTTCTGGAAGTGAATTCCATAAATCAACGACCCTCTGGGTGAAGAAATATTTCCCTTTATTTGTCCTCACTTTCTTACCTATGAGCTTTAGGGAGTGCCCCCTTGTCCTGGTATTGTGTGATAGAGAAAAGAATTTTTCTCTATCCACCTTTTCTATCCCATGCATGATTTTATACACTTCGATCAAGTCACCCCTTAAACGCCATCTTTCAAGGCTGAAGAGACCAAGGCATTGCAATCTGGTTTCATAAGGGAGGCGCTCCATTTCCTTGATCATTCTTGTTGCCCTTTTTTGCACCTTTTCCAGTTCCATTATATCCTTCTTGAGGTGCGGTGACCAGAACTGTTCACAGTATTCCAAGTGTGGTCTCACCATCGATTTGTACAGAGGCAATACAACACTTGCTGACTTATTTTCGATTCCCTTCCTAATCATGCCAAGCATGGAATTTGCTTTTTTTTTTACTGCTGCTGCGCATTGGGTTGACATCTTCATTGAGCTGTCCACCAAAACCCCAAGATCCCTTTCTTGGGTTGTCTCAGAAAGTTTGGTCCCCATCAGTTGGTAAGTATAATTGGGGTTCTTTGCCCCGATGTGCATAACTTTGCACTTGTTTAGGTTAAAATGCATTTGCCACTTTGTTGCCCACTCACACAATTTCGAGAGATCCCTTTGGAGCTCCCGACAGTCAGTTATTTGGGATAATTGTAGTAGTTTGGACTGCACATCAGTCTGGCAATTGCTTGAGTTCTGGTGAATAGACCCAATTGTGTAATTGTGAGAGGTAATTCCTCATTTCAAAGGAGGGCTTTGAAACTCATAGCTAAAACTATGTACATACATTCATAAGAGTTATATAGATAATTATGTACATAAGAGTCTTTCCATTCAAAACAATAACTAGTTTTCACTTGCACAAATTCTCTATGGGCATTTCACCATAAGCAGGCTTCTAGAAGAGGTGAATGGTGGTAAGGCTGATATCACTAATTGAAATGATTAATCACTTGCTGTAGCCTATTTCTCTGCACTGCCAAGAGGCCCTTGTTTTTTGTCGATGTCTGCTGGTTCTGATTAAATGGTTATTTAGACAAACTCACGAAGAAGAAAATATCTATCCCAGGTTACTACTTCTTATGGCAATGTTATCTAGGATCATTTGAATGTCAATGTTATGGATCAAGAAGTAAAAGCAGGATATGGATTTTGGCCACTTTGATGGAAAACTATGTTAGTCTAGATAGTCTCTGTTACCTCAGCTTGGCATAATAACCTTTGTTTTTCTGTTGCCCGTTCTCTCTTGTCTTAAGGACAACAAAAAAATAGTAAAAGTAGCCACCATTACCATAGGTTGCTTATTCACTTTCTAACTTCCCTTCTGATAAGTGAAAATGGGAGTAAGATGGAAAAAACTAAGTTTGCTTTGCCCAAAGTACTTCCTAGTCAATGAGTTGTGGTCATTATGGGCAGGAGCTACAAACTATAGATTGTTCAGGATTCCCATAATGAGACATTGCACAGACATGTGTTTTGCACAGACATATGTTAATCATTCATCATCTAACAAAAAGCATTATAATGTGTTTTGAGTACACAATAAATTAAAAGAACACATACACACACACACACACACAGATAATTGTTCCATGCTGGAAAATGT
This sequence comes from Bothrops alternatus, assembly GCA_034064705.1. Lineage (NCBI taxonomy): Eukaryota > Metazoa > Chordata > Lepidosauria > Squamata > Viperidae > Bothrops > Bothrops alternatus. The sequence goes on from JARGCV010000027.1 coordinate 2,479,043, forward strand.
GCTTGTTTCAAGTATACAATATCAATTTCCTGATGTTTGATGGTGTTTATACTTCTCTGGATATCATCTGATACCCATAGCATGCCTTGGCACAAATTCTACTCTATAAATAATTAAATGGAGGTGCTACAGTCCAGAAAGGCTAATTGTGCTATCTCTCACTGTTATAGTGGTACAATTTAGTTATCAACATCAGCTTCAACTAAATTCCTATCAAACTTTTGCTAAAACCTGTGGTTGCAAATAAATGTTTCAATATAATTTTTATCAAAGGGACTCAATTATTATTAATAGTCTTTGCATCTAGATTTTACTACGTCTACTTTCCGTTTCCCAGAGCAGAGATTTGGCACTGAAAACATCATATTCTGGCATTCAACCATTGATTGTCTGATTTAGATCTTAACTCTGCAGATGGTATGCAAAACAAAACAAAATGCTAATATGATCAGATGATTGGAATTTTCTGTGGACACAGCTACTTACTGTGAAACATTATCCTGCTTGGGCAGTTAGATAAGGATAATCAGCCTTCCCTGAAGTCTGGAAAAAGCAAGCTGCTTAAAATTATTGGGAAATGACAGATGATGTGAACTAAGGAAATTATAAATATGATTAAAAAGTGATACATGTTGTAAGAAGAATGAGAATAAAAAAAAGAAATGGATGGTTAGCAAACGCAGATAAACTTAACTTACTAATCCTATCAAGATGTAGTGGGACTTCTTTCCATAATCTTTAACCAATTAAGAATTATAGCAGTCCCTACAAATCTGGGGTACAGGGGATTCAAAATGGATGTACCAAAGAATAAACTGTCCCAATGACGTTCCTGTTCTCACCTCAGAGTGAGTTTTAGATTAATATGTGTTTTTCATCTGCAATTCCTGCCAAACTTAAGGTTTAGTAAGATAATATATGTGAAATGACCAAAAGTCCTCAGGAGATACAAAAACTAAGTATTATAATTATGATTGGTTGTAGAGTCAGCTAGATTTTCAGATGGTATTTGGCAGTTTTATCTACCTACAGAATCCTTTCTAAGAACCAGGGATAGGCAGAAGTCTGATGGTGTTAAAAGTATCATTGCAGGATTTAAACTGTTCCAAGTAAAGCAATTGATTGATGGTGATTTTTGATAATGCCAGTTGATTTGGAATTGCACCCAAGGTGTCTGTTACTATTAATACTAGCTCTACTTTCTTTTGCCACAGTCATTCTATGTCTATTTGCAGGTCTTTATATTTTGTGATTTTTCTCCAGTTCTTTCTCTTTCTCTTTTCATATTGATGAAAGATGTTATCTCTACTTTTTAAATATTTTATATTAAAAATTTTAAATACAATAAAATTATAAAAAATAAAGGAAAATAAAAAATAGAATATAGAACAAAGGAAAAAGAAAAAAGAAAAATACAGAATTTTCACTTCTACTCTTGTTTCTAACCTTTTTAAATCCTAAATCCATACATCATCAATTCATTATTTTCTTTCTTCAACAAAAGGAACATGTACAGTTTCCAGTCTTCCAAAAAAGGATTTTTCATTTTTTCCCTGACAAACATTTTTATATGTTTCTTAATGGAAAAGTGGTTTTAAAAATTTGTTGTTGTTCAATTACTAAGTCATGGCTGACTCTTCGTGACCCATGGACCAAAGCATGCCAGCCCCCCCCCGTCCTCCAATGTCTCACTAAGTAGGCCCAAACTCATGCCCGCTGATCTGATGATGCTATCTAACCATCACATCCTCTGCTGTCCCTTCTCCTTTTGCCTTCAATATTCCCCAACATCAGATTTTTTTCAATGAGTCATTTCTTCTCATTTGGTGGACAAAGTATTTGAGCTTCAAATTAAGTACCTGTCCTTCCAAAGGACAGCCAGGATCAATTTCCTTTAGGATTGACTAATTTGATCTCCTTGCAGTCCAAGAGACTCTCAAGAGTCTTCTCCAGCAGTACAGTTCAAAAGCATCAATTCTTAATCAATCAGCCTTCCTTATGGTCCAACAGGCTTTTTAAATAGTAATGAATTAAAGTAAATTGCCGATTTTGTTTTTTTAAGAGTTTTTTAAGAGTTTCATGATATTAAGTCAGTTCATCATGTGGAAAAAAACACAGAAATAGCAGATATGCTCAAGGATTTTGTTTAGCCTGCATTTTGAAATAAACCAATTCAGTCTGTATCTCATATGCTTATGGTTTTGATTTTGCATTTCTTCAAATTTTGAAAATAGTGTTAAACTCAAAATGAGCATTAAAATCTGCGCTTAGGATAAGATCATTTGGAACTTTGGGGGAAAATACCTTTAAGTGCTTATGTGTGTGTGCATTGTACAGATTGGAAAAAAAAGGAATTAACTGATTAATATGAAATAGTATGGAAACAATTAAAAATTAAAAACAGAATTGACTAGACTTTGGGTAGGAATTGATCTAAAATGGAAACAGACTGCTTCTATTGTACTTTAATCCAGATCATTTATTCTCTTTAATTGAAGTCTGAAGTGAATGGACTAGAAATATGATAAAGATAAAAGATTAATGGAATAGAGGATAGCAGAAGACAAGGCACTTTAGATTAAAATTAAGAAATTGATAACCATGAGCAAAATATCCATGTAGTAAGCAGAAAAGAGAGATCAGAGGCTCTGAGTCCTCATTAAAAGTAAGGAGAAAATAAAGCTTGAAGCTAAACTGCAGAAAGTGAATAAATCTTGTTGTTTTTTTTCAGTATTCTATTCTTGCCTGTATTACTCATTCATCTACATACAATGATAATCATGGTAAGTAAGTGGGACCGTGAAACTGTCTTCTCCATGGAACTGGGAGGTTCAGATTAGTATCTGTGTAGCATTGGAAGATATAAAATGATACAGAACTGAAATGCTCAAATTTAAAAGTACATGTGGGTGATAAGATCTCTATAACCTGCTTTTAACCTGGCACATAGCTCTGATTTAATGGAATGGAAAGTTTAGCTCTTTGCCAAACTAAAACCTGTTGAAAATTGCTATCTTAAGAAGGCAGGTAATAGTTACGCAGCATGAACAGGGTCAAAGGTGAGAGAGAAAGAGATGGAAAATACCAATCTCTCTTTTGGAAGCTAGTTGTGTTAATGAAGATCCACTGTGATGACGTTTGAATTCAAGGAAGTTGGGAATCAGTTCCTGGCAGGAGAGATGCCAAACTTCTTAGCATTTTGTAGCTCAGGAAATGTCAGTCATTTTTAAAAAAATGAATACAGCAGTTCATGGAGATTCTTTGCATAAAATAATTTTTATTCCATTGACTTTGTTAGAATTATTTTTAAATAAAATAACTTATGTAGGATTTGATACAATTTTTCTTTAAAAATGATTGTGATTCCCAAACCATCCAAAAAAAAATCCAGACAAAAAAAAAACCACAGTAAAACATACCAGACTTTTATGATCAACAAGCAACTGTAGCTATATATAAGCTTTTTTTGGCATGAGTCTGGCTATAACTATATTTCTAAATGTTTAAGCCAGTAGTATATCTAACTCAAGCCTATTCATTAAAAGAAAATAATTGATGATGACAGACTGTGCGTGCAGCATCAACATGATTTGCTAGTTAAATACTCTGTGCCTAGAATCTCCATTTAGTGTAAAATATAGTTTTATGTATCAGTTTTATATGGCCTTTTAGAAAGATCTCTCTGAAAGTACCTATATTCCAATTCTGAATTTAAACCTACTGTATTCAAAGTCTATCTTTAGTAGCTGGTAAAGGAAAAGTAGGGACATATTTCTAGAGATATATGAAGCCTAGATTATTTTAATGAGGATATTTAAAACATTGAAATCAATATGATAAGAATATTCTTGCAATTAATTGCAATTATCTGAAACACAAGTTGTTGAGCCTACCACTGAGCAACACAAAAACTCAGGATACATTTCCTGGTGTATAACATTCCATCTTGATTATTTGTCTTCTCTGGGAATTGGATTTTTTGTTTTTTTTGTTTTTGGGGAGGAGAGATGAATGGGAAGAATGTTGGTGCTTCTAAAAGTCATTGAGCTGTTACATCTTATGGTTTATTGGTCATACTAGTTAAATAGGAAGTAAAACTGTCATAGAAAAACCCACAATTAATAACATTTTCATGTCCCTTTCCTGCAAATACATTGAATGCACATGGAGGTGTAGCCTCATATAACTCTTACTCATCTTAAAACCCATTTTTACCAATGCCCCAGTCCTCGCTTCAGAAGTTATAGGAACTACCGGTACATCAACTTGATTCCAACATTCTGATTCCTCAGCTTTGTGAGTTTCAAGAAACATTTCCCACACAGACATGCATTATTTATACCATATAAACCATAGGAGATAGTTAGAGGCAGGAAAGTCAAATCCATTCTCTCTTTTCTCTGTATGTCACGATCTCAGAAAGGGGGTGCATCTGACAATTCATGACAGGAGAATTTTAATTTTAAAAAGTTTTTTTTATCTTACCTCAAAATTGGATTGGAGAACACATAGACCCACCATGTGTTAGTGGCATTGAAAAGATTCCGAAATGGACCCACATTTATAGAAGTGGCTGGAATGCCCAGTGTTACGACAGAGAAATAGGAATAAACAAAGCAGAGGTTTGGAAAGAATGTGATCTTTCATGCTTCCAGGCATAAGTCAGTCAAAATTGGGAGGAAGGAGGTGGAAGGGGGGGGGAGATTGTTTCAGAGGAGACATTTACTACGTGCTTCAGGGTCTTTTCCTCTTGTACAGCTAGTATATAGGCAACTGTCATTGCACTGGAAATGAACATCCAATAATCACGACAGTATAGCATTCCCTGCAACCCTCCTTTAATCTGATAAAAATGGCAGAGAGAAGAAGGGGAATTCTTTATATGCATTTCTTTGGGTTTTAAGTTATAAACAACAGGAATTCAGGATCATGTGAGAAGAGAGATGATGAAAGAAACAGAATGCAGGAAGTCAGGGGAATACAAGAGGCCAGGATCGGATGGGATCCATTCCAGGACATGAAAGGAAGTGACTAAACTGATACATGAATGTTACCTAATAAAGAAACACAAATGGAGAGAGGAAGACACCAAGGACTGGTGAGATGCTATTCTAATACTTAAATGTTTATAGGTCAAAATCCAGAAATGCATAAGTTTAGAACACTGGTAATAGAAAAGAGATTGCTTTGAAATATGGTGAAAAAAATAGCCTCTGGATCAGTGGGATGAGAAAGACTGACAGAGAATAAGGCAGTTATCTTTGTAGGTCTTGCGGGGACAGGCTGTTGGTGCTTGGGAGGTTTTTTAAAATTTGTAAGAGAGAGCCTGGAGCTATAGCACTCAAAGTGCTATCCAGGGAAACTGCTTTGTCTTGTCTTGGAAATTCACAATTTTTCAGCCAACTTGTCACATACCTCAAAAAATTAACATGGGCTGATTCATAGCCCTCAAGGGTCTCAGACTGAACAAATCTTCTTTGAAGCTCAGCCTGACAACATCTGGAATCAGAGTTTAAGAAATGAGGGCAACTTTTTCCTTCTTGACAGACATCACTTCCTAAGGCAATGTAAGATTTACAAAATTAGGCATGCTTAATAATGACATTAAAAGGAAAGGGGCTTCTTTTAAAAAGTTTTTGTATGTTTATTTTTAAACTTGTTTCATAATATTGTTGTGCCAACAAGCTATGGAGAAATTGAAATGCAGGAGTTTCTATGAACACCTCAATAGTTATATACCAAGGACTATATGAACATTGACATTTACTTTCATTCATCTAGTTCTAGATTATCTACAGACTAGCAGAAGATCTCTAGGCATTGCACTCCAATCTGCTACAGGCCTATTTTGAAAAGCCAGGAATTTGAACCCATCATATTTTGCATGCACAGCAGGGATATCTATAGTCTTTGTCCAGTAAGGAAAAAAATTATTAGTTTCTCCATAATAGTTAACACACACACCCTTTACAAAGAAATTTGCAATTTTGGTAATTATTACCTCTTCTTGAAAGATATTAATTAAATTCTTTGTCCGTTAACACAGTGAAAATTCCCTAGCTGTAGTTATTCCTAGCATAATATGTAGCTTTGAGAAAGTTACACAAATATTGAAAGCAAAATGTTCTAAGCTCTCTACGGGTTCATATTGTACCACTTTCCAAGTTTTGGCCTTTCATTGATAAAGACATTTATGAATGATAGTCATATAAGAAACAACATCCTCTCACCCCCTCCAAATATTTCTGATCCATACAGTGACTTGTTAATAGAGAATCACCCATGATCAGCTGAGTTTAGTGATTAAAGGAGAACAAGACCTGGGAAGAATAGAGAAAAATTCATCCTTGAAAATTTCCTGGGACATTTTTCTCTGTCCAAAATCTGGCAAGACAGTGAATTCTCTTGATTTGCTGTGCCATATATTAGTTTTTAAAATATTTTGTTTATGATGATTTTCATGTCATTCTGTCAGATACATTTCCTTTTTTATCTCTGCAATATTAATTTCTCCAAAAAGTATTTCTAATAAGCTGCTCTCTCCCTTTCTTTATTGTTCTTGTCTGCAGCACTAAGATTTTGAATCTCCTTTTCTGGTTTATTATCTGGATATCTTGCACAGCGTGCATCTTTGAGTGTGCATACTGACTTTGTAGTCATGCTTACAGAGAATTTCAATTCCTTTGGTTGTTTTGAGGTTCAGGAGTTGTATGTAAGCTGTTCAAGGAAGTAAAAATAAATGTTAATTTATTTTCAGCCTGCCAGCAGTTATTCAGTTATGGGTGCAAACATAAATATTCTTACTGACAAAACAGGAAAGTTGCACTAATGAATAATTACACTGTTATCATGGGCTGGCAGAAATACCTACTACAAATTCATATTTGGTTTCCAGAAATGTTCTTTAAGTAGTTACACCAGGGACAAGTATGTTTCCCCCACCCCCTCTGTGCTTCATAAAAATGAACTACTTATTAAAGCTCTCTCCTGAAGCAAAACAATGGAACAAAATAATACTATCATCAACAACTGCCAGAGTACAAAGGATGCGAGTTCAGAGGGTGTGTGTGGGTTTTTGTTTGTTTTTTTTGAAGTTCAGGAAGTTTTGTTATTGGGAACTCCTCTTAACTTGCTCTTGCTTTATGCTACGTAACCACTGTCTGCTTCTGGATATTGTGTCCTTTTTTGGTTCCATTTAATGCCTTCTGTATTTGCTAAGGGATAGGCCCTAGTGCTAGAGAACTGAAAGAGAACTGAATTTGTGAATGACCTCCTGTTTTCCGCTGAGTCTTTGAAATTGGAGAGGCTCATGATAAAAACAGCCTTGAAGAATTTTCAGGTTCAAAGATTTCTTTCTATGCCCTTACAAAGCTGCTAGCTTTTCTTTTCCTTTTGACCCCACTATGTGTGAAGTATGATTTGTAAAAATCATGATCAAATGCTTATTTAAAATTTTCGAGGGGGGGGGCAGAATACAGAACAGATTGGGGGAGAATGAAGCTGGGAAATTAAAAGTAAATCAATAGATCAAGTTTGGTTTATTAATTAATTATTTTCTTGTCTTGCCTAATAAATATGAGAAAATTCAGAATTGTAAATAGGATTGATTTGTTAAAGCAAAGACTTATCACTTATATTGACACGGAAGCAGAAAACGATGCCACTACTTTCTGTTCACTTCATTGCATGTTGCCAGTGACAAATTTCATTTATAATATTCTTATTATATAATCATTTTACCTATGTGGATGATATGCAATTTCCATGGTTTAGTTTTGGCATCTATTATCAGAATATCTTGGGGTGCTTTTTAGACAGTAACTATTATCCCCCCTCCTCTCTCTCTTTAGGTCTGAAAAATAGGTAATGGAAACAACACAGATCAGCATGTCACAAGCCTCACTAGTCAAGGGCAGCCTCAGTGCTAAAATGAAGAGAAACAAACCTCGTGTGATGTCTAAAAGTGGTCACAGCAATATCAAGATTGACAAGGTAGATGGTATTTACCTGCTTTATCTTCAGGACCTGTGGACCACAGTTATTGACATGAAATGGAGATACAAACTTACATTATTTGCTGCTACTTTCATCATGACTTGGTTTCTGTTTGGCGTCATTTACTATGCCATTGCATTTCTTCACGGAGATCTGGAAGAGAGCAGATACTCTCAAAAACATGTCCCTTGTGTCATGAATGTAGATTCGCTAACTGGGGCATTTCTCTTTTCTTTGGAATCCCAAACAACCATTGGTTATGGCTTCCGGGTTATCACTGAAGAATGTCCTCATGCCATATTTCTCTTGGTGGCTCAGTTAGTTCTCACTACCTTGATTGAGATTTTCATTACTGGAACTTTCCTGGCCAAAATTGCTAGACCTAAAAAAAGAGCTGAGACCATTAAGTTCAGTCATTGTGCTGTCATAACCAAACACAATGGACAGCTGTGCCTTGTAATCCGTGTAGCAAATATGAGAAAGAGCCTCCTGATTCAGTGCCAGCTAACTGGAAAACTTCTTCAGACCTATGAAACCAAAGAAGGAGAAAGGATTCTGCTAAACCAAGCTAGCGTCAAATTCCATGTGGATTCATCATCAGAAAGCCCTTTCTTGATTCTACCTCTGACTTTTTACCACATTTTGGATGACAGCAGCCCTTTAAGTGACCTGACATCCCAAAATTTAAAGGAAAAGGATTTTGAACTCATTATCCTTTTGAATGCCACAGTGGAATCTACGAGCGCTGTATGCCAGAGCCGAACCTCATATATTCCAGAGGAAATTTTCTGGGGTTTTGAATTTCTGCCTGTGATTTCTCTTTCACAGAATGGAAAATACGTTGCAGATTTTAGTCAATTTGAGCTGATCAGAAGAAGCATCAACTGTACATTATATAGTACGGACCCTGAAAAGCAAAAATTGGAAGAGCAATATAGAAAGGAAGACCAGAGGGAGAGAGAACGCAGAACCATGTTGTTACAACAAAGTAATGTTTGATTACTCATCTATAACAAATTATACTGTATATAACACTTCTGAAAGTCGGTTACTCAAACACTATGATTTTAACAGAATGCATCATTAATTCTTTTTCAGTTTTTGTGTAACATATATCACAATTGTGGAAAATGGAGGTATGCTTTGGGAGTATAGAAGCCTATCTTAATATAAAGAAGACTGTTATATTGTGGCACACCAGAGTTCCAGACAGGGAATTTCACTGCACTATCTGGAACTGGATCCATGCCATATACTCGCATCTTTCTTCAGTGCTGACATGGAGTGGAATGGTTAGCATATTGACATTGTGCTGCCAATAACTTTATGATCTGCATCACTGGTGATGAGCTGTGTATTTTGTCCACAGGGTAGAATGTCAGTAGAGCTCTACTTCTTAACTCCTCCCATCCTTCTTGGCATTAGAGACAGGATGTGGTTAGCATGTTGATCTCTAGAGTTACACCATCTTCCTGTTGCTTAGTCTTTGATACATGACAAATGATTTTCAACGGGTATGCCTGAAGTTTGCTATATTGAACATTTTTTCCAGATACAAAAGTTTGATATTTTGAACATATTTCTTCAGATATAAAAATCTACATAGGTGTTTGTTTTAGATATAAATAGCAATTTTTAAAAGTTTATTGACAGGAAGCATTATGAACACTGGTACTTTGTACAGTGACACCATGATATGATGAAGACAGTTTGTGTGATTCTGCCAAATTTCTTTTGTGTGGATCTTAATTGCCATTTTCCTAAACTGACATTTTTTCCCCTGCCCAGTTTAAATTTGTACATTATTGATAGGGCATAAGGTCAACATCATAAGGGAAAAACAGAGGAAGATCAGGCTTTGCTCTGAATTTTCTCATCAGCACATTATTGATCAAAAGCTTAATAGGAATTCTCACATTTTTATTTGTACCCCACACTTATTATTTTTACAAATAGACCAAAATGAAAACCTGTCTAATACACCTTCCTTCTCCTATTGTCCCCAAAATAACAACCGTGTGAGGTGAGTTGGGCTGAGAGAGAGTGACTGGCCCAAAGTCACTCCGCTGGCTTTCATAACCAAGGCAGGACTTAAATTCACAGTCTCCCACTTTCTAGCCTGGTGCCTTAACTATTGGACCAGACCAGGAAAGTGCCTGCTTGTGGTCATTTTGGATGAACAAGAAAGAACAAAATGAATGGCTCCAGAACCTTTCCCTTGAGTGCAAACTCCTTTTTGCACAGATTTCCATTTACTCATCAATGCAAATTATCATGTTGGCCCACAATGCTGTTCTCTCTCTCTCTCTCTCTCTCTCTCTCTCTCTCTCTCTCTCTCTCTCTCTCTCTCTCTCTCTCTCTCTCTCTCTCTCTCTCTCTCTCTCTCACTCTCTCTCTCTCTCTCTCTCTCTCTCTCTCCAATAATTTGAAGAACAGATTTTTAAAAAATGTAAATGATAGAAGTAAAGGAAAGGTCTTCAAAATTTAATATTGAAAGAGAAATTTAAAATTGAATTTGCTGCAGTGGAAACTTACTGCCTGGACAAACAAGCTTACTAAAAACTATAATGGATGGAAACCAGGAAAGGATAGCATAAAGGAAGGATGTAAGAGAAACATGTAGGCAAAATTGTTATCTGGGTCTTCAGAATGGGAAAAGGAGCTGTAAGAGAAGATAACTAGCAAATCAGGAAAGAACCTATCGTTCTAAGAGGCCCAGAACTCAAAACCAACAACTGGATATGTCTAATATTTTATATTACTAATGTACATGTGATGTATGATTTAGTATGTAGCAGGAAATAGGTAGGAGTGTAACTTCATAATACCTCAGCCAATAGGGAAAGAGGAGGGATGTGACGGCTGGGACAGGGTTGTATAAAGAAAGGAATATTTTGGGTTGAAACTTTGGAGAGAACCAAGCTTTGATAGCTTCTCTCCCCACTTATTGCAATAAATGAAACAAAAGGCCTTCACTGTGTCTTGGCTGGTTATTGGTCAGGCGAGCTTGCCTCTGGTCACGAAGGAAAGTAGCCAGGAGCACATAACATAAAGAAGGTGTTGAACACCACAGTCACTTAGAGGGAAATGCTAGTAACAATATTTTGCTTTTATGAAGTAATCTATTTTAAAAAGTTGTTTAGCTTTGTTTTAGAGAACTGTTTAATGCTCTTAAATAAAGGATTCTGAAATAGTTATGGCCAATATTTCTTTGAACATGTCATCTGTGAATGTCCTGCTGTGCTATTAATAGGAATGTATACATGGTACAAGAAAATATGGAATAATTATTTCTTTGGCCTGGTAAAGTCATAAAGAATTTGCAGAAGTCTTTGATTTCTAACAGAGAAATTGCTGCAGAGGGTTTTTCTCCCCCTTCTGAATGTCATGCAAACATGTTTAGATTAGTTACTTATTGTGTCATAATACTTAAGGATTAAGTTAGAATGGAAACATTTCCTTTTTAATTTTTTTTGACATCACTGGTCATGTGTGAAAATATGATAAAATGTATTTTGCCCTAGTTTAATCTTTCCAGTTAAGTTAGTAGGACAGGGTACAATAACTATAACAAATTGTTTAGAATTTGGAAATGGACATAGTTATAATTCAGCAACTAGGATTCCTTAAGTTAAATGATTACTTATAATAACTGAGAACTTCTGCTGCTCAAAAATAATTCAGTAATAGTGTCTCAGTGGCATAGCTGTGGCACATCCAATTGTAATGGTGAAGGCATTGAAGCCTCATCTATCCTGATCATTCCCATGTACCATTGTAGAAAACTAGTCCAGCCCATGTTTACTTTCAGATGTGAACTGGATATCTTAAGCTTATAAAGAAGACATAAAGCTTTCTGTCTTACTAACTTGAGACTGTTTACTAAAGGGGAATTATATGGGGCTGGAATAGTATAATAACTGGTGTACATACCCAGGCATCCTTTATGTGCTACTCTGGTCTGGCATGACAAAATTTTATCTAGAGGACACTATAGTCTAGTTTAGACATGGTTCCAGATATTTGCTACTGTTTATACAGACTCAGTTTTAAGCACAGCCTGAATCATTAATACAATGTAAATTTGAGACATGAAATTCTTAGTTTCAGATAACGCTGTATAATTTGTGCAGTAACTGCTAATGGGAAACTATGTACACAAATAACCTCTAGAGTGAGGTTGTGTTGAATTTAGGTGAACTTAGACAAAGAATTCATAAAGAGACAAAACTCTTCCTGCACTGATTCATTTTGGAACACGCAGTTAAAAAACAGAAACTTTGAGCTCTCCTTGCCATGCAGTTTGGCTCAACCACTTTAAAAATCTGCTCCAGAAGTTAGCGGTCCTCCTAGAATTACATGATACATGGTCCTCATGAAGCATGATGACAATTGCCTTTTCTCTTCTCCTTTCTACGCAACATAAACTCTGCTAGATCAGCAGCATTTTCCATGTGATAGGAATCCTGTAATTCATGAAATGCCTTCCCTAGAACCAATCATTTCTTTTTTAGAGGTATTTGAATTGGTCATAGTCATTACTTTCTGAATCATTTCTCTTAATGGATATCAAATCTGTATGCTTATTAAATTTAGTTAACAGGAAAAATAAAACCCATGCTGAAATGACCATGATAATATCCTTTAGTTCAGGATGCCTTCTGCAAATTCCCATTTAAAATAACTGCAGAAATGAATTCCATTAAGGCAATCTAAAAGAGAAAGCGTGAACACTAATTATTATTCATGAATTATTCTTCATTTCTGATTGAACCCATCCCATGCTTGAGTAATTGTTCTTTCATTGAAGGAAAAGTTGCATTGCATTCAATAATGGATTAAATAAATAAGTGGATAAAATAGGCTGCCTAAAAAGAGACTATCAAGGGCAAGTTAAAGCATTAAATTTCTCATGAGTTCTCATTGTGAAGTGAATCAATATTTATAGATTATCCAAAAAGATTTGAGTTTGGGTTCTAAAAGTTACTTCAGGCAATTATTCCCAAATGTTATTCTGATCCCAAATAAATGTGATGTTTATCAGAATCTAACCTTGCTAAAAGCATCAACAAACCTACTAGATATAGGAAAGCAGCCTTGTGTTGGGACTGCATCTTTCAAAATTGCCAACAAGTTTGAAGAAGGTACATAAGATTTCTTCCTCTTATGAAATGTTTAGATTGCAGTATATAGAACGACGTGTTATGGGAAGTTGCATCTCATTATTTCTTCATGTGCTTATTTTAAGCACTTTATCTCAAGCTTTATTTGAACTGGTTTTCAAAGTAGTTTATGGTACGATAGTCCTTGGACATAACAACCAAATGAAGAACTATGTGGTATAGTCTTGTAAATGCCAGATTGGCACTAAGGAGACCCATCTTTAAGTTCACCCTCAGTCATAGAAGATAACTGAATTTCTCTGGGCCCATCACTACCTCTCAGCCTAGCCATGAAGAAGATGGAGGGGGAACAAGAAACAAGCATAGATACTACCCACTTACTGTTGTTGTCACTACAATAGTAGAAGGGAACAGCTGAGGTAGTCAGTTATAAAGAGGTAGAGCTAGTAAAGAAATGCTGGAAACATCTGCAAAACCAGTGGAATAGTGGACGATCTACAGAGAAATAAAAAGTATGGATTACCTTGCTTTTTTTTCTTTTGTGTCTGAAGCCTATTAGCATCTCGTGGATCATAGGAATTAGTGCAAAGTTAAGAGTAAAGGATATGGCCTTGGAGGTTTAAATAAGAATCACCACTCATAATAAAGCTCATTAGAATGAATTATGCTAATAAATCATTCATCCAAATCTACTCCACAAGGATACTGTATGCAACAAAAGGAGAATCTTCAAAATAAATCTGTAATAAAATAAAACAAAATTTCAAAGTAGTTACCAAGCAATCTGCAAATAAAAATTATTTCTTTCTGAAACTAACAGTAAGAATAATATTATTATTGTTAGCATTCCTTATAACATTAAAGAGGCAAGGGGGAAGGAAGGGGGGAGCAGATGAATAATACGGTTAGTCTCCAACTTATTGAGGGAAGTCAGCCCCCCCCAGAAGGAAATATTAAAAGGGCAGAAAAATATATTTCCTCAAAAGGATTTTAAAAGCAGAAACCAACCCTGCCCCCAAGTCTCTCTGTCCCAAGCAGAAGCCAGCCCTGTACAAATGCAGATGTAAACCATCAGAAAGGCCCCAGCTAGGAGATCAAGAAGACAAAAACACCTAAAATCTGCATACCCCACACAAACTCTAGGAGTCATTAGCCCCATCACCAGGAAAGCAGGATATGATAATAGGATTAACCCACCACCATCAAGAATACCAGAAAGGCACACCCAGACTCAGGTCAGAATACATGACACAGGAAATACAAAGCCTCAACACAGGAACAAGAAACTATTCCAAACAAAAGGCTTCAGAGGTTATAAAAACCTACTTTCCACATGTGCTTGGTCTTCTTTTTCTCTCCTCTTTCCTGCAAGAACCATCTTTCTGGCTCTTCAATAAACTGCAACCTTCTTTCTAAAGCAGTCGCCATGTTTATTTATCCCCGGCTTGAATGAACCAGGATGAAGACTTTTCTTTCAACATTACAACCTGAAGTGAGCCCAAAATTTCTGTTGCTAAGCAAGATATTTGTTAAGTGAATTTTGCCTATTTTACAACCTTTCTTGCCATACTAGTTAAGTGAATCATCGCAATTGTTAAGTTAGTAACACAGTTGTTAAGTCTGGCTTCGCATTGACTTTGCTTCTCAGAGGATTGTAAAAGATGACAACATGAGTCTGGGATATTACAACCATCATAAATATGAGTCAGTTGCCAAATATCTGAATTTTTATCATGTGACCATGGGGAATCTGCAGCGGTCATAAGTGTGAAAAATGGTCATCAGTCACTTTTTTCAATGCCATTGTAACTTTGAATGGTCACTAAATGAACTGTTGTAAGCTGAGGACTATCTGTATAATAAATGTCCCCAAGGGAAAATCTTTGCATCCCTTCTTCCTATTTATCATGACACAAAATTTAGATGCACAAGTTGAATTTGGAAAGAAAGATGGAAATGGCTAAAAGAAATTATAGCTTTAATAAGAGTCCAACTGAATATATAGGGTTTAGAAATCTAGCTTTTAGGTCTAGGCCGAACAAGGTGCCTGTAAATGTTTTATAGTTTTTTCATGTTTTACAAAGTGTCTGTAGCTCAAAAAGCTTTTTGAAATTGAAATTCTGACATATTGCTGCTGGCTTCTGACCTACATTTATTTGTGTCAGACTTTGCAGGGTTGCTCTTTGTAGTCCTCAGCAGTCGAAGTGATATGTCAGAAAAACAAAGAGCAAGAAAACAGAGCCAGTTGGCTCCCTAGCCCTTAGTTGCTTAATAACTTCCTAGAAGAAGGAAGGTATTTCTCCACCCTTCCTCTTTAATGTCCTTTAAATATTGTATTCCTACTTGCTACACAAATAGCCTGTGGTCTCTAGGAGTGTCTGGAAGTCTGAAACATTTTAAAGGCCTTTATTCATTCTTCCAGAAATTCCATAGAACATCACTCATATAAAAGCTTATAATGAATACAGGATGTGTACACTATACCACTAAGGCCTAGCTAAATAAATTTGAAGGAAAGATCAAAACATGGAAAATAGAGACATTTATATTGAGTAATATTCATGTTCACTGGGTGTGTGTCACAAAGTACAGCTATACATCAGATGAGATAAATGACAGAGAAACACCATGGAAACTTGGAAAACTATCTGAATTATTAGATATTGATCAGGATTCTTTTCTTATATTTTTGATTTGGCTATATTTCTGATTTTTAATTTTTTGGGCTATTTGTTAATGAATGCTTTTATGTATTCATTATGCACAAATTTTCCAGGGTAGGACCTTATGTTGCCAAAATGGCACCATTTCCATACAAAATAGAGATATCAACAGAATGGGGAGAATCCTGACATTTATTGAAGAAAAAGAAAACCCAACAGCAGAAAAGTTAGGAAAATTAAAAATCTAATGGGGTAATTTACTTCTAATATTTAAGAAAAAGCAGCTACTTATTCAAAAATAAATAATCTCCTAGGAGCCACAACCCCTGCATATCTGGAAGGCAAATAGTTGGGTGAAACTGCATTACTGAATTCACCTTTTTTAAAGAAAGAGTTACTTCTTGCTTTGCTTTGATCTTTTAATGGCTTTGTTTGATGTTCCAGGGTTCCCAATGTCACTACAGGTAAGTCTATGGAGAGTCTCAGTCATCCAGGTCATGGTTGTCTCAAGGGTGCTTGTTCAAGAGGCAACTGGACTTTCTTATTTTTCTTTGAAGATGATTTGCTACTCATCCAAGAAGCTTCTTCAGCTTTGAAGAAATCACTACAGGAGGTCCTCAACTTACGATCATTCATTTAGTGACCATTCAAAGTTACAATGGCATTAATAAAAAGTGGCTTACAACCATTTTTCAAACTTATATCTAGTACAGCATCCCCATAGCCACGTGATCAAAATTCAAACACTTGGCAACCGGCATGTATTTATGATGGTTGCAGTTTCCCAGGGTCATGTAATCACCTTTTGCGACCTTCTGATAAGCAAAGGCAATGGGGAACTCAGATTCACTTAATAACCATGTTACTAATTTAACAACTATTGTGATTCACTTAACAACTATACCAAGGAAAATCACATTATAAATCACTTAACAATTGTCTTAGTAACAGAAACTTTGGGAACTTTGGACTCAGTTGTAGTGGTAGCTTGAAGATTACCTGTACTTCATATTTGGTAACTGCAAGTTCTTAAAGAGATGGTAAATGACGTAAACTTTTCATTATTTAATGCTATATTTTTATTACTACAGTTAATAATGTGAAGATGAAACTTTCCATAATAAAATCTTGTATGGAGATTGGATATATTTAGCATAATTATCAACTTGTTTTTGTTCTTCAAAGAACTATGGATCACTCGAAAAATTAAAAAAAAACTTTATCATTCAAAATTGTATTAAAGCAAATTGTAAGAATATTTATGATATGGAAATTCTGAAATACAAGCATTTTTCTGTGTCAAGAAAATGCTATATTATCCCCCAAAAGAGCCACAAACCTCAGCTTTGCAGGTAGGGCAAATATGAAATCTGCATCATGACGTCATGATACAGAATCATCTCCTTTCACACACTGATATGTAAGTGTGGAGACTGAATCATGATGTCACAATGGGCATTTAATAATATTGAAAAAAAAATGGTTTGATGTGGACATCCTTCTTCAGGAAATTGAAAATCGGGACTTGGGAAAAATGGAAAATTGAAATTTTCTGTCTTAAACCACCTGTACACGAGAATTTATATATATATATAATCCTTCCTGGATGTCTTAGTCTACAAGAAATCCAATGGCTCCCTAGGACACACCATCTACCAGAAGAAAACACACACAAACCGCTATCTGCACGCACACTCACACCACCACCCAGCACAGATCAACTCCGTAGCCAAGACACTCATCTCCAGAACCAAATGCCTAGCTGACGAACAACACCTAAAAACCGAACTACACACTCTCACTAATGTACTAACATCCAACGGATTCCCAAGAAATAAGATTTCCAACTTAATCCAAAAAGAAACTCCCACTAAAATCCATGACAGAGAACAAGAAAACGGCAAAGCGCTCCTCCCATACATAAAAGGCACCACAGACAAGATCAGCAAAGTCCTGCACAAATATAACGTCAAAACAGCATTCTGCACAAACAGAAAAATATCCACCATCCTAAGAAACCCTAAAGACAAAATTGAGTTAGAAAATCAAGGAGTATATGAAATCCCATGTACTGCTTGCCCCACTACATACATTGGACAAACCAACAGAAGGATAAATGCACGCATTGAAGAACACAAAAACTCAGTCAAAAGAGAGGAACCAACTTCTTCCCTGGTCCAACACCTTAAAGCCACAGGACATGAAATTGATTTCAAAAAGACCAGAACAATTGCCAAAACTGAACATTTTAATAACAGAATAATCAGAGAAGCCATCGAGATAGAAAAACACCCCCACAGCATGAACAAACGAGATGATACCTCCCGCCTACCAGCCATTTGGAAACCCGCCCTTATTGACAAACGTATTCCTAACTCAAAGATTGACACCAGAAACACACAGGATGCCACCTCCACACATCCACGCAAAAAGCAAACCCAAACCCACACCAATGATGAGGCAAGACCACAGACCAGGAGCCAGACCACAGCTGCAACATTGGCCACTTTGAACCTCTCCAGCACAACAAAGCCCCCACCCAAACAGAACACTCCCCCAGCCAATCAGAACACAGCCAACCCCCCAGCCAATCAGAGCACAGCCAAGCCCCTAACCAATCAGAACATAGCCAAGCTCCCAGCCAATCAGTTCAAACCCCCACTGGCAGTTAAAAGGAAAAAACAGCTTAGACCACACATTGCTCCTAGAAGCAGAAGCCAAAAGCACCAGCCTGAAGATGATGAATGAGATTTCATCGAAACGTTGCCAAGACACTTCAAATTCTACGCGGGAGAAAACCCGAAGAACCAAAGACCTACATACAAACACCCGCGAAAACCTCAGAAAGCAAATATCATACCTCTACGGGGAGGAAATCCACCATCTGACCAGGACCTATGAAAAATTTGAAGTCCAAAGAGCTTCCATTTTATGTGACCTTGCATTCCTACGCAACTGCCGAGATCAAAATTTAACCCCCACATGCTTCCAATTGAAATTCCACTCCAACTCTGCAGCCACCAAACGCATCCTGAAAAGAACAGAATTGGCCCTAATCAGAAATGAACTTCACACAAAAAGATTCCTCCTAGACCGAATCAACAAAGATCTCCTCACTCTTCACCTCAGACTCAGCAACAAGATCCACCCTGCACTTTGGGACAAATCCAAACAACTCGCAGTCTGGAGAGCCGAAACACAGACCACCCTCAAGACAGACACACTCACCAACAAACTCCGAAGACTACAAGAACACCAGAAACAAACCCCTCCTCCCTCACAGCCACACATGAAACAAACAGTGCATAACATCTCAGATAGGATCCTCACCAAAGCTGAAACCAATGTCCTTTCCAAAGGATTCAACTTTGCAGTCGCTCCCAAACATATCCCCACTGAAACCATTATATGCGGAGTTGAAACCAGCCTGACCAAAATCAACCCCGATGACGCTAATAGAATCAGACTTGAAATCACCAACATACTCTGCACCAGCAAGCCACCCAAAAGCAACTTACCCAAAGAGGAGCAGACAGCACTACTTAACCTGAAACAAGACGCCAGCATAATAATCCTACCAGCAGACAAGGGCAACGCCACGGTGGTCATGAACACATCTGACTACCAAACCAAATTAACCAACCTACTCCAAGACTCCACATACAAACCCCTAAACACAGATCCCACCACCTACCTGGAGAAAACCACCAGATCCAAAATAAAAGCCTCTCCCATCAGCGAAGAGATCCAACAAAGAATCATTCCAAGAGAGAAATCATCCAGATGCCCTAAGCTCTATGGTCTCCCCAAGATACACAAAGAAGGAACCCCACTTAGACCCATAGTCAGCTCCATAGGCTCACCTCTACAAAATCTAGCCAAATTTCTCGCCAAACAACTACAGCCCTATGCAGAATCCATCACCTCACAAGTAACCAACTCATTCCAGTTCATAGAGATCATAAAGAAACAAAACTTATAGCCCAGCGACCTACTCGTGAGCTTCGATGTCATATCCCTCTTCACCCAAGTGCCAATCAAAGAAGCCTTAACAGCTATCCAAAACAAATATAACCCCCCCAAACACATCCTAGATCTGACCAACCACTGTCTATCCAACACATACTTCATCTATAACGGACAAAAATACAAACAAATAGAAGGAGCACCCATGGGATCACCCCTCTCACCTGTCATTGCAAACCTCTACATGGAACACTTTGAAACCCAAGCTCTAGAAAAATCTGATCACAAACCCAAACTCTGGCTCAGATACGTAGATGACACCTTCGTAATCTGGCCACATGGGAAAGGAAAACTGGACAACTTCCTTACACACCTCAACAGCCTACACCCCAAAATGCAGTTCACCATGGAAACAGAAGCTAATAACCAACTTCCCTTCCTGGATGTCTTAGTCTACAAGAAATCCAATGGCTCCCTAGGACACACCATCTACCAGAAGAAAACACACACAAACCGCTATCTGCACGCACGCTCACACCACCACCCAGCACAGATCAACTCCGTAGCCAAGACACTCATCTCCAGAACCAAATGCCTAGCTGACGAACAACACCTAAAAACCGAACTACACACTCTCACTAATGTACTAACATCCAACGGATTCCCAAGAAATAAGATTTCCAACTTAATCCAAAAAGAAACTCCCACTAAAATCCATGACAGAGAACAAGAAAACGGCAAAGCCCTCCTCCCATACATAAAAGGCACCACAGACAAGATCAGCAAAGTCCTGCACAAATATAACGTCAAAACAGCATTCTGCACAAACAGAAAAATATCCACCATCCTAAGAAACCCTAAAGACAAAATTGAGTTAGAAAATCAAGGAGTATATGAAATCCCATGTACTGCTTGCCCCACTACATACATTGGACAAACCAACAGAAGGATAAATGCACGCATTGAAGAACACAAAAACTCAGTCAAAAGAGAGGAACCAACTTCTTCCCTGGTCCAACACCTTAAAGCCACAGGACATGAAATTGATTTCAAAAAGACCAGAACAATTGCCAATACTGAACATTTTAATAACAGAATAATCAGAGAAGCCATCGAGATAGAAAAAAGCCCCCACAGCATGAACAAACGAGATGATACTTCCCGCCTACCAGCCATTTGGAAACCCGCCCTTATTGACAAACGTATTCCTAACTCAAAGATTGACACCAGAAACACACAGGATGCCACCTCCACACATCCACGCAAAAAGCAAACCCAAACCCACACCAATGATGAGGCAAGACCACAGACCAGGAGACAGACCAGAGCTGCAACATTGGCCACTTTGAACCTCTCCAGCACAACAAAGCCCCCACCCAAACAGAACACTCCCCCAGCCAATCAGAACACAGCCAACCCCCCAGCCAATCAGAGCACAGCCAAGCCCCTAACCAATCAGAACATAGCCAAGCTCCCAGCCAATCAGTTCAAACCCCCACTGGCAGTTAAAAGGAAAAAACAGCTTAGATATATGTCAAGTGTTTATTTTTCAGATTGCACCCTGTAAACCCAAATATGGGAGGAAGGAATCATTCTTTCCTTTTGCTTGTTTCAGCTCAACCCAGAGCCATCTTGCAAGCACAAATATATATATATGTTGTTTAAAATTGTTGACAAAGAAATAAGGGATTTCTGATATAGCTATTTCGAGTTTCTTAACTCTCTTTAGTCAGAACTCCCACTTCCGGGATTCGAACCTGGGCAGTCTGCATGCTAAGCAGATGCTTTAACCTATTGAGCCACAAGTTCTCTCCCGCTTTGTCAGTAGTCAGGGAGTAAGGATATGTGTCAAGTGTTTATTTTTTAGATTGCACCCTGTAAACCCAAATATGGGAGGAAGGAATCATTCTTTCCTTTTGCTTGTTTCAGCTCAACCCAGAGCCATCTTGCAAGCACAAATATATATATATATATGTTGTTTAAAATTGTTGACAAAGAAATAAGAATAAATATATATATATATGTAGGTCTTTGGTTCTTCGGGTTTTCTCCCACGTAGAATTTGAAGTGTCTTGGCAACGTTTCGATGAAGTCTCATTCATCATCTTCAGGCTGGTGCTTTTGGCTTCTGCTTCTAGGAGCAATGTGTGGAAAGGAAAACTGGACAACTTCCTTACACACCTCAACAGCCTACACCCCAAAATACAGTTCACCATGGAAACAGAAGCTAATAACTAACTTCCCTTCCTGGATGTCTTAGTCTACAAGAAATCCAATGGCTCCCTAGGACACACCATCTACCAGAAGAAAACACACACAAACCGCTATTTGCACGCACGCTCACACCACCACCCAGCACAGATCAACCCCGTAGCCAAGACACTCATCTCCAGAACCAAATGCCTAGCTGACGAACAACACCTAAAAACCGAACTACACACTCTCACTAATGTACTAACATCCAACGGATTCCCAAGAAATAAGATTTCCAACTTAATCCAAAAAGAAACTCCCACTAAAATCCATGACAGAGAACAAGAAAACGGCAAAGCCCTCCTCCCATACATAAAAGGCACCACAGACAAGATCAGCAAAGTCCTGCACAAATATAATGTCAAAACAGCATTCTGCACAAACAGAAAAATATCCACCATCCTAAGAAACCCTAAAGACAAAATTGAGTTAGAAAATCAAGGAGTATATGAAATCCCATGTACTGCTTGCCCCACTACATACATTGGACAAACCAACAGAAGGATAAATGCACGCATTTGAAGAACACAAACACTCAGTGAAAAGAGAGGAACCAACTTCTTCCCTGGTCCAACACCTTAAAGCCACAGGACATGAAATTGATTTCAAAAAGACCAGAACAATTGCCAATACTGAACATTTTAATAACAGAATAATCAGAGAAGCCATCGAGATAGAAAAACGCCCTCACAGCATGAACAAACGAGATGATACCTCCCGCCTACCAGCCATTTGGAAACCCGCTCTTATTGACAAACGTATTCCTAACACAAAGACTGACACCAGAAACACACAGGATGCCACCTCCACACATCCACGCAAAAAGCAAACCCAAACCCACACCAATGATGAGGCAAGACCACAGACCAGGAGACAGACCAGAGCTGCAACATTGGCCACTTTGAACCTCTCCAGCACAACAAAGCCCCCACCCAAACAGAACACTCCCCCAGCCAATCAGAACACAGCCAACCCCCCAGCCAATCAGAGCACAGCCAAGCCCCTAACCAATCAGAACATAGCCAAGCTCCCAGCCAATCAGTTCAAACCCCCACTGGCAGTTAAAAGGAAAAAACAGCTTAAACCACACATTGCTCCAAGAAGCAGAAGCCAAAAGCACCAGCCTGAAGATGATGAATGAGACTTCATCGAAACGTTGCCAAGACACTTCAAATTCTACGTGGGAGAAAACCCGAAGAACCAAAGACCTACATACAAACAACCGCGAAAATCTCAGAAAACAAATATATATATATAGATGATTTCTTCCTCCCATATTTGGGTCTACAGGGTGCAATCTAAAAAATAACCACTTGACACACATATTCACTCCCTGAATATTAACAAAGCGGGAGAGAGCCTGTGGCTTGAGACTAAAGCTTCTGCCTAGCATGCAGACTGCCCAGGTTCGAATCCCGGAAAGGGTGAGTTCTGACTGAAGAGAGTTAAATAACTCGAAATAGCTATCTCAGAAATCCCTTATTTCTTTGTTAACAATTTTAAAAACATATATATATTTGTGCTTGCAGATGGCTCTGGGTTGAGCTGAAACAAGCAAAGGAAAGAATGATTTCTTCCTCCCATATTTGGGTCTACAGGGTGCAATCTAAAAAAATAACCACTTGACACACATATTCACTCCCTGAATATTAACAAAGCGGGAGAGAGCCTGTGGCTTGAGACTAAAGCTTCTGCCTAGCATGCAGACTGGCCAGGTTCGAATCCCGGAAAGGGTGAGTTCTGACTGAAGAGAGTTAAATAACTCGAAATAGCTATCTCAGAAATCCCTTTTTTCTTTGTTAACAATTTTAAAAACATATATATATTTGTGCTTGCAGATGGCTCTGGGTTGAGCTGAAACAAGCAAAGGAAAGAATGATTTCTTCCTCCCATATTTGGGTCTACAGGGTGCAATCTAAAAAATAACCACTTGACACACATATTCACTCCCTGAATATTAACAAAGCGGGAGAGAGCCTGTGGCTTGAGACTAAAGCTTCTGCCTAGCATGCAAACTGCCCAGGTTCGAATCCCGGAAAGGGTGAGTTCTGACTGAAGAGAGTTAAATAACTCGAAATAGCTATCTCAGAAATCCCTTATTTCTTTGTTAACAATTTTAAAAACATATATATATATATATATTTGTGCTTGCAGATGGCTCTGGGTTGAGCTGAAACAAGCAAAGGAAAGAATGATTTCTTCCTCCCATATTTGGGTCTACAGGGTGCAATCTAAAAAATAACCACTTGACACACATATTCACTCCCTGAATATTAACAAAGCGGGAGAGAGCCTGTGGCTTGAGACTAAAGCTTCTGCCTAGCATGCAGACTGCCCAGGTTCGAATCCCGGAAAGGGTGAGTTCTGACTGAAGAGAGTTAAATAACTCGAAATAGCTATCTCAGAAATCCCTTATTTCTTTGTTAACAATTTTAAAAACATATATATATATTTGTGCTTGCAGATGGCTCTGGGTTGAGCTGAAACAAGCAAAGGAAAGAATGATTTCTTCCTCCCATATTTGGGTCTACAGGGTGCAATCTAAAAAATAACCACTTGACACACATATTCACTCCCTGAATATTAACAAAGCGGGAGAGAGCCTGTGGCTTGAGACTAAAGCTTCTGCCTAGCATGCAGACTGCCCAGGTTCGAATCCCGGAAAGGGTGAGTTCTGACTGAAGAGAGTTAAATAACTCGAAATAGCTATCTCAGAAATCCCTTATTTCTTTGTTAACAATTTTAAAAACATATATATATTTGTGCTTGCAGATGGCTCTGGGTTGAGCTGAAACAAGCAAAGGAAAGAATGATTTCTTCCTCCCATATTTGGGTCTACAGGGTGCAATCTAAAAAATAACCACTTGACACACATATTCACTCCCTGAATATTAACAAAGCGGGAGAGAACCTGTGGCTTGAGACTAAAGCTTCTGCCTAGCATGCAGATTGCCCAGGTTCGAATCCCGGAAAGGGTGAGTTCTGACTGAAGAGAGTTAAATAACTCGAAATAGCTATCTCAGAAATCCCTTATTTCTTTGTTAACAATTTTAAAAACATATATATATATTTGTGCTTGCAGATGGCTCTGGGTTGAGCTGAAACAAGCAAAGGAAAGAATGATTTCTTCCTCCCATATTTGGGTCTACAGGGTGCAATCTAAAAAATAACCACTTGACACACATATTCACTCCCTGAATATTAACAAAGCGGGAGAGAGCCTGTGGCTTGAGACTAAAGCTTCTGCCTAGCATGCAGACTGCCCAGGTTCGAATCCCAGAAAGGGTGAGTTCTGACTGAAGAGA
This sequence comes from Bothrops alternatus, assembly GCA_034064705.1. Taxonomy (NCBI): domain Eukaryota; kingdom Metazoa; phylum Chordata; class Lepidosauria; order Squamata; family Viperidae; genus Bothrops; species Bothrops alternatus. The sequence continues at coordinate 2,504,348 of JARGCV010000027.1, forward strand.
GTTAAATAACTCAAAATAGCTATCTCAGAAATCCCTTATTTCTTTGTTAACAATTTTAAAAACATATATATATGTTTGTTTATATATATATATATATATATATATATATATATATATATATATATATATATATATATATATATATATATATATATATATATATATATATATATATATATATATATATATATATATATATATATATATATATATATATATATATATATATATATATATATATATATATATATATATATAATTTGAAGTGTCTGGGCGACGTTTCGATGAAGTCTCATTCCATCATCTTCAGGCTGGTGCTTTTGGCTTCTGCTTTTAGGAGCAATGTGTGGTCTAAGCTGTTTTTTCCTTTTAACTGCCAGTGGGGGTTTGAACTGATTGGCTGGGAGCTTGGCTGTGCTCTGATTGGCTGGGGGGTTGGCTGTGTTCTGGTTGGGTGGGGGCTTTGTAGTGCTGGAGGGGTTCAAAGTGGGCAATGATGCAGCTCTGGTCTGGCTCCTGGTCTGTGGTCTTGCCTCATCATCGGTGTGGGTTTGGGTTTGCTTTTTGCGTGGATGTGTGGAGGTGGTATCCTGTGTGGTTCTGGTGTCAATCTTTGTGCTAGGAATTCGTTTGTCAATAAGGGCGGGTTTCCAAATGGCTGGTAGGCGGGAGGCATCATCTCGTTTGTTCATGCTGTGAGGGCGTTTTTCTATCTCGATGGCTTCTCTGATTATTCTGTTATTAAAGTGTTCAGTTTTGGCAATAGTTCTGGTCTTTTTGAAATCAATTTTATGTCCTGTGGCTTTAAGGTGTTGGACCAGGGAAGAAGTTGGTTCTTCTTTTTTGACTGAGTTTTTGTGTTCTTCAATGCGTGCACTTATTCTTCTGTTGCTTTGTCCAATGTATGTGGTGGAGGAAGCAGTACATGAACAAACGAGATGATGCCTCCCACCTACCAGCCATTTGGAAACCTGCCCTTATTGACAGACGAGTCCATAGTACGGGGAATGACACCAGACCTACACTCACAAAAACCACACAAGATGTCACCACCACACATCCAGGCAAAAAGCAAACCCAAACCCACACTGATGAGGAGGCACGACCACAAACCAGAAGCCAGACCACAGCTGCATCATTAGCCACCTTAAACCCCTCCAATCCATACACGAAACAAACTGACACCCACCATGAAGATGAGGCACGACCACGAACGCGAAGCCAAACAGCTATGCAGTTCACCCCCAGCCAATCAGAGCACAGCCAAGCCCCTAACCAATCAGAACACACCTCCACCCAATCAGAACACAGATGAGCTCCCAGCCAATCAGTTCAAACCCCCACTGGCAGTTAAAAGGAAGAAACAGCTAAAATCTCACATTGCTCCTAGAAGCAGAAGCCGAAAGCACCAGCCTGAAGATGACGAATGAGACTTCGTCGAAACGTCGCCAGGACACTTCAAATTCTACGTGGGAGAAAACCCGAAGAACCAAAGACCTACATATATATATATAGGTATTTGGTTCTTCGGGTTTTCTCCCATGTAGAATTTGAAGTGTCTTGGCGACGTTTCGACGAAGTGTCATTCGTCATCTTCAGGCTGGTGCTTTCGGCTTCTGCCTGAAGATGACGAATGAGACTTCGTCGAAACGTCGCCAAGACACTTCAAATTCTACGTGGGAGAAAACCCGAAGAACCAAAGACCTACATACAAACACCTGGGAAAACCTCAGAACACACACACACACACACACACACACACACACACACACACACACACACACACACACACACACACACACACACACACACACACACACACACACACACACACACACACACACACATATATATATATATATATATATATATATATATATATATATATATATATATATATATATATATATATATTTACTTACTTAGGTTATTTACTTAGAACAGTGTGGTGGCCTAGAGGTGAAGATGGCTGCTTCCCACTCAGAAGGTTGAGAGTTCAATCCTAAGCAGCTGGCAGATGTTCTTGTGTCAGGGCACAAAGAGAAAATATCTGCTGCAAATTGTGCATAGGTGTCAGGATAGCACAGTAAATGTTCAGGTCCATTCAGTTACCCTGACTCCACCCTACTAAAAGGGATTACAGGGTTGTAAAAAGAAAAAAAATATTTACCTACAAGACTTATATGGCCACTTACGTAATATAGGTGGCTCACAATAAAAACATGGTTAAAAACAAAAGCACCCTTCCCTGACCAAACATCCTTGCAGCTTAACCCCCATCCTTGCCCATTCCTTGGAGGAAGAATCAGATCTTCACAGCCCTCCAGAAGGCAAAAAGGATAGGGATCCCTCAGATCTCAGGTAGGAAGCTATTCCAAAGGGCTGGAGCAGCTACTGAGGAGGTGTGCCTATAGTCCCATGTAGAGTGCATTGCAATAATCCAAATATGAGTTAATGAAGGCATTCTGATATAAAATAATATTAACAGTATTGGAGAGTGAAACAATTCAATGCTGACTTAGTAAAACCACATTGGAATCTAGATTAATTTGGGCCTTTAAAAAATATTTTATTGGTCTTAAATACATATAAATCACTGCCATGGAAAGCTTTTATTTGTGAAACCAAAATTCTTATTTGATTTTGAATATTTCTAGTAATTGAACATTGTTTTTATAGACAATATCAGTAAAAGCAGCTTTAGGCTTTCTGTAGAGTTGATTTCATGGCCTGATCTACCTATTATGGCTGACAATACTAGATCACACTGGCCTTGAAATTCCGGCTTTACTCCACCTACTAGTTCTTAGACTTTGGCTATCTTATGAAGTTCTTTATAGCAAGTTGAATTACTCAGGGTTTTTTTCTTGAGCTCAAATGTGCACGATAAGGAATATGATACCTATGGGTTTATATTGTTTTATTCAGTTTACATGGCCATACATGTGAAGTAATTTTGAGTAGTTCAAAACATCAATAGATTAAAAAGTGAGAAATATAAATATAACAAACAAAAAAGCAAATAAGAAGGGCAAGTAGCAAAAACCCAACCATAATAAGCTGACAGTAACTCACAGGCTCAACTAATTTGTTGATGGGATGCGATGAAGGATTGGTAATTTATGTTTTTTTCCTCTTCTGTGGATTGGAGATAAGGAGTGGGTCGATGACCTTCTTTGTTTCTTGCTCCCAGTGTTTCGAGATTGTCAGTGATGAGGGTGACTGTCAAATAAAATTGTTTATTCATCTGGCCGGTGAAACTTGCAGCACTGTGGAAGAGACATTGATGAGGCAACAAAAATGGAAATAGCTTCTTGTCTTCTGCTTCATTGTAGATACTCGTCTTTCTATATAAGGGGAAAGGATATAAAGACTTCCTTTGTCTTCCTTTCCCTTCCTTAGCTGTCAAATTACCTCTCTGCTTGCCTAATTTGCATACTGCTTTTGTTTCACTTCTTTTTCTGTTCTCTCCTTCCAGTACAAGTATGACTTCTGCTCATCCTATCTCTATCAAATATTTTTTCTTCTTTATCTGATAGAAGAAAAGATGTGTATGAATCATACAATCACAGACCTGTACAAATTTGAGGGAAGTCAGCTCCCCAGAGAAGGAAATATTAAAAGGGCAGAAAAATATATTTCCTCAAAAGGATTTTAAAAGCAGAAACCAACCCTGCCCCCAAGTCTCTCTGTCCCAAGCAGAAGCCAGCCCTGTACAAATGCAGATGTAAACCATCAGAAAGGCCCCAGCTAGGAGATCAAGAAGACAAAAACACCTAAAATCTGCATACCCCACCCAAACTCTAGGAGTCATTAGCCCCATCACCAGGGAAGCAGGATATGATAATAGGATTAACCCACCACCATCAAGAATACCAGCAAGGCACACCCAGACTCAGGTCAGAATACATGACACAGGAAATACAAAGCCTCAACACAGGAACAAGAAACTATTCCAAACAAAAGGCTTCAGAGGTTATAAAAACCTACTTTCCACATGTGCTTGGTCTTCTTTTTCTCTCCTCTTTCCTGCAAAAACCATCTTTCTGGCTCTTCAATAAACTGCAACCTTCTTTCTAAAGCAGTTGCCATGTTGTTTATTTATCCCTGGCTTGGATGAACTGGGATGAAGACTTTTCTTTCAACAAATCAAAATTATCTTGAACATATGGTTGTCCAACTTCTCCCTTAACACATTCAGTGGGAGCTCTTACTGTTCAGAACATTTTTCTTGACATTATTTTCTCTTTTTATTTATTAAATTCATTATCACGTTCCTGCTTTCATGTGAAAACTGAAATAAGTCTTTGTACCCTGCATTCTGGAATGGTGTATAACAGGTCTTGGTATTTTTTCTTGTGACAAACTATTAAGTAGTGTAAGAGTGCTATAACATTCATCTTTAATTTTCCTTCCTTGAGGCAAAACAATTCTAAACCCTTCAATTTGTCCTCACAAGACTTTAATCCTTTGACCACCTTCATTGCCCTCCTCTGACCTATTGTGTTGTTGTTATGGTCCTTTGAGTCAAACAATCCTGTCTTTCAGTGACTACATGGACTGATCAATGAAGTCTTTTTGGCCACAGTTTTAGAGGTGGTTTGCCATAGTCTCATTCCTAGGGCTAAGAGAGAGTGATTGCTCAAAGCTGCTCAGATAGTTTTAGACATAAGGAAAGATGAAAACCTAGATTTTCATATTCTTAGACCTTAGAATTCTTTTTAAATACTTGTCAGAACTGGTCACAGTACTTGTGATGGAGTCTTTCCAACAAAGAATCAACTGAAAGTACTACTTTTTAGGATTAAGAAAATAATCCAGCCTAGTAATGGCTACAATTACTCTTACCTTTCTTTCTTAAAGAAACCTTTAAGGTTTCTTTATAGACACCTTATATTACAGATTGATATTCAATTTGTAATAAGTTACTACATTCTAAGATCTTTTTTTACAGGCATCATCCAATCAGATGCAATATTCTCCATCCTGTGCATTCAATATTTGTTTCCTTAGTAAAGAACTTGTTAATTTTAATTTAGTTATTCCCAATTCATTTTTTCACTTATCAGAATAATTATATTATCATAATTTTGTGTTCTAGCTAGCAAAGTTATTTCTCCCTTGTGAACTACATTGTGTTATCCAATCCTTGAGCTCTCAAGGGATTTTTCAATTTCCACTGATTAATAATTAATACTTTTTAATTCAAAGTTGCAGATTACTTCTTGAAAAAATTAAATAAATATTTTTTCAATGCATTGCTTTCCTGTAATTATTTGTTTTACAGATTTCAAGTTTTTTTTGCCACAAAAAGATCTTATTTTCATTGTATGTATTATTCCAGTTATGTTCACGTTCAACAAAGTACTTAAAATTTAATTTGCATGTATAAACAATGGAAATAAATACAAAGAGACTTGTAAGTCAGTAAGTACAACATAAAAAGGATAATATATTAATAACACACCTTAGTTTCTTAAATAACATTTAAATTGGCTGTCGGGAAATAAAATCACCAAATATCAAAACAAAAACAACAACAAACACTACCCCCACGTCATATAGTCCTTAGAACTTCTTGTTCATCAGTGACACAAAAGACACTTGTCAACATGGCATAATCATTTTCTATGAACCCCCAAATGTTGAGAAAACTACGGAAGCACTTTCATGGATGGTAACAATATTAAATAACCCAGAAGCTACATAACCATTTGTCATAGGATTTAAAATATCAAATGTTGCCTTCACTCTTCCATTATATAACTCCCTTTTAGGCATACTATAAACAAAATAAAACAAAAAAATACATATATTCCAAGAATATTTAATTGAGAGGAATTGCTCAGTGTCAGTTAAAAACTATCTTTATCTCACATGACGTATTAATAACTACAAAATGTTAACAATGACATATTGGCCCACAGTACAAAAAAATATTTATTTGAACAGAGGAAATTTCTTCATTTGAACTGTATTCTTTATTTTATTCTTGAAGCACAGGACTGTTGATCTTTGTATGAATCCCAGCGACCGGTTAGGGCACACAGGGTTGGCCTCCTACGGGTCCCATCTGTTAGACAATGTCGTCTGGCGGGGCCTAGGGCTAGGGCCTTCTCCGTTGCTGCCCCAGCCTCTGGAACTAGCTTCCCTCAGAGGTTTGTACTGCTTCCTCCCTCCTAGCTTTCTGGAAATTGTTAAAGACCCATTTATGCCGACAGGCTTGGGGCGTATGAGCTGTGCTCTGCCCCGGGCCTAGGAATGTCCCTCCATCAGCAAATGTGAGCTGACTGTGCTTGTATGTTGTATGAATGTGATTAATTTTACTGTTATAATTTTATTGTATTGTCTGTAAGCCACCCTGGGTCCTAGGAGAAGGGCGGCATATAAGTTCGAGTAATAAATAAATAATAAATAAATAATACTGATCTATGGAAGCAACAATTCTTTTGTCCTGAATACCAGATGTAACTTTATCCAAATGCTATTTTCTGTCAGCAATGTGTACAATCCATGAAAACCATCTCAGAGTGACTTTGAACTGTAGATTTTGTGACAGTAATATGTGGCTTAATTTCAGGAATTTTCTTCACTTTCTCTTAATTTTTTGTGCTATATAGTCTGAAGAATAGTAATACAGGTAATCCTCAACTTAACGATCACAACTGAGCCAAAGTTTATGACTCTGGATCACAGCAACCGTCCTAAATGTGAGTTAGTTGTCAAGCATCTGAATGTAGATCATGTAATCATGGGGATGCTGCAATGGTGATAAGTATGAAAAATGGTAGTAAGTCATTTTTTTCAGTGCTGTTGTAACTTTGAACTGTTGCTAAATGAACTGTTGTTCTGTACTCTGTTGAAATGTTTCATACAGTCTCATGTGATTTTGTGGCTCCCAATAAATTACATACTTTTGATTTTGAAGTGTTCTGTCCATAGTGAACTATATTGTACATCAATAAAGATTACAGTACTGATTTCCAAAGATAAGTCTGTTGCTAGAAATTTCCACCATTAGCCTTTATTCTTCTTTTGGGAGAAGTGATTTTGTGACTTGTAGGTGACCCTGGTTATTTAGTTTTGTTATATGGTCTCTGCTTGCTCTTTCAAAAGCATGAACACCTCACATATTCTGTGAATTTGGTTGTGAAGGATGACATATAAAAGATGCTTTTGGAGAGAAACACTGAAGTTCTATCAAGGAATGCAAGTGCAAAGCTTTACTCGTGAATGGAAATATGATAGCCCATTGATCAACAAACGGTTGTGTGTTACATATTGTTCATAGCTGATGCTGCCAGGGCCAGTGCTTTTTTTGTAAAAAAAAAAAAAGGTGCTGGAACTCACACATGTCATACAACCCGCCTTGCCTACCCTACAAGGGTCCATCCCAAAAAGGTGCCGGAACTCCATTCTGGGCGTTCTATGACAAAAAAAAAAAAAAAAAAAAAACCCTGGCCAGAGCTAAAGAAGCTGTTTGACTAATATATTGACCTCAGTTTTCACAATGGCTGTCTTAGCAAGTAAACTTTCCTCTGACCTTTTTAAGCCTTTGGATATCTGGGCAGAAAAACCATATACACTTTTACTGCGGTGCTATCAGCTAGGGGCTTCCAGTAACTTTCCTCTGTTTGTTTAAATTCCCTATCTATTCTTCCTTCTGAACTCTCAGAAGCAAAGGTCAGATGCTCTAATCTACAATCAAAGAACAAATTCTGTCCATTCAAACCATTAGCACCCAGGACTGACTAGCATTTTATAGGATGCTTTTATTAAGTTGTTACACTCCACATACACACCTGAGTGGTCATTTACATTGCTCTGGAAGAAAAATCCATTCTGATCCCCAGCCAAATTATTTAATTCTCAATAGCTGATTATAAAAAGGTAATTCAATTTTTTCCCCACCCTTGGCTTATTCATAACATTACTCTAGTCATTTGCTGAGGAATTATGAGAAAAAAATCCTACTTTTATCTCCCAGCAATAAGATAGGCCTCAATATGCAAAAGGTTGAAGGATCTGCCTTTCCAAATGGACACATTCCTGATCTCATAGAAAAAAGGCTGGGATTAAATAATAATAAATATGTCTCAAGAAGACAACTTTCATAAACTTATTTAATAATAATAATAATAATAATAATAATAATAATAATAATAATAATAGTAATAGTAATAGTAATAGTAATAGTAATAGTAATAGTAATAGTAATAGTAATAGTAATAGTAATAGTAATAGTAATAGTAATAGTAATAATAATAATGTTGGAAGGGACATTGGAGGTCATCTAATCCAACCCCTGCTCAGGCAGAAAACCCTATACCATTTCAGACAAATGGCTGTCCAGTCTCTTCTTAAAAACTTCCAGTGTTGGAGCATTCACAACTTCTGAAGGCAGGTTGTTCTTTCTTTGGTTATGTTTCTACAATTCTTTCACTTAAGATCTAGCAAAACTACAAAAAGTATTCTGAATGGATGAAAGATCTTTCAGAGACCAAAGAGACTGAAAGGTCTCTTTGATCTGATACTTTTTTGTTAAATCCGTTCCATTATGGGCAATAGAATTATCAGATAATGTGTCATGAACTGGTACGAATGATTGTCTCCTAATAGCAAAGGATCTTGCCTTATTATTTGGAAATTAAATGAGGTACTCATAAGACATAATACTACTATTGATACTATCATACTACTGTTTCATCCAAAGGAATGTTAGAGAGGTGAAGACAGGAAGAGTGTAACAACAACAACAGCAACAACAAAAAAGAAATTTGTGCTTTGACTGAGCTTTAAAATATTTGGGCTTGAATTAGCTGGGCTATAACTGAAGATTTGTGGTGATGCATGTATTATTTTGCAAACCTGTTTCTACTGGTCTCAATATGTAAAATTATCATATAATCTCCTTGATTTTACATGCTAGCAAAATAATGCTTAGAATCATCCAATACAAATTAGAGCAGAGATTGAAACTCGCAACATCACGTGACGTATCGTGATGTATTGTGACTTTTTTTCCATTGCCGACAATGGGGTGGGTGCGGTTTCAGCATGACGCATCCAGCCTGCAGGCCAGCAGTTTGACATCCCTGGATTAGAGCCTTGTAGGTAAATGGAGATGCCAGATATTCATTCTGAATGAGTGAATGGCTAAATACATAAATAAATAAATAAATCTCACTTGAATCCTCATATCTTTAACCTGTCTTGTTAAGCTGTTGCAAGAACAAGTGGGGATAGATGAGACTAATGTATACAACTGATCCCATTGAAGATGCTTGGGATTTTTTCCCCAAAAAATATAATTAGTAAGTATGTAGGAGAAGATCAAACAGCACTAAGGAGTTGAGTGGAAAAGATTTAGAATATATCTGTCATTCTAAATAATATAGTATGCTTCCCCCCTTTTTTATTCTATTTCTTGATATGAGTAATATAAAAAAGTTGAAATGGCTCAGATAAAGGAAATGTTTTAGATATTTAAATGTGATTAAATTTAAGAAAATTATAATGGATAAAAATGTTTTGAATAGGAGTTAAAGGACTAGATGACTAGATGTATTAAATGGAATATTTAAAGATTAAACATATTTTTAATTATGGTTAAAAAAAATAAGAAATCTTGGAAACAAATATATATTAGCTTGGGAGGGATATATATTTTAAGTAGTATGTTATTTTTTATATTTCTTTACTCTTGCTCTCCTTTCTTTTTTTTACTGTTTTATCTATTCCTTAAGAAATGTAAAAGTGCTGAGATGGTTCATATGGAAAAAATAGACTTAAATGTTTAAATGTAATTAATTTTTGAGAAAATCTTAACCAGTAAGAATACTTCGAATTTTGTGGGAGAAACAAATTAAAATAAGGACTGTAACAGGATCTATGATAGGGCAACCAGAATGATTGGATAGAAAAGAAATATTATATTGATGTGATTATTATTTTTAGGAATATTGGGAAAATATATTTAATTGTTATCTAACAAAACAATAAGAATTGTATTAACTCAATGTTTGCAAAAGAGGACATTTTGGGGAAAAGAGGAAATTAACTAAAACCATTATGTGGATTATAGATTATAGAAATCAATTGTTAATGATTGTTTTACAACTGTAAACCTATACAACACACTGTTTACCAATTATTAAGCAATTTAAATTTTAAAAAATCAATAAAATATATTACAAAAAAAAGAATATCATCAGTTTACAGTCCTTGCACTCCTACAAGCGCTCCAAGTCCAACCCTCCTGATGTCAGTTCAGTGTTGTTGTTTGATTATGTTAAATGTATCATCACAGGATGTAAGCTGCTCCAAGTAAAACTGCCTTTTGCAATTGAGTGATGGTGATTTTGTCAATGCAATGGCATTCAAGTGGTGCTCCAGGTGTTTTGTGATTATACCCAAGGCAATACTATTGATAACATCTTTGCCTCTTTTTTTGCCATAGTCATTCTATTTCTATTTGCAGGTCTTTATATTTTATGATTTTTCTCCAGTTCTTTCTCTTCTGTTCTACTATCATTCAAAATGTTATATAATTAGTATATAAAATTATAAACCCTCCCTACACCCCCCCTGACTTCCCAGAGTGAGTACAGGGTAAAACAAAAGAAAACCCCCTACTTCAAACAAAATTATTATATAATCCTAACAAGAATTTTAAACTATATACTAAATACAATCTCTACTTAACATTTATTCAACCTTATCAATTTAATACATATCTAATCCCTCAATCAGTCCATCTAATATCAAACCTTAAATCATTTCAATCCACTAAACAAAACAAACAAATCATCTTGTTAAGAGTATTAATTTTCATTTACATATCTAAACCATCAATCTAACGATCAATCCATCATATATGCATATATTCTTAATCAATTTAGTATATCTTCCATTAAACAACCTCTCTTACATCTTACTCATAAACTTGGTCCTTGATTCAGCCCATAATCTTAGATTGGCCTTAATTCCTTACACTTAATTTTAAATTTTCACTTCTTCAATCGACTTCTGGGCTTTCTCATATGTCTAATAAACCTAAATAACAAATACAATCTATTTAATCTATTTCTAACTTAGATTCCTTCAACCTTATCAAATCACATAATGCTTATCTATCCCATCAATCAGTCAATCTTATGTCAAACCTAGATCATTTCAAAGCAAGTACATTCTTCTTTAATTTAATTATATCTTCCATTAACCATCCTCTTTTACATCTTAATCATAATCTTAATATTATATCTTCCGTTAATCATCTTCTCTTACATCTTACTCATAATCTTAGTCCTTGAGTCAGTCCATAGTTTTAAATTATCCATAATTCCTTGCATACAGTTTTAAATTTCACTTCTTCAGTCGTACTCTTGGTTTTTTCTTTCGCCAGGTAAATCTCCATATCGAGGCCTCCCTTCCAAGTAATAAGTCTCTCTTTTTTACTTGCAATATCATTTGAGTCCATATAAAGCCTCTTAACCTTTGCATTTGTCCTCTATTTCTCTTAACCATAGACTTTCATTGAGGTAACATTTCAAATCTCTGTCTTTGCTTTTCCTGGTCCTCGGCACCATAAATAGATTGCTTCTTAAACTGGATCAATTTCTCTTTTTTCTCAGTTAAATCTTCTTCTTGCTGCTTGTCTGAGAGGAATAGCCATCCCCTCCTGTCCTGAAACAAATCCTCTTCCTCCACTCCGTAAATGAACTGTTTATCAAGCAAGATCCATTTCCCATTATTCTCTTTATTCTCAATACTGTCTATTTCTTGTTTGGGTTGTTGTATAAAATGTTCAGCAATCGATTGCAAATCAATTTCATTTAGAAAAAAGGATCTAATTAATTTTAATATTTCTGTTTTAGTCTCTTTCAATATTGCAATACTTTCTTCTTTAAATTCATCAATGCGATCCAAAATAGGTTTGACATTAAAACGTAAATTCCACTCCATTTTAAATTTTAAAACAATCGCTCTGGCTTTAATCCAATTTCTACAACCGTCTCTCTAGCTTCGCTTACGAGAACAAAGAAAAAAAAATGGAGAATTCACTTTCACTTTCAAGCACTTTCCTTTAGCAGTGAAAGTAGTGAAAGCTATACGCCATCTTGAATGCATTATGTTAAATGTAACAGTTAGAAATACATAGCCAGAAAAACAATAAAAAATACTTGCAATCCAATAAAAACTCCTGTATTCACTCAGTCTGCAAACAGTCTCTCTTGTGTTCTATTTTTAAAAAGCAGAGGCGGTCGTGGCGTCTTTTTCTGTCTGATGAAAACATATATACTATGTTTTCTCAACTGCAATGGGGTTGATGCAAGGATATGTAATTATTGTTATTAAGGGGTTGCTCGGGTGGCCTCTGGGCACCACATCTGATGGAAAGAGGAAGGAGGAGTGAAGGCTTATGTAAGTAGAAAGTTGATAAGAAGGGGGAAGAGTAGGGATAGTTGGGTGGAGTAGAAGGAGGGAGATAGAGAAGGAGGGAGGAGAGTAGGTAGTTAGTTGGTAAGTGAGGGGGGAAGGTTAGGGTTAGGGGGATGTGGTGGTGGGGGTACCGAGCAGTAATGTTAATTGTTTGGTAAATATGGTCTATGATTATTTTCAGTTGAGTTATTATTATTAGATGTATTGAAATAAGTACTTATGTTTTGTTTATGGATGATTTTGAAATATGTATTTATGTTGTGATTATGTTTATTGTTTATTTTAACATTATGATTTGATTTGAGCATTTTTCTTTTTCTGTTAAAAATTAAAAAACCAATAAAAAAATGTAAAAAAAATGTTATATAATTAAAAACTTGATGTTCAACCAAGTAAAGTAAATGCTAAGTCCAATGTCCACAACAGATGAATAATTTGAAGCTGAAACAAAGTCCAATCTGTCCAGGGGATCTAAGAAAAATGTAAGCAAATTTAAAAAAAACAGCTCCTTAGAATAATGGGGGATAATAAGCTATGATCATCAAAAGGTTTGTATCAATTATCTGTAATTGCTGAGTGATATCATCATGACCTGTAACTTTTTACCAACTTAGAAGCTACTGATCCAGGATTTATATTTCTCTGTTTTTTTTCCACAGAGGGGCAGTGATGACTTTCTGATTAATAACAACATGCTAATATTTATCAGTGTTTCTCAACCTTGACAATTTTAAGGCATGTGGACTTCTGGGAGTTGAAGTCCACATGCCTTAAAATTGTCAAGGTTGAGAAACACTGATTTAGATACTCAGCCAGCTTTCCCAGCACATTTTATATACCTTAATGAAAAAGTCCATGACTGAAGAGCAAAACATATAAGGTTTTAAGAATAAAATACAGTGTCATGAAAACTTTTAAAGTCTCTCTCTCTCCCCCCCCTCCCCGGAAATCACTGATGTAGCTGTAGTCTATCTACATTTGGGAATCAGCTCCATTAAACTGAGTAGAGATTTTTTGTCTGGGAGGACATACACAGGATTGTGCTTTTGATCTTGTAATATTAAAATATAGACATTTAATTAAAAATTCCCCATTTTTATATTATATTATAACAATTGATATATATTCCCAACAGAGGATAACTTCCACATCTGGGGGGGGGGATGTGAGTCGGCTAATGGGTGAAGTCTCTTTATTCATTGTTCAGCTTAGTTTTACCGCTTTGCTTTCTGTTTGTCATATTTTGTTTTGTTTTAACTTCTTCTCTTTAAATAAACTGGGTTGCCAGAATGCTGCAGTTAGGCAGTGGTCTCTAGCAGGATTTTTATTTCTAGTCATGCTCCTTGGCACCTTAGGTGTCCAGAGGTATTCTTAGTAAATAAAAATGGGGCTTTGTATGCCCATCTGCTAGCAAGGAGATGAAGGGAAGTAAACTAAGAGGGTTTAGAGGACAGTTTTTCCAGTCTGCAATATTCCCATGACAGCCGTGTTGTGTTGTGTTTTATTGTACACAATAAAAATTCCAAATATGGCATTGGCCCTAAAATATTTTTCTACTTTTAACATAAGCTTCTAGAAATAATTCTTTTCACCATATACTTTATTTATGTCACATATGCTGCACCCTCCGTTTCTGCTAGCTCTTATGAGAATTTTGTTTTCTGGACATTTTTAAAATATTCAACTACAGTAACATTTTAAAGGCTGAAGAGTATATTTTTTTTCATTTAGCTATGGTTTAAGTAAATAAATTGAATTGAAGAGAACAATTTGGCTATCTTACTTGCAGGAGCTAAAGGAAGGAAGGGAAAAGGAAGCTGGAGAATTAGTCTTGAATGAATTATTTCTTACAAAACATTTTCATATAATGGAATTACATTTTCCCAATGAATTCTATCGCCATCTATTGGCAAAAATAATATATCTGTACTGTATTTATCTTTTGTGAAACATCTCCCCCATGTCAATTAAAGTATATTTACATATTCTTGAGTCAGCAGAACACTAGAATAGCATAACAATTGCTGTCCCCAATGCGCTGCCCTAGCATGTCTCAGTCCTACTGCTTCTAAACGGTGACATCCTTATTTACTTTATGCAGGGCATGGCAATGAAGGGAGTCTGTGGGAACTATTTTTTACTCCCCTCAACCTATAAAACTTCACCAATAGTAGGAAATTATCCACTGATGGCTACACATTATGAAGGATGGCAACAGGGTTCACTGACTTTTAAGGGATGATTAAACCAGCAGTAGGAGTAGCCATTTGTCAAAACTTACCCCCAGAATATATAAAAATAGCACATTGGACACCAAATTAGTGTGTGGTAGGTAGACTGAGAGGGAACTTTGCATTTTACTGCATCATATATCCTTTGTCAGTTATGGTAGGACTAGTTTTATACAGAGATTTAGTGCCCTTCTGGAAGAGCACTTGACTATTGTATAAAACAGCTGACAACTAGTGAACTGGCAACTAGTCAAACAGCTGACAACTAGTGAACTGAATGAGGGAGTGGGAAGAGATTTCTTCTACATCAGGAAATTTCCTTCCAGCCACTTGTCAGCTGTTAACAGGTCATTTTTCTACATCATTTGAGCCTTCAATAGTGCTTTGCTTTCAGAATCAAGGCAGTATTGTAATATGATTGTTCTAGCCCAGGGGTAGGCAACCTTGGTTCTTTTATGACTTGTGGACTTCAACTCCCAGAATTCCTGAGCCAGCATGGGGGACCTATGGCCCCCTCATGACTTGTGGACTTCAACTCCCAGAATTCCTGAGCCAGCAAGCTGGCTCAGGAATTCTGGGAGTTGAAGTCCATAAATCATAAAAGAGCCAAGGTTGCCTACCCCTGTTCTAGCCAGACATGTGGAATTTCTACCTTTTTTCAAATGATTTCACAGGGGTCGCCAAACAATGCAGTCCACCATTTCCCCCCCTTTTTCTTAGCTGTGCTACTCCCTCTTATTCTATTGGCTTTTGAAAGCCAATAGAATTAGACTCTATTCAAGAGAATCTATTCTATTGGCTTTCAAAAGCCAATAGAATAAGAGGGAGTAGCACAGCTAAGGAAAAGGGGGGGAAATGGTGGACTGCATTGTTTGGCGACCCCCGTGAAATGGTTGTTTGACCCCAAATGAAGTCGCGACCCACAGGTTGAGAACCGCTGCTCTAGAAGGAGAAGCACGTATGTATACCAGATGACACCCAGCCAAAATTCAAAAGATAAAAGCAGCATTTCCTGGGTCCATGAAGGGTTACAGTGCCTTCACTCTTTTGGGGGGAAAGCAACAGATTTTTGTTACTTGCAGCAAGTCAGAATAACAGACTAACAGAGTTGGAAGGGACCTTGGAAACCATTTCAGACAAATGACTGTCCAATCTCTTCTTAAAAACCTCCAGTGTTGGAGCACCTACAACTTCTAGAGGCAAGCCATTCCACTGATTCATTGGTCTAACTGTCAGGAAACTTCTCCTTAATTCTAGTTTCATTCTCTCCTTTATTAGTTTCCATTGCTTCTTGTTCTGGCTTCAGGTGTTTAGATTACCATTTCCAACTGAGAGGAATGGGGGGAAGCTATCTAATAAACCTAAGGGATTATTTGTCAGAAGGTATTGTCTGCAGGGTGAAATTACGTTATATGGAGGATGCTCTTTTGTTCTTGTAAATGTGGCAAATCCCAGCCCCCTCTATTTTCCAACATGCTTGTGAATCTTTGAAAAAAACTGGGAAATTCCCCATAACAGTTTGAAGACTGCTTAATCCTCATACTTTTCAATCTGGGTTGCAGGTTCCCTTTTACTGCCCTATCTACCCCTCACCTGTCTGAAACTAAATAAGAAGCAACCTTGATAGAATTATGTATTCCAAGGTGGAATTCCATCAGTATTGTTGGATTGGACGCTATGGGTGGCTCTGAAATAGCTTGAAGAACTCTGCATCTTTATCTTATACTCCATTACTGTTTCTTCTTCCTGCTTCTGATTGATGTCTGACCCTCTTAACTTTATTATCACTGCCCCTGATATAATGTGGCAATTCGATACTTTTATTCTATGAAACTATGTTATATTCTCCTAAAAATGATTATGAATGCCTAAATGTTCCATTTCAGTTCTTGATTGTGCTAACAAATGCATAGTAAGAGCTCCATATTGTATATTGCATGGGGTAGATATATATCTATTGCTCTCTACTGTCTTCTCTCTATGCCATTATACTTCTACTTAAATACCTGTTTACTGGCACTGATGCCTTAGTAGCTACAGAACTTTTAGTTTAGAAGGCTTTTGCATTTCTTAGAAGTGGTGCCCAGTACTATGTGTGCATCTGTCCCTGCCTTTTCTTTCATTTTCTCACATTTCTCATCAGCATAGATTGTAAATGAAGCAAAGTATATTTTGGATGTGATGCTTTCCTTCTTAGCATGCTCATTAAAAAAGGTCTGCAAGTAGAAGACAACTTGGCAATGGGAGAATGGAGAGTACCTCAGAAATCAGTAGAATTGGGTAAGCATAGTTATTTCATATGCCTTTATGTATCAGAATTTATATACAGTGGTACCTTGGTATTCAACTGCTTTGAAACTCATTAAATTTAGTACTCAGTGCATTTTGACATAAAAATTTTATCCTGGTACTCACGGTTTGTTTGGTATTCAACACACAACCTAGAACTTGTCAGCATCAGCTGCCTTGTGACTCATAATATTATTCCTTATGGGAAAAAATTGTTTGCTATTCATCTTTTTTTTTGATACTCATTGTGCGTCTCAGAACCAATTAATGATGAGTACCGAGGTACAGCTGGGTATATATATATATTTTAAAAAGGGTCATCTTTAAGGATAATAACTCATTCTGAGTGATATACTGTAAGATAAAAATAAAATACAGTGGGGATGTATTCATGTTGCACAGCTTAATTATCTGAGGTATAAAGACACCTATGCTTTTTTATTATTGTTGTTTTTCTCCAGAACAGAATAAAATTTATGGGAAGTGTTCTTGCAGTTTACAAGAAATATTTGATAGGATGTTGAATTTTACATATTCATAGGCTATAATGCTGGGATTTAAGTTACATGGTTTTCTGTATGCAACAGTTGTTCCCAGTGATATTTTTCCAGCCCAATTTGATTCAGATATCTTGTCCATTCTCAGTCTTTCTGGTAATGCTTCCTAGTGAGAAGGGAAGGGACTATAGCTTCAAGGGGAAAATGGTAGGAAAAAGATGCACAATGATTTGCCATTTACAATTCTTAACTTTACAGAACTAAGCTAATAATAAATAAGAAATGATTTGTGGGAAAGAGAATGAATAAGTGAAGATTTACTGCAATTTAAAATGTATTGACTTTAAGCAAAAATAAACCTTTTGAACATGCTGTGGAAGAAAAAAAAGAAACTATGAAATAGGAAAGAAGAGTAACTAATCGCAAAGACAGTCAAGCAGGAATGAGGATGAAGATGTTGAAAATAAAAATAGTTGCTTGCAAAAGAGAGCACCACTACCACCACCCCAAAATCATATAGAAAATGTTGTGATTGCAGTATGATTGCAGTAACATATATATCACTGTTTCTCAACCTTGGCAGCTTTAAGTGTGTGTACTTGAATCCCAAAAGTTTGGGAGTTGAGGTCCACACATCTTAAGGTTGCCAAGGTTGAGAAACACTGATATGTTAATCTCATGATGGTACTCTGATTTTTGGATGGTTCTCCTTCTCACCATTGATAGATTCCAGCAACAAATAATAAAACATAAGTATTTTATTTATTTATTCAATTTCTATAGCCACTCTTCTCAAGCAAGTTTAAAATAACATAAACCTCTTATACTTTCCAGAAATTGAGTGGCATGGTGGCCTAGTGGTAAAGACACTTGCCTCCCACTTAGAAGTTTGAAAGTTCAATCCTAGGTAGTGGCAGATATTTCTCTCCTTGGGTGCAAAGAAAAAATATCTGCTGCAAACTGCATATGGCATCAGGAAGGGCATCCAGCTAGTAAATGCTCAGCTCCATTGAATCGACCTGACTCTACCCTGAATTAAGGGATTACAGGGTTGCAAAAAAGGTGGTTTTTTTTTTAATGCTTTCTAGAGTTTGAGCTCCTGTAGTATATTTCCAAATAGAAGTTAATGCATGATTTAGAACTGAAAACTGAACTCTTTAGGGATAACCTTAAATGGCTTAAAAACCTCCCCAAATTGTCCCTTTCTGGATGAAGTTTCAGACTCATATTAAGTAAAAAAAAAAATCCCAATAAGAGGATTTCAGATGAATTTCATTCTGATACCTGGTCTGCAGTTGCCTGATTCCTGGAATGAAGTGTAGTTATATAAATTGCTTATCAAACAGGTAAAATTATGATATTAATTCCTAAGAGCTTATATTCAGAATAGTAGTAATGAAGCAGATGAATGAATTATTTCAAAACTGTTCAGGATTTTGGGGACAAAAATACATGTTTACAATTTTGATAGCTGGTGAAAAAAATAAACAGAATTGTTATGAGTCACTGTCTTCTACTTGAAGAGCACACACATATCACAAAAGTAGTGTTAATTTGGTTTTTGAGACAATATATTGTATCTAAAACTATGCATATCTGTCACTCATCACAGATTGAAGGAACCATGACTCATATAGCGAAACCGTTGAGAAATTCAGAAAAAATATTAGAATGTAAATATCATATACAATTATACTTGACTTTCCTTAAAATGCTTTGTTGTTGTTGTTGTCTTACATAGGATTCTGTACTGTGTGCGCAATGCCTTAGAAGTTGCCCAATTTCTCTAGAATATATAGAATAGGAGAATTTGAAAGCTTTATGGAATTATTTGAGGAGAGTTTGCCAAGCTAAAACCAACCATGCAGAACATTTCAAAACCAAATACAAAATAGAATATGACTACTTGCCATAATATTTCTCCAGGAGGAAGTCTGTACTGGGCTGCACCCTTGACAGGGGCAGGAATTCCTTCAAGGTTAAAATCCTCCTCATGCAACAAGGGTGAAATTCCTGCTGGTCCTCTGAAGTGAAATGCATCCTCAGAGCATCTTTTGGTGAGATGGGCATCTATATATATTTAATAAATAAGTAAATAGATAATAAATAAAACTCTTCCTGTTTGTATATTAAAGATTGGGATTGAGGAATGCAAACATAAATTTCACTGAAACTTTTAAAATAGCATTTCAGCAGGGAAAAATGTGACAAGTAGCTTGGTCACTAATATTCTTTTTTCCCCAAAAAGAGAAAGCCATTTTGACTTTTGAACTGATTTGCATTGCATTAAAATTAACCTAGGAAAATGTCCCTCTGTATATATCTTTAACTAAGTTTTAAAAAGATATCAACAAACCTGAAATTACTTTGAAGATGATAAATGAAATTTCGACTTCAAGAGTTTGAAATGTAACAAAAGATTAAGAGTATCAATAATCAGGAACTTGTTTCTGAAAACAATCACCATTTTGATACAGTACAGATGTGTAGTAAAACATGAAATTTCCATGGAATAGTAGACAATTAGCTGCCTGAGAGAGTGAATAGCACAATATGCCAACAGGAACAAGTTTTCCATTTATTTTAAGAGGTCAGGAATAATACAAAAAAGGCTAGATTCTGAAACAGAGGAACAATAAAATCAGGCTCAAGGGGCCCTGGACAGGGAACTTGGCATCCATGCTATAATAAGATTACAGTTCTTGCAGTTAAGGTGGAACTGTATCTATGTAAGTTGATTTAATAATAACTACAAGATCAATGATAGTGATAGGTATATATTGTACTTTCCCCAGCTATGTTCTACCAATTCATTGCCAGTAACACTGTGTTCAAACAAGAAATGACCATAAAAATCCCCTCTCTTAAATGCATGCTAAGAATACAAGTGTAATTAAAAGCCAAAATTAATTGTTTTAGGTCTAGCCACCATTTAATTATATTTTGGATCTTACACCAAGGAAGTAGTTACACCAAACACTTTGAAACAGTAACACTTTTATTCTGAATGAAAAGTACAATTTTAAAGATCATGTATCTTAGTAAAAACTTCTTAGTAATCACCCAACTATGGAGAGATAGAATGGCTTAAGTGAGTGTCTTAAAAAATATGGATATGAAATTGAAGGAAAAAAGTTCCTAGAACGAAAAACTGAAAAGATCAAAGCTCAGATATTAATAGTTCATTATCTGGACTGGAGAATCCAGAGCCAATTGATGATACATTGTGGACATGCATGCAATGTAAAAGTAAAAATTTGAAATGACTTTTATATGTATGATGTAATGTTAGAATTCTTACATTTTGAATTAGGTCTTTAATCAAATTTCATAGGAGAGGGTTTATTGTATCTAATTCTATCCAGCCTCAATTTCTGGCAGGCCTAATACTAAGGACAGCCTAAACTGTGATCCAGAATACTTGGATTTAATTCACATTCCATCATAACTAATAACCTGAGAGTACCCCTTTGTACAGGAAACACCTGACTACAAAGAGAATGTCTATTTCCTCTGCTTCCTGATGGGTGCATTTTTAAAATATCATTTTATTGTAATTTTTTTAGTGTCTCCTTTTTCCCTCAGCAACTGAATGATGGCTCAGCTCTAGATTAAATTCAGCTCAGTCCTGGCTCTGCCATCTAGCAAGATGAAAAAACTTGCTGCCAGGTGTATTGGGCTGAGCTTAGGCAAATCTACTTTATTGAAAGCTATGTTAGTTCTGCACTTCTTTTGCAATGGCAAAATTTAAGATAGATTTTATTACATTTTAACTATTAGGCTTGGCTAAACTACCTGTTTAGTTGAAAAAGTGCAAAGAGTAAATGAATCAGTCAAGTGAACAGTCAAGCCTTGGAAGTACCTGAATTGTTTTTGCTTTGAGCAAATAATCATGCTAAGATGTGCATACAATTAATTCTGTAAAAATATTCCAGATGAATCTACAAAAATTGATATATAGGAAGAATATATAAAGTGGATACATGAAGAAAAAGGACAAAACTCAAAATGGTCTCAATAAATATGTATGTATGAAGAAGATCACATCCACATATACATCTATCACAGATGAATGCAAGTCCCTCATATCATAAAACCTGCTGTAGCAAGGAATTTTATACTTTAAGTATGAATAAAACTCATAATAATATTCTTTGGACTCTTTTTGTGTATATTTTTAAATTGGCCATAATTTTATTTGGGTTCCTTGTGCCAATGGAAAATATAGATAAATATATATTTAAAAGCAGAGAATAGAACAGAGCTGTTATATAGTATAATACTGGTGAGAGGCATAGAAGGTTGCCTTGTTGAACAAGGAAAGAGGAAGCTAAAGAAATATTTGTCAATAAGGAAGGTAGAAGTGCTTCGGTTGCAATTCTTTAAGGTAAAAATAAGAGATATGCCAAATATATTGCTGTTGCTTTTTCTTGTTCTCCCTGCTAATTATCATTTAATCTTCCTTACTATCATTGACTTCTGAACAACACAATATCAGCACACTGAAAATGAATGTGATGTAATAGGCAGCAATCCAACAATGGGATGAGAAACTCTGCTCCAGATTTATATATAAAGAAAATTCTAGGATTATGAATATTTTCATATTTCCAGATCAAAATTAACAACAGATGCACATCAGAAATTCTGCAATAATCAAATGTGCTTTCAGAGCTCCTGTCAATTCCACCATCTAGTTTGGAGAGCATTCTCATTTGGTATGCCAAATTGTAATAATTACTATTAGAGCTGAAACTTTGGTGGGTTGACATAAAAGCACTTATTTCAATTTTTTGGAAAACCTTTCAAATTTATAAACACTTTTTAAAAAAAATATTTTTACACAGCTAAAAGAAAACCAAGTTGTTGGGGTTTTTTTCAAAAAAGATGAAAATGCAGACAACAGTGAGAATCTGAATTGCCATGCTAGGCCAAGCTTATTTTATTACATACATTCTGCTTTCTAAGAACTAGTTAAATTCATAATGTAAACATGAAGCATACAGAGTTAAAATTCAAGGCCACAGTATTTCTGATTGTCATTTTTATGTCTTTGGTTGGCCGAGATCAACTCGTAGTGTATAAATGCATAAGTTATAAAATTATTATATCAAAAGAAAAAATAACATTGACTTGTATAATTCATTCTGACAAACGCACAGCGTTCGCGACTCGGAAAGAAAACCTGGCGCTGCCTAACAAATATGTATATTGGCAATTGGATTTTGTCCTTTTCAACTAGTAGACAACAACTTCCCTTAAGAAGAATGAGGTTTGAAGTGTCATTTTAAATAGCACACAATTCCAGTTTAATATCTTTATAGAGAGATGCATAATTCAATTACCACTATTTCTCCCTCTTTTGACTTAAAAATAAAGGCTTTGTTTTTTTCTTTGATAATACTGAAAATGGCTTAATACTTACTATGGCATTTGTCATGTCCAAGCAAATAATTCTTCAAAAACTGTCAGTTTTTCCCTCTTTAAAAGAAATACATTTTCCTTCATCTTTATTACCCCATGTTCTTCTACTCCTTTCCTCTACATTTATCAGACACAGGGTTTTAATCATGCTCTTGTGAGCTCCTATTTATTGCAACAGGGTCTGCACAGGAGAACTTCCTGATATTTGAACCCTTAGTCTACAATCATACACTTGCCCTTAGCACATTCTCAAACCCAATGTTTGGCTCAGAGCTCTGTAACATCATCAAGAAACTTTAACTTGCATTGTATTCACAGTTTTGAAATATCTGATCCCTCCCTCTTGGTGAAATACAGGCATTTTATCCCGACCACAACATGGTCTGCTCTAGAGATAGATTTATCCCACTTTTTACATATTTGTTTTTTTGTAAAAAAAATACAGTTAGTTTTTTATGCATTTATATATTCATGTATTGTATCCAAGTTCATAATAGAATATCCTTGTATTACTTTACTGTGATATGAAAAAAGACATAACAATCATAAATTTCTTCTGGCCCCATGTTCTAGTTATTATTACAAACTTTTAACTAGATGTGTATTTCCTTATTTCATGTTTAGATTTGATGTAGCATCTTTACACTTTTTAATCTCTCTATATAAAAAGTTTGTTTTATATCCTGATCAGTATTATCAGTCTTTCAGGCACATTTTGTTCAGATTTGCTGGTTGTAACTTCTTGTATTCCTGGAAAACATATCCTTTAAAATATTCTTCCCTCTTTAGTAGTACGTGCCAAGATGAGAAGGCATATGAGTGGTTGGGAGCCTAGTGTTGGGATAGATGCTTCCAGTTGGTGAATTCCAGTATGGATTGGGTCCAGCAAAAAAGTTGGAGGAAGTAACAGGCAAAGCAGGAGCATGAGGAGCAACAAAGTTCATTTTCTGGGGGTGTGCATGATAGGAACTCATGTAGGGCAGGTCTGATGGGTATTTATAGATGGATGATTCTGGAGGATGTGGCTGAAGGGCTTGAGCAATTCCATGGAAGTCAAATTTGTAGGCATAACGTTTACCATGGACTTTAGTCATTATATTTTTGTCATAATAATAACGAAGAGCACGACTGAGCTTGTCATAGTTCATATTGGGTTTGCTCTTCCTTTCCCCCCAGCGCCGTGCAACTTCATCAGGGTCAGTCATCTTGAACTCTCCATTGGTACCTTCCCAGGTGATGCAATTAGAATTGGAGCTATCTGACAGAAGCTCCAACAAAAACTGCCACAGCTGTATCTGCCCACTCCCTATAGGCAGAGAAAAAAAAAAGAATCATTAGAGATATTGTATTAGAAATTAACAGAAAGACAGTGGTCCATAATCTATACATAGCTCTAGGCTACCCTTTTCCTGTTCCTCAGTTGATTCACCTGCCTGGACAAGATAAAGAATATATGAGGAGATCAAAAATATCACAATTATCTATACAGTACACCCCCCACACACACAAAGCTATATTCTGTGTGTTCATGAGAAAGGCAGAAAAGGTCTTCAAACCATGGCAACTCCTATCTCTTGTATACAATCCTTGACTCATCATCCACAGCATATGAACTTTGAAGTTTAGCTCCATTAAAGTAAGGTACTGTAGCTAGTCAAGTTCCACTGACGACAATGTTTAGGAAGATCAAATTACTTACTTTTAAAAGAAAAGTTTTAACAATTTGCACTATGTATTGATTAATATTATAAATTTATTCTTCAGCGTGGCCACTGATTTATTGGGACCTTTGCTTGATAGTCATTTATTTTTAAACTGGAAGTAGACAACCTTTGTGAAAGGTTTGTATTAGGCTAATCATTGAGAAGTAAACTTTATGAGTAAATTTATGTAAATCTATGAATAAAAACTCAAAACTTTCTCATTGTTAACTGTTATTTTAAGTAACCCATATTAAGACTGGTAGGATCCAAGCAGCCATACTAAAGTTTTTTAAGAACTATATTTGTTTTTCTAAGGCTGCAGACCCCATCTAATATACTAACATGGTCTGAAAAGGAGCAGGTTTTCAAAAACACTCCGTGACACATTGGTAGAGCTTTTCTTTCACTTTTTTCTCATGTAATTAAAATTAAACATGATTTTGATGACAATGACAGACTCATGGAATAAAGTAATACCAGCTATCATCACTCTGATGTTTTGGGTAATACATTTCTTATTTCTTATTCAGGTAAAAATGCTAATATTTTATCATACCTGGATTTGCAAGACGACTGCTTGTTGGACCAAGAATTTGATAAGGATCTAAATCAAGATAGAAATAGACATAAGCCAAAATTATGTAAGAACTTTAAAAATGTTTCCAAGCTAAATGCAGGGGATTAATATGCATGATCATAATATTGCTAGTTTAGGTAGTCTGTATTTATCTGCAAAGTAAATCTTCCATCAATTAAAACAAATACATTTAGATACTCATATTCAACTAATTATAGAGTATAGTTCTATGTTCTATATATAGAGAATATAGCAGCATGGTGGCCTAGTGGTGAATATGCTCGCCTCCCTCCCAGAAGATTGAAAGTTCAATCCTAGATAGCAGCAGATGTTTCTGTCCTAGGGCACAAATAAAAAAACTATCTGCAATGAACCCTGCATGGTGTCAGGAAGGGCATCCAGACTATAAATGTTCAGCTCCATCTATTTGCCCAGACTCTACTCCAGATTAAGGGATTACAGGATCATAAAAAGGGAGCTTATTCTAGTAACTGTAGACAGGATTACAACAAAATTCTTTGTGCTTACTTGTACTCCTTAGTTAAGTTATGATGGTTTGTCAGTCAAGGTCTATTTAATCAGTTTTATTGCCATCATGACAGAAATATGAGGGCTTTAGGGCGTGAAGAGTAATGGACAGAGTTAAGTGGCTTGATCCATCTCACAGCATTATTGCTATTCCTCTGACAGGAAAGTTATAAAAGAATGTGCACCTGTTACAATGTGACTGAGTTCTTTTAGATCTGGAGGTGTGTTTTCAAAAGTAGCAACTGACATAGAAAAGCCAAAACAGTGGAGGTTTTTATGCTTCTTTTTTTTTACTATACACAGCAAAACTATTTATAATAGGAAAATAAATAAATAATAAATAAAATCTGTTTTTGCTATGAAATTTCAATGTTTTTCCAATAGGAAGTTAGTAAGAGGTACCAACACCTATAATACATTATTCAGGATTTCTGTCTTAAATAGATATATATTCAAATGTTCAAATTGCAAAATAATGCAGAAAGTACCAAGTTTTTATTTCTCCATGACAATCCATTATGGTTAAATATTATTTTTATCTCTGTCCTTATACTGAAACCATGAATTTTGCATTAAAACAGTGAACAGTCTTCATGATCCCAGGCAAAAAGATGCTCTCAGGGACCTTATATCATTTTCAGTTTAGTAGACTAGTTTTGCACATTACAATTACAGTATTTACCTTACTATCTGCATGACAACTATCTTCATTATATTCATTATTTTAAAATAATTTGAAAAACAATAGATGATACACTACATTAAATATCAATATCACTGTACAACAAATCCTTAGTTTGTAACTAGATATAAGATGGCTACTGTCTGTCCATAGTGCTCACATGAAGTATAAACTACTAAACATTTCCCATCATCTTTAGCATACAAGACATAATTGCATAGCCAAAGCCATACCCAACTGAGGACGCTGGTCTTCTGTTTTGGTCACAGCTGAAGATGATGCTTGGGCAGCTAAAAACACAAAAACAAACAAAAACCTTTATTACCATCTATGTCAAAGAGAGATACAATCAATATTCTTTAGAGTGGAAGTACTTGGTACTTTAGTAATAATAATATGAAGAAGAAGAATTTCACAGAAATAATATGAAATCTATTGGTTTCAGAACAGCAGGCATTGTGAAGGAATGGATATAGTTTTGTTTGTTATGTTTTTTCTTGGTATTTGTCCAATATGATTAGAAGATCTGCATGTTTTTGCACTGTGCCTATTTAGTTTGTATAGCAAAACTACTGATATTGGAATACAATGAATGTGTTTGTTCATTAGCTGGGTTGTCACAGAGCCTAAGAGGGAGTGACTGGTTCAAAACCATCCATCTGGCTTCCATACCTAAGGGATGACTAGAAATGAGACTCTCTTCATAGTCTATCACATCTGGTTGAATTATTATTATTCATGAAATGTGTATGCCACCTGACTTCCAGCAACCTTGAAGATCAAAATTATTGATTATAGCTACATAATATACTCTTGATTTCACCATGAAAATCTAATTTATTAATATGTGCACTCAATTCCCAAAACAGATAATGGAGGTCAGGGTTTTTTAAAATATAAGTTCCATGTTGGTTGATTTAAGTTTGAAATTTGTGAGGGTGAAATGCTTTAGAAATAATTCTGGTACTTCCACTGAATTTTCAATCACTATATCTTTTACTTTTTGATTGAGGAGCAGGATGACCATGACTTGTCCATGCTGATCTTCTGGCTGGTTCATAAGGTATATCTGTGTGCAGAAGAAATCACTGTAAGTAGATCTGATAGAAAATAGGAATGCTGCTTTAGGCCAAATGCCTGTCATCTGGTAGCTCTTGAAATTAGTAGTTTTCCTGATATATAAAATTCAGCATTATTCTTACAACAGTCCACTTAATTGCCACTGTACAAAAAAATCTCTTCCTGGAGTTATAAACATATACAATGTTTACATTTATCTGTCTATTATTGCATTGCATTATATTGTTTTAATTTGATTTATATCCCTATGATTCTATTCCATTTTGCATAGTAAAGTACCAAGGTAATTAACAAAATTAAAGATGAATTATTATTAATGTTAAAATCATGGAAACAGTATTCTTTAGGATTCTGCATTTTTTGTCTCATTTTCAGAAGGCTCCAATTTATTATATGCATAAATGTATTAGATTAATGAATGGAGACATGACACTGCCATCAAATAGAAAATTATGAACCTTCCTTCTCAAAATTGCACTTATGAGAAAGTTATGTGACATCTCCCCATGGTCACCTAATCTTTCAGCATGCCCTAAATTCAGTGCTACAAATTCTTTTAAAAAATCCTGTGCCAAATATTTCCTCCTACCCTCCCCTTTCTCCCTTTGCTCCTGTTCAGCACCTATGTCTACAGAGTGGTACTGGCAATTATTCTATTTTTCAGTAAAGAAAAAGTTTTCTTTCTTTCCATAAAATTTTAATAGTGTTTCAGCGTACTGCAGAGCACAAGTGCAGCTGCCTTGGTTTTCTTGAATTCAATAGGCACTGAGCAGATTCTGGATAAACAAAGGAAAAACAAAAACAGAAAATGTGATGTCTATTAAGGGTGAAGGGGGAAAGAATTCTGAGGAAGGAGAAAAATCGTTCAAAAAGAGGAAGGCTATGACAGGAAGCAGAGCATCATCAAAGATTTCCTAAGACATCCTTTCATAAGTAATGTCACAGATACTGGTAGGGAATTGGTGTGCCTTGGCAATGTGTGCTAAATTCTGAGTGGACAAAACTACAATTATGTGTTAAAAGAAAAAAAAAGATAGAAATATCATAGATTGTATTGTAAAACATGTACACATCTCTGCATACCTGGCCTGGTGGTAATTCTTTGTGTTGCTTCAGGATAAACTGAAGTATTTGGAAAAATAAATGCTGCACCTCCTGGAAGCAAGAAAAAAAAAGGCTCATGATAATATTGCTTTGCTATATATATTGAAACAAATTTGTGAATATCATGAGTATTTTGGCATAACATTTGTGAAGTTTGACTGCAACAGATGGCTTAATTTCCCCTATCAAGTTCAACTAATATAAAATAATTCCAATTAGAGCATATTATCCCAATGTGTCAGCAGACTGTATATTTTACTGAATTATACAATTGATGTATTAGTATAGAAGTTACTTGCTTAATACAAACATAGGTAATAACAGGTCTGCCAGACATACTATATACTGTACAATTATTTTTCTTACAGTGTGTAACTCTTTCTGTGGTTTTGTGGTGATTCTTCATAGGAGGGCTGTTCTAGGGGAGGGGTGTAAGCTCACTGAGATGTATATGGGCTCAAATCTCATGCTATTTATCACTCAATAACTACATCTTTTATTGTTATGATAAAGTTGAACTTTGTAAGAGATCAGAAGAACTTTTAATTGCAAGCACTGTGAGAAATGAATAAATACACATATGGGAATATAACACATTGATGTAGAGTAGAAAAGACATATATCTCTGTAGTAATCTTTATACATGAAGAAATTTAACGTAATATGGGCTACAACAGAGGAATTCAGGTTTAAAATCTCATTAGATATTAAACTCATTGGGTGACAATAGTCCAGTCATTGCCTCTTACTGCTTCTCAGTTAACCTAGTTGGCAAAACTGTTGCAGTGATAAAATGGGGGAAGGCACCAGGCATACTGAATTACAAAGAAAAATAAGATAAAAATAAAAATAATGGAATAAAATTAACAATGTATTAAGTCATGAAATTTAGATTCTATTTAAAGCAGTTTATCAAATTAATTCTAGCTAAGTTATGAAATGCATGAAGTGTTTTTAAGAATGATACATCACATCTCTTTCTGAAGGACAATTGCACAAAGCAAAACATGAATTGATGTCAAATTGTTTAACATTTTATTAATTGCATTTTTAAGTCCTTAATGAGCAAGTCTATATACCGCCTTGATTTATACTGGGGAAATCAAAAGACATATAAATATAATTATCATTGCTACTGCTGGTAATAATAATTATGTAAAGAAATAGAAAAAATATCATGTGAAAAGTATATCCCACTTTCTTAAAAAGTCCCCAGAGTTAAGAATGATTATACAAGCTGTTATTTCTGGTCACTAGAAATCATTAAAACTGTCAGGCATGATAACAAAAATGAGATACCCTGAACTTTTATTTGATCAAATTAGAGATATTACATTACTGGATGCACAGTTCAAAAAAAGGGCTTGTTTTAATTACAGGAAATTGAACCAAAATTAAACCTATACAATTTCTCTCTTTCCCCTACTATATTTCTCTCTTTTAAAATTAATGATCTGATCTGATGGGCAAACAGCTCACAAGAATAGACTAGTTGAGTTTGTCTGGGAAGTTATCTAATGATTCACAGCAGCAGTCCAATGTATTGTAACTAAAAATATCTAGAAGCCCAGGAGACTAAAAAAATATTTGCTTGGCATACACAACAGTGGGTCTCAGGTGAATGAAGGGGCAAATCCAGAAATGCCTCCCTCTGGTATGATAAGCGCTCGAGATACTACATTATTTACTGCACATCATTAGATTGCACCATTTAAAGATATTCAAGGTAGTTCCACTGGTTTTAAAAGTACAGATAGAATAAAGATTAAGCTTGCAAAAAGATTAGGATAACTGATATGTTTCAGCCTCTTAAATTCACAATTCTTTCTTCTCACATGAATTGCTTAATAAGTATCTGATCTCACTGTATGTTGAACATTGTAATGTTAGGAAGCAAGCTGGGCTAGATTTCCCTTCCATTTCTTTCCATTTGCATATATACAATAACTTTTTTCCCCATGGAAGACCAATCAAAAATTTAGTTCCTTCATTAATATAAGAAAACTCAGCAAAAGCTGCCCTGCTGTTTTGTTTACATGGTAGGAAAAACTTCCAGGAGAACTAATGATGGGTATATTCCATGTGAGTCTCATAATTGTGTTCAAATAGGGGAAAGACATAGGTGAGTAATCCTTCCCTTCCCATTGTACAATATTGCCTCAAGAATGCTAAATGTTTTACATGTTTATGAAGAGCATTGGATGTATGAAATTCCCATCAATATTAAAACATATATGACAGTCTTAAGCACTGTTTTTTTTTTAAAAAAAATTGCAGTCAGCATGCATTTCTTAGACAGAAATCCTGAACTTTAAAAATGGCCTATAAAAAGGGGAGCCGTGACAGCATTACCTGTATTTCTAGCATGCATTAACCGTGGAGAGTTTTGTAAAGCCTTATCAACATCATCTGAAGTCAAATGTGGAAGAGGAGCTACAAAACAAAAAGCAACACCAAGAATTTAAAAAAAAAAGAATAGTCAAAATTATTTTACTAACCATTTTCTTTTAGTATAATAGGATTGTTTGTGGCCATGAGTTCATCCATATCTTTGTGGGAATGGGTTTATGATTTTTCTATTGGAAGCAGGGAGTTTTAAGTCAGAATAATATTAAGGAGTGTCTTAATGACAATATTCATTATGAAATCTGTGAAAAATATGTCATATTGGTGTTGCACTGCCTGATATTAAAATAATGGTCACTTACATTTTTTAAAATTTAGAGCTATTTTTCTATATGCCTTAAATAACCAATTTACTTCCTTCTTCTCCTACTTTTAAATGCTATATAATGCTTTATATTATTTATATTTGAGGGCTTTCCTTAAACCTGGAAAGATCAATTTTAATGGGAACTTGTAAAGTGCTCATTTTGTTGCACAGAACACATGCCTGAATATACTCAAAATCAGTATGTCTATGGTTTCATTTAGAATTAACATTTCAGAAATGGAAAGAAAGCAATGTTATGTGACCAGAAAAAGACATTATTACCCATTCTAATTATATAAAATGCATAATGCTTTAGTCATCGTTGTCTTAAAAATAATCAATAATTTCCTAACTGGAAAAATTTAGCATACATCTTTAAAGGAGATACATATTTATTTCTTACTTTCTCTGAGGTAGTGTAAGTGTGAAAGAAGAATGTCTGCATTGTAGCTTGGTGTGAGCCTCTGGAAGTCATCTTTGGTCATCTTACACAACTCCTTTCCATCAATATCTTGAAATAGCATGATGTCCACATCTGGGAGGCCATATTCCTTGACAGCCCATTCTAGCCACTGGCGTACATGGTCTGTGCTCCATAATGTAGGATCTATTTTGAAAGCAGAAAATGCATTTTGTTAAAGCTGTGAAAAAAAGATCTTTCCCCAGGGCAAACCTGTTCTACTGAAACTAATTAATTTTACTGAAATAATTCTAGAATTCTTTATTTTATTGATTTAAAAAGACTATGTGTACTAGAAGACTCTGGGAACAGATTTGTTCTTAAATTTCAAAGAGAGAGACACACACACACACAGAGAGAAGTGGGTGGGGAGGGAACCTTAAAATAGATTTGCAAAAAAAGAGGGGAAAATTGAGAAAGACTGTAGCACAGCATTTATTCTTATATATATATAAATCTATTTTAAGGGAAAGGCCTTTGATGTTAAATAATTGGAATATCAACTAAAGGTATATAATATAATTAACCTATCTCCACCAGCTAATTGATACTTATTCTCTTTTGTATGTGGGCACTTTTGTACATTTTGTTCCTCCTTCCTAAATTTATTTGCCACCCATTTCATTTAGAAGTGACTCTGGGCGGCTTACAGCATAAAAACATTAAAATCATCAAAGATAAATATTCCTGACATTAACCATTATTAATATTTGCACTAGAAGAGATCTTTAGCAATTTTCTGTAGTACTTTCCCTATTGCAGTGTGGATTATCTGAAATATACTATGCATATTTGTGGTTTAAGGACCACAGCAAAATCACTGAATTAAACAAACTCATTACATAGTATTTTATTACTTAAATGTAAAATACGTATTTCTTATTTTCAGATTCTGAGAAACAGGCATATATTTAAACTATGTGCCATGACAACCAGCATGATATTCTCTGAAAGTTTTGACAGCAACTGAAATAAATATTTTTCTTCAACATGTCTGAATACAGAAGATCAGGGAATGGTAGGTGCTGGTACTTTAAGAAGAATAACAAACAGTATGACAAACTGAATGAGTTTTTCTTGGTACTTTATGTGTTTATTGTTTTTTGTTTAGATTCTTTTTTATACTTTGATTTATTATGTATTTTTATTAATTCATTATTGTTACTAATTGTTAAGATTGTTAACAATTGTCAACAATGTTGAATGAGACAGGTATATAAAGGCATAAAATGAAACACATAAATAATAATAAGCCTTTCACTTCATTTGGCAGTCCTTCTGTTTTTTTCTTCTTTTTGTAATAATATATCCTTGGATTTAACTGTTCTAATAAAATCCTACATAGCATTTTCAGACAAAAACAGGCAAAGCATAACTTGCCTATAGTCTCCTGTTTCCCCAGGGTAATCATAATTTGAATGCAATGATCAAAACCAACAATACCAAACTTACTAATTTTTGGCAGAAACTTAAAAGAGAAAAATTATATAAATATAATTACAAAAACCCTATAAAAATAAGGATAAAATAAGACAAAAATTCCTGCCTCGCTTCCAATGATCTCATTTTCTCAGTGTTTTGTCTCTTCCAACCTTTGTCCTTTGAAAAAATAAGGTAAACAATTTTTCCTGGTTTTTTTTTAACTCTTAAGTGTTTGCCAATATATTAGTCTGTACATTGTCGTCTTCTTCTTCTTCTTCTTCTTCTTCTTCTTCTTCTTCTTCTTCTTCTTCTTCTTCTTCTTCTTCTTCTTCTTCTTCTTCTTCTTCTTCTTCTTCTTCTTCTTCTTCTTCTTCTTCTTCTTCTTCTTCTTCTTCTTCTTCTTCTTCTTCTTCTTCTTCTTCTTCTTCTTCTCCTTCTCCTTCTCCTTCTCCTCCTTCTTTCAGAGATGTTGAAAACAACATAATTATACCAACATTAAACACTATGCTGTTAACTTCAATGGAGAAGAATTAAGTGTATGCTCTAGTTGTGTTCTGAAATCAGTATGGGATCTTGACATTCCTAATGCGAATGGATGGTCTCTACTGTATTTAGTGATAAGGTACATTGTCTTTAAACAATTATTTAAAAATATTTGCTCACCTGCTGGAACAATAACTCTTCGTTCATTGGTGGTCATATTTGGTGGAGGGATGTGCTTTTCTTCCATATAGTTCCCATAGTTCATGCCAACATTTTCAGTGTTAGTCATCTTTCCACTTTTTGTCACACTGCAGTTGTCAGGGGAACTCCTAAGGAAACAATTTAAAAATAAATTCCCAGATAATATAGAATATTTTTTTAAAAAAATTAGGAGATTCAACTTTAAGAGAGTTCTATGTTTTTTTAAAAAAAACATTTAAATATGCTTACTTTGCTTCCATAATATTCCATAAGTCACTGAAATGCAAAATATTATAACATAAAACAATATGATTAAAGTATTCGTAATATTAATAGATAAATCTATACTACACAATAAATAAGAGCCTATTTGCCCAATATTGAGATCAGATTAATACATTTACATGAGTTTGTCCCAGAATATTTGTTATCTTAAATTTATTTACAACTTGAAAAAGTAGATTTCTGACTAGTCCTCTCTGTAGCCACATGATCAAGATTTGGGGATTGGCAACTTGCCCAGTATCTCTTGGTCATGTGATTACCATTTGCAACTTTCACAGCTGGCTTCTGACAAGCACTTGGTTGTCCTTATCTTATAATTTGGAAATAATTGAGTCATATAGTCATAAGAACATAAGAACATAAGAAGAGCCATGCTGAATCAGGCCAAAGCCCATCGAGTCCAGCATTCTGTGTCACACAGTGGCCCACCAATTGTACATGGGGATCTTGAGCAGAAAGAGAAGGCAAAACCCTCCCTTTCCCTTGACCCCCAACAAATGGTACTCAAGGGAATCCTGCCTGCCTCAACCAACATAGAGGCGGCACATGGACATCTGTTTTAATAACCACCAATACACTTTGCATCCATGAATCTATCTAGCCCTGCCTTGAAGCTGTCAAGGCTGACAGCTGTCACGACCCCTTCAGGAAGTGAATTCCATAAATCAACGACCCTCTGGGTGAAGAAATATTTCCCTTTATTTGTCCTCACTTTCTTAGCTATAAGCTTTAGGGAGTGCCCCCTTGTCCTGGTATTGTGTGATAGAGAAAAGAATTTTTCTCTATCCACATTTTCTATCCCATGGATAGAGAAAAATTCTTTTCTCTATCACACAACTCTATCACACAACTCTAGTCAACTCTTATATTGTGTAAGATTAAGTTCATTATTTCAAATTAAGTGCAAGACAGCAGTTATAAGCCATTGAAGTAGTTTACCTTAGAGCTGTGCAGTTTCGGGAAAGTGCTTCATTCTGACAAAGGTTTATGAACATCACTCTTTTAAAATAGCTTCCCAAAACCACACAAGTCTCTGCTTCTAAACACCAGAAGAGTGTAGTTGCCTCCTTTCACTTCACTTGAAGAAATGGGCCTCTGCCCAGCCAGCCACAAATTCCCACTAACTAGGCAGGTGATGGGCAAAGAAATAAATCTTCTTTG
The DNA here is from genome assembly GCA_034064705.1 of Bothrops alternatus. NCBI lineage: Eukaryota > Metazoa > Chordata > Lepidosauria > Squamata > Viperidae > Bothrops > Bothrops alternatus. Next base: position 2,539,629 of record JARGCV010000027.1, read on the forward strand.
ACTTATTTAATAAAAAGATTAATTGATCATACTAATGTTAATAATTTACCAAGAATAGCAATAGCATCTGGACAGACTTGAACACTGGGCGCTATCTAACAAAATGAAATTCAATGGTGAAAAAAAGTAAGGTTCTACATTTAGGCAAGAAAAACCAAATGCACAGGTACAGTATAGGGGGTACCTTGCTCAATTGTAGTAACTGTGAAAGGGACCTCGGAGTCCTAGTGGACAATCATTTAAATATGAGCCAGTAATGTGCTGCAACTGCCAAAAAGGCCAACACAGTGCTAGGCTGCATTAACAGAGGGATAGAATCAAGATCACACGAAGTGTTAATACCACTTTACAATGGAGAAGAGGGAGTCAATCTATTTTCCAAAGTGCCTGAAGGCAGGACAAGAAGCAATGGATGAAAACTAATCAAGGAGAGAAGCAACCTAGAACTAAGGAGAAACTTCCTGACAGTTAGAACAATTAACCAGTGGAACAACCTGCCTCCAGAAGCGGTGAATGCTCCAACACTGGAAGTTTTTAAGAAGAGACTGGATAGCCATTTGTCCGAAATGGTATAGGGTTACCTGCCTGAGCAGGGAGTTGGGCTTGATGACCTCCAAGGTCCCTTCCAACTTTATTATTATTATTTAGACTTATATACCACTTCACAGTACTTTATAGGCCTCTCTAAGCAGTTTACAGAGTCACCAAATTGCCCTCAAAAGCTGGCTCCTCATTTTACTGACTTCAGAAGGATGGAAGGCTGAGTCAACCTTGAGCTGGTGAGGAGCGAACCCCTGGCACTCAGCAGAGTTAGCCTGCAATACTGCATTCTAACCACTGTGTCACCATGGCTCTTCCAATAAGAACCCCAATAAAAGGCAGAGCAGGAACCACAAAACACAATTTGAACTTGAATTCATCTTCCTTCCTTCCTTCCTTCCTTCCTTCCTTCCTTCCTTCCTTCCTTCCTTCCTTCCTTCCCTCCCTCCCTCCCTCCCTCCCTCCTTCCTTCCTTCCTTCCTTCCTTCCTTCCTTCCTTCCTTCTTGCCTGCCTGCCCGCTTACCTGCCTGCCCATTACCTCCTCCCACCTTGCTGCTGCATTCCTCCAAACTCCATCTTCTCTGAGTCAGTATCTTTTGTTCATATTTGCTCTTGGTGTCTGTGGTGATTCTTAGTCATCCAGATCATGGTTGTCCTTAAAGTGCTTTTTCAAAAGGCAATTGGATTTTATTTTTCCTTGAAGACATTTCACTTCTCATCCAAAAAAGCTTCTTCAGTTCTGACTGAATGGTGGAAAATGGAAGGATTTATATTCCTTGCAGTCATCTGGTCATTAGCACTCTTTCTGAGAGTTGTTGAGGACACTTGGAGGTTTACCTGTGCCCTCAGGGTCACCTGAATAGTGCAAATGGATGTGGAACCTTCTTGGAACTGCTGAAAAGATTGTGTTGTAAACAAGAGATAGGTGGTGGTGTATCGCTCCCCCTCTGTTGAGAGAGGGCTGTTCAGTCTTAATGTAGATGGCCTTTTTGACCCCTTTGATTTGAAAGAGGGGTCAAAGAGGCCATCTACATTAAGACTGAACAGCCCTTTCTCAACATAGGGGGAGGGATATGACACCACCTCAGTGCCCCTAAGGGCACAGATAAATCGCCACATGGCCTCAATGACTCTCAGAAAGAGTACTAACAACCAGATGACTGCAAGGAATATAAATTCTTCCCTCTTCCACCATTCAGTCAGAACTGAGAAGGTTCTTGGAGAAGCAAAAAATCTTCAAAGAAAAACAAAGTCCAGATACCTTTTGAAAAGGCACCTTTAAAATACTTGCTCTCAGCTTTCCAGCCACTGCCATAACCATGTTTCCTCTCATAAGAAAGTGAGAGTTGCATCTGTTGTTTCTGAATGCTAGAAATACTTCAAAGCCAAACTCCAACTTCCATTTGCTTATGTTCTGTGCTTCCTTTAGATTTTCTCTATAGGAACCAAATATATTTTGAGAAATAAAGACAGTTGGCAGCATGACTTTACTTTAGGCATTACCAGTCCATTCATGTCTATCTAACTAAAAATAAAGTGAATAAAGGTAAATCATAAATAATAATAGATAAATGAATTTATCAGGAAGCTCTGTGGGCTCAAGGCTCCATTATTATCTATGCCTGGCATATTCAGTTAGTGCAATTTTAAGTGTAAAAGAAAGAACAAAGCATTCTTTTAATACTGATAATACTATAGTGGCATTCTGTTATAAATAAATGCTATTCTTCCTCAATAGAAGTAACAATATATTCATTAATACCAAGGGTATGTAACATTTTCTAAACTTGAAATATTCCAGACTTGAAACACTCACTCTGACTATTCTAAGCTAAGAATATAACAAGATTATGGTGTCCTAGAACAAAACAGAACAGAACAGAACAGAACAGAATAATAACTTTATTGCCATTTTGAATGTACTACTGATCGGCATACATTAAAATGAAATTTTTGTTGCACACAGCTCTCAGAGGGTCATCACTTCCAATATACACTACATAAATATGACAAAAATAAATAAATACAGAATTATACATATACCCACATATATTATATGACAGAGAGAAAAAACACAGTTCAGATTGTGTATACATGTGCACGGTGAGAAAAACGAACCTTGCGAGTTTACCAGATGGATAGCATAGGGAACAAAGCTAAGTCCTGCTAGAAATACTTTGAAACCTCCTCCCATTGGGGAGCAACAGAAACAGATCGTAAAGTGAATGTGTGGGATCTCTAACACTGCTTTGAGCTCTAAGCACATAGCGCTTATAAGCAGCATCCTGAATACCGGGAAGCGAGCTTCCTATGATCTTCTCGGCTATCCTTACCAATCTCTGTATGGACTGTCTATCTGAGGTTTACCAATGCTGCCTTTTAAAAAACATATTAGAAAAAGGTAAAATCAAAAATCAAATAGCGTATACACTTGCCTAAAATGTGCATGTATTAATTTATAAATTTTATAAATTTAAAATACACAAGGCATCCTACCATAAGAAACAAGAAAATGAAAAGGGAAACTGTATGTAATCTGTGGCTAATGGTTGCTGTTGTTTAGCAATTCTAAGCCTAGTAATTTATCTTCATGTGATTATGATCATTATGTGCCATCAAGTCATTGTCAGCTCTTAGCAACCACATAGATATACTTCTTATCTTATTGTGGACTGGATTTCCTACTAAATATGGCCTCACCTTCAGTTAAATAGGACATGCATCCACTTTAAACATGGAAAGATGGTTTACAGAAACCTAACAGTATTTGACTCAAGGTCAAGGCTAACCAAAGGCATGCAGAGAAGGCAAGTGAATTCATAATGGCAACATAACAAAGCTGGATGGTGTGTGGCTTTTGTCTAGTTTATCTCTGTGTTTGCATGTGTGTAATTTCATACTTAAATAAACATGGCATCTCCCTTATTTTTTTCCTTGGAAAGAGAAATAGGAGACAGACAAGTAATTCAAAGGCTTGCTCCTAATTTCATACTCAGGAAAATTCCCAGGGAAATACACATAGAACAAAATTAAAATAAAGCTCTATTTCACATATTTATTTATTTATTACCTTGAGCCATTAACTTGATTTGAGGTGCATTCCATTTTTATGGTGACTCTGGCTGGAGGCTGGGATAACCAGTCCTGTTGGGGGATACGTGGACTCATCTTTGATGTTTGCCCATATTCACTGGAAGAAGAAGCGGTCATCTCTGACTTAGCAAGATGGGAAGTCCCGTAGGCACACTCAAACAAAGACTGATCTTCACTTACAACTGATAATGCTTCCTGAAATTCAAAAAAGGAAAAGCAACCAAAATTGATTAAATTAATAATTAATTTATTATTAAATAATTGTGCCTCCAGGGCAACTAATAAAAACTAAAAGAAATAACGAATACATCCAACGGAAGAAGGAAAATTTAGTACATAGGCAGGTTCAGTTTTTAAAATAAGGCACTTCTATATTCAATTCATTAACATCCGGAGTTACGAGGTTACAAGGTTGAATTTTATTGTCCATGGAGTGATACTTGTGTGTGTGTGTTACGAAAGTTCTCCATTAGTGCTTATTTCCTTATTTTTTCTTTCTTTGTTTTAGCCTGTATCCTTAATGATGCATTGATAATTTATATTTACCTACAGAACATATTTTGAATACAGCTATAAGGCGTAAGTGAGCATGAGAGCATTAGAAAGAAAGAAACAGCTACCAAGTAATTGGTATCTTTACTAATATGCCAGTTATTCCTCATAGCTAAGAACACAGACATAATGGACCAAGAATTTGTGGCTAAAACTAGCATTCCATACAATTAACTTGTCTTTCAGATGTCACGTATGTATATAAAGGGAAATATATTCCACTATTTTCTATTCTTTGAAAATCAGTAGGAAAAGTAACAACGTTTTTAGAAAGTAAAAAAAGTTTTTGATAAAATTTTTGTGAACTAGGAACTCGATATTTTCTGCAGGTTACTAACTTTAGCAATATAACAAGTGTGTTTCCTACAAATCCTTCCGTTATCTTTTGCAGTACTGCCAACTTCCCAGGAAAACAAAGCATGAACTCCAAGCAACCCATGTCCATAAAACAATGTGCCACTGCAAGAAGAATGAAGCTGCAGCTTTGATTGGTTTTGTAAAAAGCTCCGAGAAGGGGAAAAAAAACCAGGTAGAAGGAACTTCAACTGAAATTGGAAAAGCTGTACAACTGTAAAGACAAAACAGGCACATTGTCAGCCATTTCGAAAGATTGGGGTTTCCAAGTCACCCAAACAGGCAACTGAAGGGTTTTTATTATTATTATTATTATTATTATTATTATTATTATTATTATTATTATTATTATTATTATTATTATTATTATTATTATTATTATTATTTCCAGGAATACTTGTAATGTTTCAGTATTAAAAACCAACAACATTTTCAAGATAATAAGCGGCATATGCTTAATATTACAAATGAAATATGAACACCAATCCATTAAAGGAACAACTGACACATAGCATCAGCTCATGTCAGGTAGAACATGCCACTTCATCAGTTTAAGTAAAAATTTGACAAAGATTTAAACTATATGTAATATATTAACTAGAAGGACATATGTAGAGCAAACCTATTAGAACTAATTTAAGTTCTACTAACTTCCAGGGGTCTAAATCAAATACAACTTAAATAATAAACTAATGTTTATTAACATTTTAGAAATCACACTTAGCATTGATATAAACATTTTTTTCTCATCTTCCAAAATTCCCAAAAGAAAATTTTACATGAAAAGTTCACATGGTTTACTTAATTATTTATTTCCTAATTTCTAAAATAATTGAATACTGTATATATCTACTATAAAAACAAAATTTAAAAATGAGCCTAAGTATGAACATTCAATTGTTCTACTACTAGTCAGATCCTATGTTTATATTATTTATAGGCTCTCAAAGTTGTATGTTCTGTTTTTATTATTGTAGCTAAATCACAGGTCATTGACTATAAATAAATACATTCAATTTGACATAGACTTTTGATCAATTACTTGGAATCTGGAACTCCTGAAAAGATTTCAGAAAATATATTTTAACTTTCTATTAGGATTGAATTTTATCCATATTATAAATCTTGATGAGTTGCACGCATAAATGGGGAAGGATATAAATGAAAAATCAATTATCAATTTTTATTTCAACCAACAATCAGGAAAAATAGAACTAGAAAGGAGAAAGTAAGCGTTCAAACTTGCTTCAATTGTTGCACAAAATTTTGCTGCTCTATGTGTGATAGTTCATGTTATATCTTGGAGGAGGACCACAATAATTATTTCTTCTCCTTCAGTATTGATGTTGCAAAGGGTAAATATAGCTAATCTTAACAGTCCTATAGAAATTAAAATATGACTAATTTTACAGCTCTATTTGCCCAGCTAATTTGACCCACCATCTATTTACTGTAAAAGAAAACAGTTAATAAGTAAACCCAACAACAAAACTAAATTTCAAAGTCCTCTGTTAACAATCTATTATTGTATTTCACACACACAGAAAGTCCACAGTGGGTTCTAATCTATCATACATCACTGAAGTCTTTATCTCTGATCTGTCCAGGATCAAATATCTTCGACAGATTCTTAATAATAAAACTTTTCCTTAAAATTATAACTGGGATCTTTCCAAACAATTGCATCTCATTCCCCAAAGTCATAGAACTCTGTTGTGAATATCTCTGCAGCTCTTGTTCAAGTTTTCATTGAATCAGAATATCTCTTAGCAGTTGTCTTCTGATTGCATATAATAAGTCTATTCCACACTCTCCATCAGTTTTCTTAAGAAACTCCAGTTCATTACTGATCCATACTGACATCTCTAAGCCTTTTAAATTTATGCTTCTTTCTGCTTTCTTTAATGAGCCTGCAATTCTCTTTTTCCTTCAATTCTGTCAGCAACAAATTGACTTCCAATCCATCCAATTGTAAGTCTGATTTAGCTACTAGTACCTGTATCTGAGTATCATCCTTAAATTGATTTATGATTGTTATTAAATCATCAAACCTTTTATTTAAATTTTCATTCAGAGCTGGAATGGAAATGGATCAATTTTGGTGATTTTGTTTTCTGATATCGTATGTATTTTTATATTATCATCAGAATTTCTGTAAGAGCACTACTCCTTCATAAGAGCTGATGACTTCTCATGTTAGAATATCATTTATTTACTTTTAAATAAATCATTTTATTTTGGTGTTCTACATATTTTATCTAGGCCGGGCTACAGCACGGAAACAGCTTTGGTCGCATTGGTGGATGATCTCTGGCGGGCCCGGGACAGGGGTTGTTCCTCTGTCCTGGTGCTATTGGACCTCTCAGCAGCTTTTGATACCATCGACCATGGTATTATGCTGCGCCGGTTGGAGGGGCTGGGCATAGGGGGCACCGTGTTTCGGTGGTTCTCCTCCTTCCTCTCTGGCCGGACGCAGTTTGTGTTGACAGGGGGTCAGAGGTCGACCCCGAGGCCCCTTGACTGTGGGGTGCCTCAGGGGTCGGTCCTCTCGCCCTTGTTGTTCAACATTTATGTGAAGCAGCTGGGTGAGATCATCCGAGGTTTTGGGGTGAAATTCCATCAGTACGCTGATGATACTCAGCTGTACATTTCCACCTCGAACCACCCAAATGCAGCCCTTGACGTACTGACCCATTGCCTGGAGGCCGTGCGGATCTGGATGGGGAAGAACGGTCTCAAGCTCAACCCATCCAAGACCGAGTGGCTGTGGTTACCGTCGTCCCAATATAGTCAGCTGACTCCATCGCTGTCTATTGGGGGCGAGTCAGTGGCCCCCACGGGAAGGGCTCACAACTTGGGAGTCCTCCTGGATTCACGGCTGTCCCTTGAGGACCATCTGACGGCCGTAGCCGGGAGGATGTTTTACCAGATTCGTCTGGTACGCCAGTTGCATCCCTTCCTGGATCGGGACGCGCTACGCACGGTCACTCATGCCTTCGTCACTTCCAGACTGGACTATTGCAATGCTCTCTACATGGGGCTCCCCTTGAAGTGCACGCGGAGGCTCCAACTGGCGCAGAATGCGGCCGCGCGGGTGATGGTGGGGGCACCCTGGCGGGCATGAACGGTCCCCATCCTGCGTGAGCTGTACTGGTTGCCGGTGGTCTTCCAGGTGCGCTTCAAGGTGTTGTTTACCACCTTTAAAGCGCTCCATGGCATAGGACCCAGTTATTTACAGGACCGCCTACTGCCAGTAAATACCTCCCACTGACCAGTTCGCTCCCACCAGGGAGGGCCTCCTCAGGATGCCATCGGCTAAGCAATGTCAGCTGGTGGCGCCCAGAGGGAGAGCCTTTTCTGTGGGGGCACCGACGATGTGGAACGAGCTCCCTCCAGAACTCCGGACATGTCATGATCTCCGCAACTTCAGAAGAGAATTGAAGACTTATCTCTTCAATCAAGCCGGCCTGGCCTAGAGCTCCTCGGGTTTTTATGTAATTTAAATTAAGTAGTTAGGGTTTTAGTATGGGATTTTAATTTGGTTTTTAGTACAGCCTAGGTTATTTAATTCTGTGTTAAATATTTATTATTGTTACGTTTTAAATTTGGCTGTAAACCGCCCTGAGTCCTATGGGAGAGGGGCGGTATAAAAGTCTACAAATAAATAAAATAAAAATAAAATATGGACCATGTCAACTGCTTAATTGTCCTTTGAATGAAATGTTTTTAAAATAAACAGGAGATTAAAAAGATAATTATATTAGAGCACAGGGGAAAGGATTTAATTTTGATGTTTCCCAAGTAAACCAGGAAAAAGAGAACATGTGTCAAGGCATATTGCAAATCATGTAGACTTTTTTGCCATCAGTTAAAGAAATCACTGTCTCTAGGACTATTAAGAAAAAAGACATAGTGCTGAAATCAATACAACACAGGAAATAAAGTCTATTCTGTGGTCACAGGAATATATCCACATATCCATGCTAAAGGTAGGATGCAAATGGGACTTCCATGTACACCTTGAAACCGAATCTCCTTTTGCTACTTAAATCATTTGTGTATATCTGGTAAATTATGACCAAATCTGTTGTTAGATTAAATACAGTAAATTGAAATATACACTTGGTACACACAAAAAAAAAAGAAATAGTAACCTAAATAAGTAGATAGATGCAATGGGAAAGTTGGATCCTATGATAATAAGAAATGTAATACTTATTGAAAACCTAAGTTATGTAGAAGAAAATCCTATAGTAAAGCTTTTCAAGCGGTGCACATAACTATGATAAATAAATAGTTGCCACAGAATAAATCAAGGTATAAGTATGCAAGCATTTGAGGGTTTTTGTTTTTTTTTTTAAAATATAGCATTAAAGTTGTATTGGAAAATCTTAAAAAGCAGTTTATTAAAAATGTTATCTAATTACTTTTTAATTATTGGATTTTTATTTTTTAAAAATGATCATATTTGTTCTCCATGAAATAAACTTCACAAAGAAAAACTTCAGAATATATTTTAATTAGTGCTTTGAAAAACCTAAATCCATAGACTGAGCCAAAGAAAACATCTGAAGCATCCATCTCCTGCTACACTGAACATGAGTTTTACACAATACATTGGGCAGATGCTAGCTATGCTTCCTTTTAGATGTTTTTGAAAAATAATATTTAAACTTGTACACCAGGCTTAGATGCTTGCTAAATCAGTTCTGTAAAATAAGAGTGCAAAAACGGGTCTGCTTGATCACAGCAAGGGTCTACATAGTTCAGCATCCTGATTCTAAGAATCCAGTTGGATTCATTCTCAAATTTCCTCTGAGCTCCTTAGTGAGTCTGCTCAAACTCTCTCTGACTCATGATTTTCCAGAATTTTGAGACAGGAATGATTAAAAACAAAGAGGAGTTGAGCAATCTGCAAGACAGATTTAATTGTCTGCAAAACAAATACAAAAATCACAATATCTTTAATAAAAAAAATTGGTTGAGTCCCTGTGGTGCTTCTCATTCTATTGAATACCTTCTTCTAAGAAGAATACATAGTATACTTATGTCTGGCTGTGGGGATCTATCTTCAGTTTCTTTTTTGCACTTTCATGATGCTTTTATTGTAATTGAGTTCCGGAACATGTTACATGTTTTGTCAAATAAATGGTGTTAGTAAATATAACAATCTCTCACCAACACTATTTTGCATAATCAATTTATATACTAGGGCTCCCAAAGCACATTAAGCATAGTTCTGCTTGCTTGGGTTGTCTAATCATGCTCTGCTGATTAATATCCAGAGACATACATAGAAATTTGATTTTAGCTGTAATAAATAAAAAGTACCAAGAGATTTCGTCTACTAAACCTTAAAGCTATGAACTAAGAAATCATTACTTATAATTTCATTTATCAGTATCCTGTCCTTCTCACTCAGCCCACTTTCACTGTTATTAAGCAAAACCTTCTTATATGCCTATATCCTTCTTCATAGGAAGATGTTCCATGCATGTCATTTTTAGCTGACTTCTTCCATTGTGATATGATATGGGTTTTCAAAATCCTGGCATCATTCACCCATATGCATCTAAGTTTATGACTGAAAATATATGAAATAATGTATCAAGTATTTCTACATATTAGACTCTATTAATAGTCATGTCGTTTTTGCAGGATTTAAGGCCATTTGGCTCAGGAATCAAAATCCTTTCAGTAAAATTGCTTTGCACTAGTATTTGTTTTACACATTAGTCTATTAAAAGAACTATTTTGTTTGAATAGATTAAGGCACTTATACCTAGTGTATTATTTTCTTTTTCCAGCAGCAAATTCATGAAAAGCCCAAAGGTACATAAACAATAAGGAGATTAGTAAATTGTGGTAGCAGAGGTGAGTATTTGTCATAGTTTAAATATCTGAATAAAGATTCAGAGCAGCTAAATAAAATAATACATTCACTAAATCTAAATAGTTCTTAGAAGTGTTATTTTCAGGGAATTTGGCTAAACCAATATGTTTAAAGATATACCTCCAATCAAAACCTAATTTTCAAAGTATACTGCTCAAAAAAATAAAGGGATCCTATACGTTTGTGTTCCCTTTATTTTTTTGAGCAGTATATAATATTTTAAGAATAATTTTTCAATTCCTTGTGTGTTTATGTGTGTGTATATCATTGGAGTTGTCAAAGAAATCATCATTAGTGAAGTCACATGCATAGGCTATGAGCTTCTATAGAGAGCCATTGGAAATGTCTGGAGCTAACTGGAGTGTTAGATGGAAGATTCCCCCTCATGCATACCAATCATGATTTGAGATGATTCATGCCAAGTCTGATATTTTGGATCCAAGAAGAAACTCTGAGGTCACCTAACATAAAATGGAGCCAAAGGGCAGGTTGTATGCATTTACTAGAAAATAAAGACACAAGCCATCACTTTTGATACTAATTCTGCAATTTTGTTACAGTTTCTATGGTTCCCATACATGGATAGCTAGTTTATTATGTGGAATTTTATTAACATCAATTGACCAAAGAATGGACTGCTGCTTGGCATAATTATGATAATATGATTACTTGAAGGAAAGCTGCAGCTGTATCTGACTCTCTCCTAGACTTAGTGTGGAATTAAAGAGGACATGGCTGCTTAGTCAGGTCAAGGAAAATATTATAATTACTATTATATATTTGGAGAAGAACTGGAAAGTAAGACCATACCCTTCACATGGGTTTCTGGAGATCAAAGTATTCTTGTACAAAGGATTTTCACTGATTCTCATATGGCTGACTTTCAAGAAGCCAGGATAATATTCTGAACCAAGGTGTAAAATACAGGGTATTGAGACAGATGTTTGATGGAAGGAGAATAAAGGATGGTTCATTGGCAGAGATAGGCTTTGTAAGAAGATACAGCTGATGCAAAAAAGAAGCAACCATTGGCTGTAAAGGTCATCTAAAATTATGAGAAAGATGCAGATGGATAAATTCTGTTAATCCTTACAAAGAGTTTGATGTTTAGGGGAACAGGTGGAAAACGATGTAGCAGAGGTGCATTCCATCAGAACAAAAAGTTTCTTCTTATTTTCTGGAAATCCCATCCTTCTTGCAGAAGGTTAAGTATTGAAAGCTACAAAAAAAATCTTTTGATGAGAGTCAGAGCTAAGGGATGCAGTTTTTATTCTTGAATACTCAGCTAACTATGGATGAACTGATTGATGACCACACTGTTGTATCCATATAGATTGAAAGTGGGGTAGATCTTGTCAGCTTGTTTGGTATTGGGCAACCTACATAACCAACATAATTGTTGGATATAAATATACGTTTCACCTTGAAGACAATCCTGAAAGACTCAAAGCGGAACTATTAGTTCATTAATATACCATCTAATATAGACCAATACAGGAGAATGGCGATTAAGCGTCTGATCATAAATGCTACAATAGTGGGGAAATGCACTGGGGAGAAAGGCACAAAGATAGATGTTTGTATTGACCAGGGGTGTTAAACTGCCAGCCCACAGGCCGGATACATCATGCCGAAACCGCGCCCACCCCATTGCCTGCAATGGAAAAAAAGTCACAGTATCTCGCCCGGCCACCCTGTTTAGGGTGACCCGGTCCCTCCTTAACCCGAGGGGTCCGGGGCCTCCCTTTCAGGGTAGTGCCGAGGACTTTAACAACTGTTTCGCAGACAAAGTAGCTCAGATCCGGGCCGACCTAGACTCCAATTGTGAAGCAGAGTCGACTGATAACGATTCAGTCGAGGGGACAGGGGCATGTTCTTGTCCGATCATCTGGGGCGAGTTTGAGGCTGTTACGCCTGATGAAGTGGACAGGGCCATTGGAGCTGTGAGTTCTGCAACCTGTTTGTTGAACCCGTGTCCCTCCTGGCTGGTTTCTGCCAGTAGGGCGGTGACATGTACCTGGATCCAGAAGATTGTCAACACTTCTCTGAGGGAGGGGTCCTTTCTGGCTCCCTTAAAGGAGGCACTCATGCGCCTCTTCCTCAAGAAGCCTTCCCTGGATCCAGCAATTTTGACCAACTATCGTCCAACCTTCCCTTTGTAGGGAAGGTTGTTGAGAAGGTGGTGGCACTCCAGCTCCAGCGGTCTCTGGAGGAAGCCGATTATCTGGGGCCTCTGCAGTCTGGGTTCAGGCCCGGCTACAGCACCAAAACTGCTTTGGTCGCTCTGATGGATGATCTCTGGCGGGCCCGGGATAGAGGCCAGTCCTCTTTCCTGGTGCTTCTTGACCTCTCAGCGGCGTTCGATACCATCAACCATGGTATCCTTCTGCGCCGGCTGGAGGGATTAGGAGTGGGGGGCACCATGTTACGGTGGTTCTCCTCCTATCTCTCTGGTCAGTTGCAGTTGGTGTTTGTGGGGGGTCAGAGGTCCACCTCTAGGTTACTCCCATGTGGGGTGCCTCAGGGGTCGGTTCTCTCCCCCCTACTTTTTAACATTTACATGAAGCCACTGTGAGAGATCATCCACCGGCATGGAGTGAGATACCACCAGTACGCTGATGATACTCAGCTGTACATCTCCACTCCTGGCCAAATCAGTGAAGCGGTTGAGGTGATGTGCCGGTGTCTGGAGGCTGTGAGGGTCTGGATGGGCGTTAACAGATTAAGGCTCAACTCTGACAAGACAGAGTGGCTGTGGGTGATGCCTCCCAAGGACACTTCAATCTGTCCTTCCATTACCCTGGGGGGTGAATCCATAAACCCCTCGGAAAAGGTCCGCAACTTGGGAGTCCTCCTGACATTGGAACATCATTTATCGGCTGTGGCGAGGGGGGCATTTGCCCAGGTTCGCCTGGTGCACCAGTTGCGCCCTTATTTGGATCGGGAATCTCTCCTCACAGTCACACATGCTCTTGTCACCTCGAGGATCGACTACTGCAACACTCTCTACATGGGGCTACCCTTGAAGAGTGTTCAGAGACTACAATTAGTGCAAAATGCAGCTGTGCGAGCAATTGTGGGCCTTTCACGTTGTGCCCACATTTCGCCAACTCTCCGCATGCTGCATTGGTTGCCTATCGGTCTCCAAGCGTAATTCAAAGTGTTGGTCATTACCTATAAAGCCCTTTATGGCACTGGACCAGGATACTTACGGGACCGTCTTCTGCCACATACTTCCCTACGACCGGTGAGAGTGCACAGGGTCGGCCTCCTCTGGGTCCCGTCAGCGAAACAATGTCATCTGGCGGGTCCTAGGGAGAGGGCCTTCTCTGTTGTGGCGCCCACCCTCTGGAACCTACTGCCCCTTGAAGTCCGCGCTTCTCCCACCCTCCCGGCCTTCCGAAAGAATCTTAAAACCTATCTTTGCCGGCAGGCCTGGGGATGATTGTGGATTGCTGTTTGAATGATGTATGTGTGTTGGGTTTTTTATTTTTACATATTTCTCTGATTTGGACTTAGACTGTGACCGATGCTTTATATATGTTGTAAGCCGCTCCGAGTCTTCGGAGAGGAGCGGCATATAAGTCCAAATAATAAATAAATAAACACATCACATGACGTTGCGAGTTTGACACCCCTGGTTTAGACTTTCTAGTATAGGCTACCAGAAGACAGGGTCCTTAAAGTGAGAACGTTCTTCCTGAAAAAATACTAAGCCTTTAGCTTAAGTCCTGTAGAATGTAATCAAACCTGCTGAAGAAGGATATTGAAGAATACACTCATCTTGGCTGATGAATTTATCCTTAGGAAAACTTGCTATGCCTGATGCTTGTTTTCTGTAATATGGGATAGAAGTTGGGTATTTTGTCCAATTAATAATATTTTACCACACATGCCTGATAGTTTGTAATGTGAAAAGAAAGCACAGCAGAAAGTTGCTACCTGGGAACCAGACTGATAAGACTTCACTATAATAATATATTGAATGCTGAAATGAAAACTTTTCTTTTATTTTATAAATATTCTCTGTGCAGTGAGTGATTGATGGCATGGTAAATGGTTTATTGCAGTGGTGGGATTCAAATAATTTAACAACTGGTTCTCTGCCCTAATGTAAAATCTGTTTGTCGTTATCACCAGCGCGACACACCTCGCATCGTCATCATCACTGGCATGATGCGCCTCGCATCATTGTCATCACTGGCGTGATGTACCTCACTGCAGCGGTGGTATCACCAGTGAAACATGCCTCATGGCGGTGGTGTCACAAACATGAGGCATCTTGCAGATTTATCATAACCGGTTCACTGAACTCAACTAAAAATTAGATATCGGTTCTGCCGAACTGGTGCAAACCTGCTGAATCCTGTCACTGGTTTATTGCAGCTACTTGCAGCTACTGATAGATGTGGTCCTCCACTATTTAAGATAGCTGTTCCATCATTCTAGCAATATGTTTACTATAGAAGGAGAATTGAGTATGTGTTCTCCAATCTAACATAAGACAATACAGATATAGAAGCTGAATAGATCCAGGAAGTGTTTGAGGCCTAGTAATCACATTCTGAAAGATTGGCTTATGGAGAGATGGGATAGATTCTCTAATTCAACTGAAGTAGCAGATCTCTTAAGTAAGAGGTAGCAGATCTCTTGAGGCCCTGAATGTACTGGTCTCACTTCTGACCAAAACAGTAATGAACTTTGGGCAAGAGGCTGTGCAGAGCCAGAGCTTTGATATGAGATCTGACTAGAAAGATCAAGATGTCATAAGGATGCAAAAACAATGCTAGTCTTGGATTTTTTTCTGGAAATCAACTAACATATTCAGATGGAAAAAATATAAGTGGAAAACCAGGATATGTAATTAAATACATCAGCTTACATTTGGCTGTTCCAAGAAGTATATATCTATTGATTAGGAACATGATAAGAGCGATGCCATGAAGAAGATATAATGGTTCCAATGACTGGAGAGAGATGGCATTCAAAAGCAAGGTGTCCAGCTACATACTCAGGTATCTCATGATACAGTATAGGCAGGGAAACATCTTACTAGTCATTTGGTAAATAAAAAAATTATCTGGAGCAAGAAGCCTCCAAAGAGCTCTATGAGAAATCACATAGAACCCATGACAACTGGACAATCCAGATTGCTGAATCTAGCAATGGGGGAACTGGTAGCAGTAGAGCTTAAGAAGGCCAATTTCAGAGAGGCCACAGAATTGTTATTCCTTTTCTTTTTGCCCAGCTTGGGGATGAACAGGGAAGGCTTCCTTTTATTTAGTGATTTACTTGTGCTGATGAAAATTAGCAGAGGCCCAGAAGATGTGGAATTTAAAAACTCTTGAAAAAAGGTGTGTGACTCCCAGCCAACTTCTGTGAAAGGGTAGGAATTCTAAAGATGAGGGAGCTATAATAGCTTGTCTAAGGACTTGTTCCAAAAGAGTGGCTTGTAAACACATGAAGAATTGTGTTGAACTTACTGAGCAAACACTTGGTTAGCAGTTCTTACAAGAATCTATTACATGATTTCTTCAAAGCAAAAGAGGCAAATCATATGTACTTCCATGGGGCAGGAGGTTGCTTCCCAATATTAGTCCTTTAGGGCCATAAGACTGAGACCAGTCAGAGAGTAAGGGAAAAGACAAGAATGTCATTAATTATATATGTATCAAGTATCCTACAGCATGCAAGCATCCTACTGCATGAGGTGATCAGGCAATATTATACTACTACCGGTAGGAGCAGGGCAGCAGAGATGATGATGATGATGGTGGTGGTGGTGGTGATGATGATGATGATGATAGAATATCTGCAGATATTCATATAGTGACCTGACAGCAATTGTTTTTACCTTGGCAGCATTTAAAAAAATATTCTGCTGTGAGATCCCCACACTATTCTGACAGATAGAAACATTTGGACCTCTTTTTCAAGCAATGAAAGTTCAACTAAGTATATATTTTCTAGAACATTTTGGAGACTGGAACCTAATTGTCTTTTGTATTAGTTCAGTATATATATATTATTGTACTGTAAAATGTTATGTTCAAAAATTTTATATGTAAATGAAAATTTCAAAACAAATACATGTTATACAAAGGTATGATTTTTAATGCATGTTTCCAAGTTTCAATCATAGAATTACAATTTAAAACATGGAACTGAAATAGACTAGTAATAGACTGTAATAGCTCTACACGGGAGTAAAGTCACATCATACTGGAGACAACTTTTTATTTTCTTCTATCTTTTGTCCTCCTGAGATGCAAAACATTTTAAAGTTTTTGGAAATCTTTTTAGAAGCCAAATTAGTTGCTGACTGGAGGTCAGAGCAGGAAAGTCTGTGGAAATACAAGGTAGATTGTTGATTGGGATTATTAATATTTGTTAATATTTGTTTTGGAATTTACTGAAGTTTCATGGAAGGAACAGAACAGCCAGATCTTTGCCAAGTTATAATCAAACATCCCAAAATAAACTAAGTCTGAAGACTTTTTTTTCTGAATTTAAAGAAGTACTTCCTATATCTCTTTTATAGTTCTAAATTAGTTCTGTCATATAGGTAGTCGATCCATCAACTTTTTTCATATTGACAACGTATGAAACCATTCAATAAAATTATGGGTCACAGTTCCTTTCAGTACTGCTTCCATTATTTAGCTGACAAAATAACTCTTTTGACCAATGTAGAATGCCATACTGAAATATTTTAGTTACTCCTTTAAATACATATGTTAGGCATATGATATCACATGACAGTCAAATCTTATTAAAAGAAGACCACCACAGGAAAAATGATATTGAATGTTAAGTGAATTTTTAAACAAAAACCTTGTTTAAATCAAAAGAAAACAAAAATTGTGGCAATCACGTTAAGTCCTTTTAAAGAATGGTATAACTCATTTCCTTGTAGTGATTTTGAAAATCTCATAAAAATCCTCACAAGCTTCCCTTAAAATAACAAGAAAATGCAGTCTTGAAAAGAATCTGAAGCCTATTCAAAACAATGCTAACATTTGAAGGAAGGCTCAGGATGAATCTGGTTCATGGGGCTAACTCAAAGCCTTGCAATTGTTTTAGTTGTTTATGAATCTCAGCCTTCATAATGCTAAGAAAATGTGCTGTCTCTTAAAGATGTTCTTTGCAGATATGTCACACATTCTGCATTGTTTCGTGGCACTCAAGCATTAAATATCCCAGGGGTAATCCACCCTTATTTTAACGGCCGATGAAAGATCCAGTGCCTGAGCAAAATCAGTTGGAGGAAAGGGAAGTCTTGTCGGAAACAAGATTAATCTTGTAATGAGTGTTGGGTCCTGATAACCCATCTGTGCAGAGAACTGCTTTAACTGAAGGGCAATTAACCTTCACTTGACAAGTTTTGCCTAACTGTTATAAACAACTTTAAAGACAACTTCACTTTTGTAAAACCTACACAATCTGAAGCCCGAATAATAAGAACAGGTTCCCAGTGTTGATCTGGGGTGTAGGAATGGGATGAATAATTTCTGAACTTTGTTTAATTATTGGATAATAAATTACTATATTTGGGTAATTAATACATTCATACATATAAAAATCCAGTTTAAAGCTAGTTGGAGATTGATTGGATTCCTTAAAAATACTGAAATCTAAAATATCATTTATCTGGAATCTATTACATGATTTATTCATTTTGCCAATTCTGAACAATTTTACAAGATTTTATCTTAAACCAGTATAGTGATGGTTGTGATATTTTATGTATCATTTCTTTTTTAAAAATAACAACAGTAAAGTTTATTAAACAATTTATTCCACATTGATAACAAGGCAATGGTTTGTCCTTCCTAAAGTTCAGGTAACATCTAATTGAATTGTTTACTGTGTAATGCATATCACAACAGATTCCACTTGTTTTGTAGAATCATATAAAAAAACCCCTCCCTTTTCAACAACTCTGTAATCTCTTAATTCAGGGTAGAGTCAGGGTGACAATCATATATTTCATTTAATTCCATATAGTGTAATGAAATGAGTATATATTTCTGAAGCATTTTTGAAAATTATAATAACATGTTCCTCAACATTATTACTATTTTTAAAAAATTGCTAATTGCTGAACATTTCTGTTGAATAGAAATCCATTCTTTCTAATGAATTAGATATGTATAGAGAGGAAGTTCCCATTGAAAAATTTCCTTTAATGACAACCCCTGAACTGATGAGCTATCAAAAAGGAAATGGAGACAGGAAATATCTGTCTACAGGTTTGTTATCATTATCATAAGAATTTTGCCAATATATTTACTATTTACCTAGGTAGTAAGTGTATTTTTCTACAAAATATTTTTAGCTCTCAAGAATGACAAATGTCCACCAAAAATATTGGTTGCTAACAGAATTGATTCATAATTTTGAAGTGACTGCATTATTTAGAAACATGAGAAATATTTTTGTCTTGTTCTTCTTCCTTTCTTCATTCAACCACATGGCAGATTGATTCTAACTGTTGTATTGACACTTTACAGCAGCCATTTCTAGCCTACTGCTTTCCAGATAGGTTAGGCTGTAATTGTCATTACTTTTGGAGCATACCATATCTGAGATAGTTACAGTATGTGCTCCATTTGACAAACAAATATAATAAGCAAATATTTCTGCAGAACCAAAAAGAGAAAACCATAGCTCAGCAGAAAGGGAAACCGGGACTGCTTGTTATCACTTTCTTAGAATTCTTTATATAAGTTCATCCATAAAGAAATGAGTGTATGAATCAGCAGGATTGTGTCTGTTGATCTCACTGAAGTCTTGTTGCATTCATCTGAACCCATGAAGATAGTTTACATGTGTTCAGGTTATGCACAATAGATTTGGTATGCATGACTGGAGATTCTGCAGAGTATAGCAAACATCAGTCATATAGAACGAAACTATTTGTATAACTTCAGAAAAAAGTTAGCTATATTATTCCAGTTTGTAATAAACAAAATTAAGTGAATAGGTCCAGGACTTCCTTATAGTTATAATTACTTCATTGTTAAAGCTCATCTATTGAGCTATATATATTTTAATCTCATCCTACTATTAGGTAACATAATCATAGTACTTACGTAATTAAATTCAGATTTCCAACCTGTCTATGCTAAAAGAATAAAGCATTTCTACACAATTTTTAAGAGTTTGTCCATTAAGAACTACTACTTCAGGATATAATTTTCAGATTCTTACATAAATTTTATATCTGAAAATTCAGTGAAGATTTTTATTTATTTATTTATTTACTCAATTTCTGTAATCACCCATCTCAATCCAATTGACTCTGGGCAATGAACAATATTACAATAATTAAAACCATAAAACAAAAAAGCAGTTACAAATATTTTTGAAGATGTATTTTTCATAAAGCTAGGCTTATTGTGTAGATTTCTTTTAACGTTTCAGACAAATCCATTTCTTTTAAAAATAATATATTTTTGAGAATACTATTTTTCTAATAACAAATACGAGTGCAGTTATTTAAGTGCTGTTGATATTAATCATTAAACACCTCATTGAGCTTCATGAAAATGGATGCAGTTGGCAGCAACTATACCAAAATAGAGTATTCATGATAATATGAATTTGTTAACCATTGATTTTACTTCTCTCACAGAATATATTAATATTATAACAGCTTAAAATGGAAAAAGAGTTGTGGCCAGAGAAATGGATTTCTATATTAACCTGTAAAAGTGTAGGCATCTGCATAATTCTCCCAACTATTAAAATAAAAAAAAGTCTTCCTTTAGATGGATTTATTCTTAGTATGTAATATAAACATGTTACATCTAGTATAAATTAAGAAACAAGAAAGAATAGAAAACAGTGTGCAGAATTGATGACTTATATGCATTTTATGGGCTTACCAAGTGAAAAGGTACCCTAGCTTAGTGGTTTTTAATCTTTTTAATTCAATTACCCCCTTTCCTGGTCTTAAATGTCATTACCCCCACAAAAACATCTAAACCATGTTGTTTTACTCAAGCATCTTGGCAGCAGCATCCCAAACTGAATCCTCAGTTCACAAAAAAAATAATTACAAATAGCTCCATTATCCTAGGGATATGCCCAAATTACCCCCTTGGGGCTAATTACCCCTAGTTTAGGAACCTCTGTTCTAGCTAAAAGCCCTGTTTGAAAAATTGTACATATCCATTATGTGCTAATAGAATAGAATATAAATGAGTATTAAAGGCTGGAGAAGAGTATTAAAAAGGCCACTAGATTTAATCATTGTTACAAATCAATTCTTTTTAAGCAGGCTTCAAGTAACAAGATAGTGCTTTTATTGCTTAAGCATCTGTTCTTCAACTCCAAAGCTACAGCACATAAATAATGGCGTCATGCTGCACTGCTGTATGCACCAATCTAAAAACTAGATGTAAAGAAATCTAAAAGATGTCTAAAATTATTCATATATCAGAACTCCCCAAATGATCCATCACAACGCAACTAATTTACATCTCTCAGCTTAACATCTATAGAAACTATAGATCAGTAAATCTTAGTTACAGTATATGGCAATATCTTTCAACCTGTGGACTATAGACTACTTGTGACATGTGAAGCAATTCAGAAGGTTCCTTGAAATAAGACAAAGGTTCCCTTAGGTTGACCTTAACTGCTAGTGTCTATCTACTTTTCCTGACAACAGTAAAGAAGTGCTTTTCACTGTCTTCATCCTGGATGTTTTTTTTTCAATTTCCAAATCTAGCCTATAATTCTGCAATTTCCAATAATCTCCCAGCCAAGTAAAAGGAGGTTCAAAACTCTGCTAAGCTTTTTCAAGAATGGCCAAAGTTGGCTAATACTGTCCCCTGCTGTAGGTGCCTATATCTCTATCTCTGTCTCTCTGTCTCCGTCTTTATCTCCATCTCCATCTCCATCTCCTCTCCCTGTCTCTGTCTCTGTCTCTGTCTCTGTATATTGATGCTTAATATTTTAGATTAACAAAGCTGCCAGAAATCAGCATTCTTGCCTGAAATGATATTTGACATTATTGCAATATTTTAGCTAATTAAAATTTTAAATTAAATTCATGTTTATTTAATTGGGAGAACTGCTGATGCAATCTAAAAGAGATTTCAATCAAGGAAGGGACCTTGCAGGTCTTCTAGTCTAACCCCCTTGCTCAAGCAGGAGACCCTCTATCATTTCAGACAAGTGATTGTCCAATCTTTTCTTAACAACTTCAAGTGATGAAGCACCCACAACATCCGATGGCAAGCTGTTCCACTGGTTAATTAATTGTCCTCACTGATAATATTATTGTTATTCTGATGGGTGTCAACATTGTCAACTCTAAACTTATTTAAAAATCCTAAAAATCTTCTGAGATTATACAATGGTCCACATAAAGGAAATAAATTAAAACCACTGGATTAAGAATATTTTGCATGAATAATCAAGGGAATAAAATAATTGGGAAGGAAGAGGAATAACATTTCTTTAGAACATTGATATGTTCTGTTTTCAGGAAGCTGTATAAAAATACCAACCAGATACATCAACTACAATAGTGATTCATTGATAATACAACTCTTATAGTTAAACAGACTGTATGACATGAGTGCGACAAAAGCAGAATAGGTTTATTTTCTGCATTTCTCTCTCAAACCCTCACTTTCAAGAAAAGATACAAGTATCCCAAAGATTCAAACATCCTTGGTTAGAGAATCTTACACTCCTTATCATTGCAATTAGCAAGAATGAGTTATAAAATTAATTTAATAGTGAAAAAAATGTTTCTTTTTTATTCCATTTATGGAGCCAGGTAACAAACAAAAGAAGGGGTAGCAGAACTAAGTCTGTAAATGATGAGGCCCTTGTCTATTTCTATAGGATATGTAATAACACAGCCAAATGTGTTCTAATTCTGATACCTTCATGTTTGATATCTACAGCTTTAGTTTGATATCTATAGCAGCATCAAACCTTAATTCTTTTATACAGAGAGGTTTGCATATTTTATAAGCAGTCTCTGTATGAAATAACTTTTCAAGCCCTTCTCTTGGAAACCCTGGAGTTCCACTGTGTTATTTCACCTTTCATTTTTAGCTCTGAAGATAGAGCAACTAGATCTGTTTGGATGTACATAACTTTGCAATAGCATTTTGTACTGAAGATTTGAAGAGATAAAAAAGCATTTTACCATGGTGCGCAACCTTGAGACATTTAAGAAAATTTACCTGTATCTGTACCTTGATCATATCTGTTTATATTAATATTTGCTCAGGCATTTTATAGGGAAACTATCTAACTGGGTAACAAAAAGGAGTAACAATATGTTGTTGTTTCACTTAACTGGTCTATACTAATGCTACCAAAAACTAAGAAATATAAACAAAAATTGCACTCTGCCTTATTTTATAATTATTATTTTTTTCAACGTGGACACTGAAATATATTGCACAGATTCTTTTCTTACAAATATGCCAATATTTTCAGGAAGTGATCATGATAAATATTAAATAACCATTGTAGTTAATATATCGCCTGAGTATTAGGCAGAAATACATGTTTTCACTCTGACTATTGAACCTCAAATATTCCCATTCTAAATATGGAGACATTTAATCTCAGATAGCACAGCATCTCAACCACAAAAAAGGAAACTCTGTATATGTTCTGAGACTGATTAGGTGGTTTAGCTATCCACAAATGTAATCAGTACACAGTTTCAGGATAACCAGTACTAACAAAATAAGCATATTATTATAATCTTGTAATAGTATCAATGGCCACAGAACCAAGAAAACGGAACCTGCTGTGGAATAAAATTTCCTTTTTATAACTTCCAAATTTTGAATAACAGGAGTTGAAAAAATACTTGTAATCTTATTACAAACAGGTAATAAGATTAATTGTATGCCCATTGGAAGAGAAAACTAGGTGAAAATAAAAGAACATATCTTTTTCTACTGCTGCATTTTATTATAATTGCATATTATCCATCTATTTATTGTTCTATTCTTAATTAGAAATAAGTGCCATTTATATTGGAGAAAGATTTTTATTTATTTTTTCCAACTCGAAGTGGTCATATGGCAGTATGATTATGCTGTCCTAGTTAGATTCATGTTCACTGTGACAAATTTAAATAAGAGTGCATTGTTAGAGCAAATAAAGAATTACTGGAATACGTGAAAATGAACATCTTACCTAAAATGATATTCCTGTTTCAGAATATCCCAATTCAATTAGACAAGAAAATTTTTCAAGGAGCTGAATAAATTAACCTTAGAATTTGTGTGGTCCGGTAAGAAGGCAAGAATAAAATTAAAGGCATTACAGGATGCCAAAGAAAGGGGAGGTTTAGGTTTCCCAGATTGGAAACTATATTACCAAGCAGCGGCCCTAACATGGATTGGAGACTGGATAACCTGAGAAAATAAAAGATGTTTACATTTAGAGGGTTATGATCTCCAGCAGGGTTGGCATGCTCATATATGGATGGGGCAAAGTAGAAACCACCAATATTTTTTAAGACATAAGGTTCGGCAAGATTTAATAAAAAGCTGGAATATAGTTAAATCTCAATATTACACAAAGATTCCGGCTTGGCTATTGCCATTGGAGACAGTCACATATCCCAATTTGTATAGGAAAGACAAGGCTATTATATATAAAGACATTTTGACAGAAGAAGGTTATTTAAAACAAAAACAAGAGCTAAAACAACAAGGAATAGACATGGAGTGGTGGTCTTATCTCCACATACAAGCAAGATACATGAAGGATAAGCAAGAATGGGGTATTACTAGACAAGATACGGGGTTAGATAAAATACTGCTAGGCCCAGAGAAAAAACAAATAAAGAATATTTATAAACACCTGTTGAAACATAAGCTATATGAGGAGCAGGTTAAAGAAACAATGGTGACGTGGGCAATAGATCTAGGATATAAATATGGATCAATGGCAGCAAGTATGGAAGCGAAATAACAAAATCACATTGGCGACATCATATAAGATGGTTTACAGATGGCATCTCCCTCCGGCCAGATTAGCCAAAATGTATAAAGGATATTCTTCTATGTGTTGGAAATGTAAAAAAGAAAAGGGCACCTTTTTCATGTATGGTGGACATGTAGAGAAGCACAGGTGTATTGGCATATGGTCTGGGAATGGGCAATAGAAATGACTAGGCAAAACATTCTCTACAAACCTGAGGCATTACTATTAGGAATACTAGAGAAAAATGTAAATAAAGAGGACACATATTTAATTATTCACGTGGTTACGGCGGCAAGGATACTATTTGCTCAAAAATGGAAAGCAATGGAAGTACCGAGTGAGGAAGAACTAATAAAGAAAATTATGTATTGCGCAGAACTAGATAGGTTAACTAAAAGATTAAAAAATCAGGAAGAAACAGAATTTTATCGAATATGGAATAAGTTTTATAGATGGAGGGGAAAAAAATGGAGGTCACAAATAAAGAGATAAGTTAAGATAGAGACCAGAAATGTATAGTTTGTATATAGATATATTATATGTAATTAATGTACAATATGGACTGAGATGTCAGTCAAAGACGATTTACCATGTTCAATGTTTTTAATCCTTTTTTTCTTTGTATTCAATTAAAAAAAAGAATTACTGCAATACCATGCAGCCAAATTTATACTTTTCGATATATTTAAACTACACTTTTGATGTAGATTGGCCAAGATTTTCATGTTTTCTTAGAATAGTAATCAGAATATTTTCTTGAAAAACAATAGCCTCAAATAAGATAAAATAAAAACAAGATCTTCTGAACATCTCACAGTGCAGATTTATTTTAAAATAAACTGTTAAAATAACAGTATTTAACTCCCTCTGTCATAGGTCAATCACCATTCCTGTATTCTCAAATACAGAGAGAACTATACATTGGTAGCAAAGTTGACTGATAAAATTCTGATATATAACATTTTTAGAATAATTGTTAACCTTTTGCTCTATTACAAAATATGGCTCAAATGACATTATTAAATTAAATAAAGTTATCATCAATTTTATTACATTTAATACGTATTGATTTTTAAAAATAGTCTGAACAGTCAGGTTTGTCATTCTGATTTTTATATTTACTCAGTGTGCATAAGATTAAATAAACAGAAAAGCCCAATTTTTTCGCTAGGTTTTCCTTTTATTCTGATATTACTCTTAAAATATTCATTTTAAACTTAATTTGAAAGATGTTGAACACTTTTATCTTCAGAATAAAGTCCACCTTACTATCCTACTTTTATTAAATAATATTTCACTCATTCAATATTCTACTATCAGAGAATCCATGTTTATAAAATAAAAAGATTTTTAAACAAAGCAATACTGCAGTAGTCTCAGCAAGTCAACCAGACTTGAGAATATTAAACAATTAATGAAATATATTAAGTGACCTTATCAAATGAAATGAAGTCATGGTCACTATTATTAAAGAAAATTACCTGGACTATAATTCTAAAATCACTTAAAGCTGAATAATAAATAAATCTAATTAGACATTGCCTTAATCTATATGCATAGGATTTTGCTATCAATATTCTAATTTTGTTTCTAAAATATAAACCTCTAGTTTAGGAAAAAGATAAAAATATTAATGCTATTAATAAAATATTGTACCCTGAACAGCTTTTCATTAATATAAATCCTATTTCTTCATATTAAATTAAAATTACCGGTACATAAAGTTTATTTCTTCAGCAGATAATTAATACTTACTGCCATATCTGTTATTAATAACTATGAGCTGTAACTACGCAGTGAATTCTACACAGACACAAATAATATATTATTTATCTCAAAAACATTATAATCCAGTCTTAGGAACATTATCACGTTGAGCAGTTATTTTAAAAAAGCTAAAAATAACGCTAAGAAACTGGAGTCACAAACTTATCACAGATTTTATTAAACACTCCCCCACATTTTTTAAAAAAAATGAAGTATATCTTAAAAAAACAACCTTACTAATTCTAGTTGTACAAAATAATATGAATAAAGTATTATTTCAAAATAATGTCCAAATAATAAGAAGAAAATTTCAGCTTCAAATCAAATGTTGAGAAGAATTCCAAAATGTGTTATTTAAATTCTCAATAATTACTTTTTCCAGAGCTTAATTCAGAAACATATCCAAATTTGTTCAAAAATTATTGCAACCAGTAAATTCAGGTCTTCCCTCCAAAGGCTTTGCAAGTATAATCCACAGCACTGAAGAGTGAATTTAAAAAAAACACCCAACTTTTTCTCAGTTTCAAGTTTTTAAGCCTTGTGGACAGGGAGTAGGAAAAAGGAAATTTACTAACCAGTACAAAGGAAATCTTCTTGTCCTCTATTGTGGCTGTGGGGGTGTTGCCCAATTCTACCTTACTG
Source organism: Bothrops alternatus (assembly GCA_034064705.1). Taxonomy (NCBI): domain Eukaryota; kingdom Metazoa; phylum Chordata; class Lepidosauria; order Squamata; family Viperidae; genus Bothrops; species Bothrops alternatus. Next base: position 2,566,451 of record JARGCV010000027.1, read on the forward strand.
CTGTTTAAAAAGCAAATTTTGGGGGAAAAAGCACAATATAAAAAAGGCTAACCACAAGGCATTCCCTTTCTTACCTTAATAGTGCTCGCCATAATGTATTTAGCTTATTGATCGCTAATAATTGTCAATAATAATTATTGCTTCACTCTGACCAGAAAGAAGTTTTGATGAAGTTTTTTAGAACGGATGAGATTGTGCTAACTCTGGGAAATGAAGTCAGGCAGTGGCAGGAAGAGGTTTCTATTGGTCCTGGCTACTGCAGTTTGAAGAAACAGGATATTTGGGAGCTAAGAGATAAGAGGTCCTAAAACAATGTTGTTTTTCTTGACGATAGGCAGCTACAAGGTTTTTTTAAAAAAATGTCAATTGGCTATGACAGTGTTGGCAGGTGCGATGTGATGTGCAGTAAATATGGTCTAACATACTGAAGCAGGATGCAGATGTCACATGAACTGGGCCAAATTTGATATAAGCCTCCTAAAAGGATCAAATATTTGGGGACAACTTTAGATTGGACAAGCTGCTGTCACCCACAAATGTCAGTAGATGCAGTAATATCCCTGAACTAACATGCAACAATTAAGTTGTGAATGAAACCAACTGCCTTCCATGCCAGATCAGGATCTTTTCCCATTGAACACCAACCTGCTGATTTCAATTGGCAACAACTTTCCAGAAGCTCCAGAAGGGAAAGGCCTTTCCCATCACTTGCTCCATGAAGGCAGAAAAAAATCATACCAACTTTCAAAAGTTTGTGTATAATACAGATGAAATCCTCAAATCAACTGAGTTCCTAGTGACTTCATGGATATGTTCACATAACATTCTTGGTAGAAACATGGATGTCATTTGCTCTTGTTTTCTTCTGGGATATATTTCAACTTCCCAATCTAACTTACAGTCCTGATATTTGCTGGAGCTCCCTCACTAAGACTCCCCATCTTCTAGAACAGGTGAGATTGGTCAGGTGCTTTAATGATGTGTTTGGTAATTAACCAAAATTCTTATACAACCATTCCTGGTTGATCCTCTTTTGGGTAGGATCTTGGTGTGGTTTTCAGGCTTCTTTTTTTGTTGAAGCTATTGGGATGTTTGTGGATCTCAGTAGCCTCTCAGTGCAGGTGTACAAAACAGTTTGATATTTGTTGACAGCATCTGTGTGTCCTTGAACTCAATTTTAGGATCATTACAGTGAAACACAATAGAAAAATGTCTGAAGGTTAACAAAGCTTGGTTATTTCTGTCCAAAAACAGAACCAATCAGGAATCAGCTCCCCAAAATAGGATAATCATAAATTTGCCTGGACAAGGGCCTTATTAATACTCAGCTGCTCACACTAATCAACCAGAATCCAGCACCAACAATGAACCACTCAAGGATGAGCACTTCAAAAATGAGCAAACAGAGGCCAACATGAACAATGTATCAATCAGGAACCAAAACAATCAAAACAGCAACCAGAATTGGACACAGACAAAGCACCAACTGGAAATCATCTCGGCTAAAGACCAAAGCGTTGTTTGTAAAATATGTGGAACGCTATAGTCTAGAGCAGGGGTGTCAAACTACCGGCCCGTGGCCCGGATGCGTCATGCCAAAACCACACCCACCCTATTGCTGGCAATGGGAAAAAAGTTGTGACACATCGCAACACATCACATGACATCATGAGTTTGATACCTGTGGTCTAGAGCATGGTCACTAAATCCTGATGCCCAACATTGCCCAACAGATACTGACTGTGAAAGCTTATACCCAATGTAATGAACCAGGATATTTAGACTTCATCAAGCCAGAAATATCACCTGAAGCTAAAATTACCAATTAAAGTCTGTCTTAATTTAGTCATGACATATTCATATTTCTTAGAAAAATCAATTATGCAAGGAATGATTGGAGGTGCAACAAAATCAGATTGGTCAGAATTCACTGATACTGTGCAATATACTAATTTAAGTGTCTAAGCATACTTGCTCAAATAAAGTATTCTATTCTAAATCTAGAAATCCCAAAGGTGCTTTTTCATGAGGCAACTGGACTTTCTTGTTTTTCTTTGAAGACGTTTTGCTTCTCATCCAAGAAACTTCTTCAGCTCTGCCTGGATGGTGGGGAATGGAAGGATTTATGAAGTGGCTCTCTTGTTTCCCCAATGTACAGATCTGCACATAGCTGCATTGTATTGCAGTTTTCCTGGGTGTTTTATCCTTGGATAAAACACAAACTGAGCAATGTGGTATATGCAGTGCAATGCAGTGAGCCATGTGCAGACCTGTACATTGGGGAAACAAAACAACCACTTCATAAACGCATGGCACAACATAGGAGAACAAACCCATCAGGACAAGATTCAGCAGTCCATCTGCATTTAAAAGACAAAGGCCACTCTTTTGAAGACAGCAAAGCCCACATTTTGGACAGAAATGACCACTGATTTGAAAGAGGGGTCAAAGAAGCCATCTGTGTCAAAAATGAACAGTTCTCTCTCAACAGAGGAGGAGGGATACAACATCATTTATCTCCAGTCTACAACACAGTCCATTCAGCAGTTCCAAGAAGGCACCATACCCATTTGCACTATTCAGGTGAACCTGATGACACAGATAAACCTCCAGGTGGCCTCAACAACTCTTTAAAAGAATGCAAATGACCAGCTGTCTGCAAGGAGTATAAATCTTTCCGTTCCCCACCATCAAGGCAGAGCTGAAGAAGCTTCTTGGATGAAAAGCGAAATGTCTTCAAAGAAAAACAAGAAAGTCCAGTTGCTTCGTGAAAAAGCACCTTTGGGATAACTATGACGTGGATGACTGAGAATCTCCACAGACACTAAATCTAGAAACATTAAGCAACCTTTATATTTGTATAATAGAATATTCATTCCTTTTTTCTCCAATGTAGAAATAAGGTGGCTTGAAACAAAATATCATGAAATAAAAAAAAAACTAAAGGTTTTTTTTACACTAAAGGGAAAAAAATAGACAACAACAAAGCCATAATGAAAAAAATGAAAGAGAAGTGCCTGAAAATAAGTGACACAAGGGTCAAGGGTCAAAGACATATTTTCAAAATACTATTTCATAAACTGAGCATAACTATAAAATTACCTTTCTCTTGTTCCTTCCAGATGAATATCTGGCAGAGATGGGACTGTAAGAAGGGACCATAAGGTGAGCAAAGTTCCCATAGGGGAGAATTTGATTCATGAAGGACTCTTGTCTCAAACTCTTTAGGACTTCCAGGACTTTGCATTGAGCTGAAAACAAATAGATAATCACAGGTGTTTCATATTATATATCCCATCCAAGCAACATTGACTTACATATTTTGAACAAATTAAGGATTCAGACTCTCTTAAGGTCCAAAAAAATACATTGTTAATGTTGCATTACTATCTGCTGCATATTCATAAGCAACAATGGCTGCACAATATTCCTAAACTATGAAGTTCATTCACAACACCACCCTTAACACATTGAACACATCTAGGATCAGCAGGCCCAGGATTCCTTGTTTACTCTTGCATTTTAAATAACTGTTGTAAATTCACAATCCTGGTTTAGATGGTGGGAATAGGAGAAGATTAGCACTATCTGAGATCTCATCCACTCTCTAAATATTAAAAATCACGAACTGGAGAACAAGATGGAACAATGCAGAAACTTGTACAAGGGCAATCCCCCAAAATCAGCTACTAAATTAACCATTTGTCTAAAATGGTATCAACCAGGAGGTTGGACTAGAAGACCTCCAAGGTTCCTTTCAAATCTGTTATTCTGAGAGCCTTTGTCAGTCTTTCTATGTATATGAGTGGCATGGTGGCACAGTGGTTAGAATTTGATACTGCAGGCTACTTCTGCTGACTGTCAGCTGCCAGCAATTTGGCAATTTGATTTGCACCCGGCTCACGGTTGACTCAGCCATCCTTCCAAGGTCAATAAAATGAGGACAGAGATTGTTGGGGGCAATATGCTGACTCTGTAAACCACTTAAAGAGGGCTGTAAAGCACTGTGAAGCGTATACAAATCTAAGTGATATTGCTATACTACTGATGGGATAAGCTAAATTAGTTTTAACAAAGGATTGCAAAATGGTGTCTCATATATACCCTGGGAAAACAGCTTAGAAACATATAGTAGCTGAAAGCCATATAATACACAACTTAATTGCTAGATGGATTCATAAAAGCGAAGAAAATATTTTAATACAATTGTACCTGAGTTCTTAAGATGGAAATTATATCTGTAGGAATTGCTAGCTGTCGATTTTTCAGATAAAATATCAAATATTGGTAATTTTGTTCAAAGCCCTAAAGAGCTTAAGTCTGAATTCACTAAGGGAGAACATATTTTTACATTATTGTTATGGCATACAGAGATCTACCTGCAAGTACTCCTGGTAGTGAATAGAATAGAATAGAATAGAATAGAATAGAATAGACTAGAATAGAATAGAATAGAATAGAATAGAATAGAATAGAATAGAATAGAATAGAAGGGACCTTGGAGGTCTTCTAGCCCAACCCCCTGCTTAAGCAGGAGAAAGGTTGCAAAGACATTTTATAGTCAGATGCAAAACAGCTATTCTGCACATACCTACTTCTAAAATTTTCAGGTTTTATTTTCCTGATAGTTACCTTAATGAAATGGGTGGCATAGGAAATAAATACATAAACAAACAAACAAACAAACAAATAAATAAATAGCCAATCTTTTCATGTTCTAACTGGCATACTTTATCTCTGTTGCTATGAGCCTTAACATTTGTCCTTACATTCCTTTCTAATCTATGCACCTGACACTCTTGTTTCTGTGTAATAAAAAAGCACTAATTTCCTCTCTAAGATGGCCTACCTAGTTCAGCTTAATATTTTAAGTACTTTCTAAGAATATTTTGCCCTATTAAGTTTCAAAGAATAAAGTAGCTTGTGTGTTAATGGCAGCTGAGGCTTTCCCTAAGGACATTTGCTCATGGTAAACTAGAATTTACTCCGTCAACCAATCTTCTGGATTCACCCAACACAGACAGTTTAGAAGTGTTAATAGCATTTAATAGAACTTCTTACTCAGAAAAGATGCTACCAGGCTCCTGATTTCCAGAAAACCAGAAGCCTCATAGCAAGCACCTTTTTCTGAGTAAGAAATGCTATTAAAAGGTGTATGATGTGATGAGCTCACTTCACAATCTAATTACTTGATTTGATTCCCACCCCACCTTTGATCTGATTTAAATGGACAGAAATTAATTATTAAATATTAATTTCTAATTTATTTTATTTTTATCTTGCCTTTATTACTTTATAAATAACAAAGCATCCATAATATTCCTTCTTCCTTTTTTCTTCACAACAACAGTCCTATGAGGTGAGCTGGACTGAGAGAGAGTAACTGGCCCAAAGTCACTCAAGATACTTTTCATGCCTAAGGCAAGATTAGAACTCACAAATGTCCTGGTTTCTAGCCTGATGCCTTAACCCAGGGGTGTCAACTGGCGGCCCACAGGCCAGATGCATCATGCAAAGGCCACACCCACCACGTCCATGCAAAGGCAAAAAAGTCATGGTATGTCACGATATGTCACGTGACACAATCGAGCTTGACACTCATGTAACTACAAGGCTGGCTTTATTTAGTTTTTTAGTTCTGTGAATAGTTACAACAGAAACTATATTAGACAGTTGATTCAACTACTTTTAGTTTTCTGACCCTGATCCTGCTACTGATGAGGAATAGAGATTGTGATTTGATTACTACCTTAAAAGGGGATTGTTTTGCAAAATCATCACTAAATTTGGAAAACTAGATACAATCCCAAACTATCTTCTATCTATGAGAAGAGCTATGGACCAATTATAATCTTCCTTGTTGTTTTTTTCTGTTTCTAATCAAGTTTGTAAATGTGTGTTTATTTTTTTAAAGTAGAAATAGTAATAAAATGTATACATTAAATTTACATTATACATTATAAAAATAAGATTAAAAATGCTTTATTTTTAAAAGTGAAATGCTTATGTAATTTACACTTACAGCATTCTGTTTAGAACTAACTTTAAGAAAATAAAGACTAATTGTTACATCAAAAGTCATACCTCTGCAGGTGGCTTTCTGCAGACCTTTCTTTCTTTCTTTCCTTCCTTCCTTCTTTTTCTTTCTTTCTTTCTTTCTTTCTTTTTCTTTCTTTCTTTCTTTCTTTCTTTCTTTCTCTTTCTTTCTTTCTCTTTCATGTTTTATAATTTTTAATTGTATAGTATTAACTTTATGTCAACAAAACATGTTTAAATTTTATAATTTCATTCTTATATTTATTTAGTTTATCTATTTAGTCATCAGCTTTGAAAACATTTCAAAATTCAAACATGAATCACTTTAGATATATCCCTGTAGCTAAATATATATATTATATCTTAGTTTTATGAACAATTATATTCTTATCAAGTTTTCTTCAATACTCCTATAAAACTTCCTCATTTCAATTGATTGAGAAGCATTCCTGATATAAACAAATCTTATATAAATGAACATCTAACAATAGGGAGCAGCATCCTTTATCAGGCATGTTTTAGATCACTCCTGAAAGGTCATTTCGAATAGCAATTAATTTTCTCATCCCTGGTATAAAACAATCCCTGCTGCTTAAGTTATTTCAAGGTTTGCCACATGTTAGTAATTTTCCTGACCTTAAATATACTCATTTTGCTAAACTGTTGCTCCCTTATTAATTTGCATTTGATTTCCTTCCAAACTATGTTCAATTCCTTACCTCAGATGAAAGAAAGAAAAAAAGAAATTAAGATATTATGCAATAAAATATTAAGATATTTTAATACAATCCTTATTATATATTTTTGTCCTACTTATGAAAGCACAATATCAGAAACAAAAATAACACTGTCTCCATATAGAAATCAGCTTTCAGAGTAGAAAAAAATCATATACTGCAAGGCAAAGATCACACAGGCACATCATCATATGACTACCAATAAAATGTTCCACTAGAAAGGCAGGTAAAAGAATCTCCTAGTGCAGTGATGGCAAACCTTTTAGAGACAGAGTGCCCCAAAACCGCCCCTGCCTCCCCGCCCACCCCCATTCTGTGCCCCACCCACCCGCATGGCCACCCAGCACCTCCACAGCCCACCGCAGATCACCCAGGTAGCCCAGCAGCGCCATGGTGGCCATGCCCTCCGCCCATGCCCCACAGCATCATCTGTGTGTGACAGGGTGCAAGGGCAGAGTCTTGTCCCCGCTGCCTGGCTGCCCTTGGCTGTGCTGCTCTACGCAGACCAGGCTTGGAGGCAAGTCTCCTCCGGGGGGCTTGCTGGTGAGGAGGAGGGGGCCGCGGGGGGAGGCGGGGCTGGGGTGACGGTGCACAAGCCCACAGAAAGGACTCTGAGTGCCACTTCTGGCATGCGTGCCATAGGTTCACCACCACTGTCCTAGTAGTAAGCCTTATTATGTTTTGCATATATGCCTCAAATATAGCTTCAATATATTAATCATTAAGAAGCCCCTAGATAATATTTTCATAAGCAAAACTGTAGAACAAAGAGGGTGACCAGATCTCTATAGTATATTCAATACCTAAAAGTGGATCAATAAAAGATCTAAACTATTTGTACTGAAATTATAGACCTCACCATATCAAAACACTGTTTCCTGAGGGTTCATATTAAATAGTATTCTATGATATCATCCATTCATATTTAATTAAAATATATTAACCTAATATAGCTGGAAATCTATACAGAAATGATTAACGAGAAAGAAGAAATTATGTATAATTCTTTGGCTACAAATGCTATTAGCAGCAGAATATAATTATATATCATGCAACAGATTTTCTTGTATCTTGAACAAATTATTTAACAATAGTTAATGTTATAATTCATTCGCTAAATCCCAAACATGGGAGTATTTTGCTTGAATGGGTAAAAGCTAATAACTTTTGCTTATCCACCAACCTTTACATAAATATATAAAACTGAGAAGAAAGAACAGTGGCATCAGCATCAAGCAGCACCTGCTTAACAATCTTATAAAAGGAAAGCTGGATACCTCTCTAAAACTATCCTCTTCTGCAATAAACCTGAAGAAGTGCTAAAACTCAAGGTGTTAAGTAACTTTTTTTTGTTAGCCTGACTATTGCTTTTTATTTGGAATTCTTTGTTTGCCGTTGCAGCTTTCTCTTGTTTGAATTCCTGTTTTCTCAGTAAACATATTTTTATTTAGAAATTTGGCTCAAATTTAACTTAAAAGCATTTTCATGCGCAACACTGCATAGTGGTAGAGCTGCCCTTCAGTTACAGGACTTTAAAGTACACATTGACGGCTTTATCTTTCACTTCTATTTTCCCAGAGCTGGACTGAAAACAGAAGGTCTTGTTATAAGGGTTAAAAACTTCACAGCCTAAAACATGTCAGAATATTGAGTCTAAATGGTGAACAAATTATCATAATTAACTTATATGATGAATCTTTGGAGAAAAAGGTCTGCTAGTTAGGTTTTAAATCATAAACTAATTGCAGAGTTAAACAAGTATATTAGGAGACATCTTCAAATTCAAAATCTAAAAAATGGTACTTAATTTAAATATGTTTGATTAGAAACAGTTATGTTTTATTTACAAGTAAATATTAATAGCAAAATCTATTACCATATAAATGGATAAATTTTCTTTGGGTGGGATAGTTTCAACGCTGCAGATTAAATGTGAATATTATTTTAGTCACTAGATGGTGCTCAGTTCTTCCACAGAAAAGGTTTATTGAGAAAATGAACCTGTTTTATGAGGCATCAAGTATTATTTTTCTTTAACTTATAAGAGCAATTGACTCAATTCTTAGCCCTAAATATAATCTGCAAGTATATTCAGCATCAGATACTGAATTAATTTCTTTTGATTCTGAAGAGTCAGGCACAGGGAAGAAGCCTACCGTAACAACTGAAAACGTAGAAAACGTAGAAATTCCTGAATAAATGTAATCTCCAATGGACATTGCACCAAATCAATAAGTGCAACTAAAATCAATAACAAAATTACCCTCTAGTTAAAAAGCCAAAAGTAATCGACATTGCCCATTATTTAAAGCATGTTAAGGTTTCTGTCAACAAAGAATGTAATGAAATAGTTCACGTGCTAATTCTCACTACTACTAAAATTTCCCAGGCTCATACTTTACAGAAATATTGGATAAAAGGGAGCTGATATTTCTCTTTCCTGGCAAGAATTAATATTCAGTTATTTTTAATTGTCTTTTCTGTTTTCTGCATTTGGCTCACTAATGTACTAATACATTTTATTTGCAGGGGATTGAGATTTCATCCGATCAATCTGAAATCATTTATTGAGGCACAAATTAAATTCCTTATAAGAGCAGACAGACGTCTAACACTGGATTGGTATACATTCTTAGTGTCTGTAAACTTGAAACAGATGGGAAATGTATGAATTTGAATCTTAGTGAACCAGGAAGAGTAGGACTTATCCAGATTGTTTTAATCATTCAAAGCTGTCACCCTTTGGCCACCAAGACTTTTTCCTTTGTTACCATATGTTATGTGTCTGTATCATATGATACAAATTCAATTTTTTTCCAACAAAAATGACTACTAGGGCTCTCTATTATCTACTTATTTACCTATCTATGAGAGCCAGAGTGGTGTAATGTTTAAGATATTGAACTAGACTTTGGGACAGTTAGTCAGTCCCCCTTAATTCTTTGCTGGCAATCCAAAAATTTAGGATGGATAGATAGATAGATAGATAGATAGATAGATAGATAGATAGATAGATAGATAGATAGATAGATAGATAGATAGATATGAATGAATGAATAGAATAATATAGAAATAATTTATGCTAGGAATTCCCAAATTAACCTTAACCTTTACACTATTTATAATCTTGATAGAGCATAATTATTTAGTTTGGCCCAAAGCTCATTTTATATTGTTGAATTTATAAAATCAACTTTGCATTTGGCAGAGTGCACTCAGTGTTGACACATCAATATTTAATAATCATAATGAAGCAAACTGTTTTATCACTAATGGCAGAACAACCCTAATGTCCACATGTACTGACCTAAAGCTGTGTGCCTGGAGCCTTCATTCTGTTTTTTCCCCTTCATATTCTGAACCTTAAATAAATTGCATTCAATGAGACTGGTACTACTTTATATAGTTCTAAATTCAATTTATTTTCATACTGTCCTGCTTCCTCAGAAAAGATTGATAAACTGAGCTTATAAAATAATTACTTCATAGTATTGTGGAACTGTGGATTCCACATTCAGGAAGCATCCTGATTTTTGCATAGAATGGCTTTATTCGACAAAATGAAAAGTTAGTTCCCATTCACAGTTTTGTAGGTGACAGAATGTACAGTTCTCCCATTGGGTTAATTACTAAAATTAGAAAAAGATGATTTCTTACCAATGTAAAACTTCTCCGTTTGTTCAAAATCAGATTTGTAAATGTGCTTGGCTCATCTTTCTCTAGTTGTTTCTGATGCACTATCCAGTGGTTTGCTATATTAGCATTTTCTATAAAATGTAAAATGAGGCTGTAAAGACCACCCAATCAAAATTACAGATTTGATCTGGAATAATGTATTTCCTGTAAATAAATCTTCATTCTACTACATTTATAAACCTGCTTCACTGATTTTTATCTGTGGCTGTTCCTGAAAACAGGAATTTCACTCAGGTTAAATTCCTGCTATCAGGAACAGCCACAGATATTCACGCAGAAACAGACACATACAGTCAGAATGCTTCAACTTCCAAAAATGAAGAGATGAAACATGATATATTTCATATTGTGTATTTGAACTGTGCTCCTTTAAAATGAGTGCAATTTTGCAATTTAGAGATGGAATATATTCAATGAGAATAGCATCTGTGGGAAACACTGATTGCAAATTTCAGAGAAATCTCAGTAATAGGTGTGCATCACTAGTGCTGGATGCTTAACCTACTGCAGCCCAGATCAATCTTACAGTAGTGATATTGTTTATGGTCAGCACAATTACACAAAACCCTACTAGGTTGCCAACTACTCCTTATTTAGCATTCTAATTTCTTTTCTCATTAATATAAAATACTTTTTACTTTTTTGCTTTCTCTTGGAAGTGGTAGAGATACATCACCAGTGCAGAAAGCAACTTCAGGTAAGTTGCATCTATTTATATGGTTTGACATTGTTTTGTTATTGGCTTTTCTTTTAATGCTATACTTCTACTTTATTATTGTACTGTATAAGATGGAGTAGCATTCATCCTAAGGTATAAGCTTTATATCTTGCTTGATGTACATAAAAATGCTCTGAAATGATGTTGCCTCCATCTCATTCCCAGGAGCTGTAGACATAGACAGCAATCTGCTCAGCACCACTTGACCTGGCAAATCCGCTGAACAAATGCCCTCTCCCCATCTCGCATTCAGCCCACATAGCAATTCTGGCTTTGGGTGTGAGAGAGAGACCAGACCTTTTGTCTTTTCTCTTTATACCATGATATCAAACTTCCAGGAGGCTGACAGATCTGTCAAACAGAAATCATGCTATTTAGTTTGTAATATATTCTGCTCGGAAGATAGTAAAACAGAGAAAATGTGTGAGACACACACAGAGAGACACACAACTACACATGCACATAAATGTAGAGTGGAAGTGAGAGAAACAAATTATTTGCTTAACAAAAAAACCATTTGTGTAGGAAATCAAACTATGGTTTGATTTCTCCAATCTATATTTCAAACCTACTCTTCTTTTTTCCCCAATATTTTATTAATTTTTTATAGTCACAAATCCTTAATATTTTGTCAGCAACATATTGTCTGGGTTCCAATGTTTAGTTTACTAATACATGTTAAACTCCTTTCTCTCTACCTCGTTTTTCTAGTCATTGATAAAATGTATCCCATGTTCTAAAGTAATCTGAAGTAATCTGAACATTTTGAATACTGAAGGGAAACTAAAACCCAGACAAGAACTGAAACAACAGGGCATTGATCTATCATGGTGGCCACACTTGCAAATTCAAACGAGATATGAAAAAGATGTTCAAATATCTGGATTTTATAAAGAACAGATAGAATTTGACCAGATATTATTGACATCAGATAAAAAATTGATTAAGAAACTGTATAAGTATATGTTAAGTTTAAAGATGGAAGAAGAACAAGTTAAAGAAACAATAACATGAGCAAAAAACTTTGGGCATAACATAGAGTTAGAAAACTGGCAAAGTCTTTGGGAAAGAAATTCTGAAATAACAAAGGCGGTGACTTACAAAGAAAATCTATACAAAATATTCTACAGATGGCACTTAACACTTGTGAGGTTAGTGAAAATGTTTAAAAATATGTCTAGCAATTGTTGGAAATGTAGACAAAAACCAGGCACATACTATCATCTTTGGTGGACATGTCTGAAAGCCAAAAGATTTTGGTTAAGAATACATATATGGTTAGAGAAAATGACTAAAAAACACATAGATTTTAAGCCAGAATTATTTTTTAGGTATAATTGTAGGAAATTATGAGAAGGAAGTGTATATTTAATGTTACATGTATTAACTGCAGCGAGAATTGTATTTGCTCAACATTGGAAGGATGAAGAATTACCAGTGGAGGAAGAGATAATTAAGAAAATTTTAGATTGTGCAGAAATGGACAGAGTGACACTAAAAATGAAAGAGAAAGAATATTCAAACCTACTCTTCTGATTGCTAAGGCTGGCTTGGAGGCTGGAAGTGTTACTTGAAGTAGGTATATCAAACTTCTATTTCTTGGAGAGGACAATTAATTTCCCAGGCAACCTGCAGTAATTAATATGATCTCTAGATGGCAGCAATTAAAATTGTATTATAAGTTATTCCAGTGATGGCGAACCTTTTAGAGACCGAGTGCCCAAACTGCAACCAAAACCCACTTATTTATTGCCAGGTGCCAGGTGGGTGTGGCCCACTGGGTGGGCGTGGCTGTGGTGGTCATGGCAGATTGGGTGGGTGTGACCAAGGTGGGCGTGATCACCTTGATGTTGCTCGTGGGGAGGGATGCCTGTGAGGGCCGGGCAGAGTTTGGGAGAGATCCAGGGGGTTTCTGGCAAGTGGGGCAGTGTGCAGGAGGCTCGTCCTGCGGGGTGAGGCGAGGCAAGGCGGGGGTGCCATTGTCACAGGGCAAGGTGAGACAGGCCAGGGCGGCTGCTGCCTGACACCATTGGCTCCTGCACACAGAGGCCAGCGAGTGCATGGATGCTGGGATGCATCTGGCCATGTGGGACCTCAGCGAGTTAGCAGGCAGCTGGTTGAAGAGGGATGGTTGCCATCTCCGGGGCATGGCGCGTGTGCCCACAGAGAGGACTCTGAGTGCGCCTCTGGCACACGTGCCATAGATTCGCCACCACTGAGTTATTCTTTTTTTATTTCCTGTTATCACAAACAGTCAATAAAAATAGAGTTTTGAACTGACAACCCTGCCCTGCCACACTTCCAAGAGAATATTGATGATTGGTCTTCCCTCTAGTAGTTTATGCTGATGTGAAGGAAAAGGGCAACTAGGAATCTATCAATTGCTGCCCTGAAACTACCCCATATTACACTGCCAAACAACAGTCTAAGGAATGGTAAAAGGAGATTATGCAGTGGTGGGATTCAGCAGAACCGGTAGCTAATTTTTTGTTGCCCAAGCCCAGAATGGACTTCCAGAAGCGGCATCCACACAGAGAACCAGTTGTTCACATATTTGAATCCCACCACAGAGATTATGGGTCAGAACAATTAAAAATGACAGACTTTTTCTCCTCCTAATTCATAACCAGGAGAGAAGCATATGCAGAAGAATCCTAAATTACTCATGAGAAGTAACAGCATAACTCTTGATTAAAACATTTTAATTTTGAAATCTTTGCATTCTCTACTATAAATTATCAAGGCAAGAACTCTATTATACTGTAGAAGGTAAATGTGATTTTTCAAATTAAAGTTGGCATTTTATTAAGCAAATATTTTTTTTCAAATATTAGAAATGCAATCTCACTTAGACAAAGCGAAGTTTGCCCTTTTCCCAAACTTCTCCAGGAGGGTAAAGATGGAATGTAGCATTTGCCTTAAGCCCACATAATTGCATTATAATTTGTTAAATGGTTTTAATCAATCGCCAAGAGGTTAGGTTTTGTGGTTCATGAACTTTAAGAGATACAACAAAGGTTAGGATGTGGGTGAACTTCTTTTATAGCTAACAGACTGCTGTGCTGGAGAAATGTACTTTCTACTGATCTTGTTCAGATCAGTGGCTGCTGGAATCATTCAAGATTACATGGAATGTAGCTCAAAGACCAAACCTTGGATGCTAGGAAAAAGAAATGGCTGCTTTATGAAAGCCAAGCAATCCTTATCAACCAGAACATTGTGTTGGAAAACACCCAGATCCAACACAAGCTTGAATGTCTTCCAGCAGTATTTAGAATAGCAGATTCACATGAGAAAATTGTCAGGCTTTGAACACAGCAGTTCTAATGACAATAATACAGTATAAAAATATAAATAATATTAATCTCTGGATTTCACAAGAAGATTTTTTATTAGTACTAAAAGTTAATTATAAAAATAATATTGTTGATTGAAAAGTCCACTGCAACATTTGGGAATAAGCACAGAAGACTAGATTCCAATCCTATTTTGATAGTTTGAAAATGGATTGTTTTGGCTAAAGTTTACTTTAGGAACAGTTCCCTTTGTTCTAGGCCTGTCTGAAACAAAATGTCACTCCTTAAGTCCAAGGTCTGTTGAATAACTTGAGGAGATAAATAAATGGCTATTTACAGGCATAATTGACAGAGATAAATTTACTTGCATGTCAGCCTTTCCCAGTGGATAAAGCATTTTTCTATACTTTCTTCCAAGATTACAGTATTCATTACAGCAAATAGAATTGTAGATAGCATTATCAATGTATTAATATCATGCATTTTGGTAAAATAATTTCAGTATTACATATTTAAAAAGGAAAATTGTTTTTTCATATCTGTTAACACTGACCGTGTTGCTTCAGGGGTCAAATCAATCAGATGAATATCTGATTAGGGCATTTTTCCCAAATAAGCATCATTATATGGATTTTTTTTCATTGAATCTTACTTTTCATTTGTTGCCCTTTAACTACTTTCATTTTTATCAGCTTGATTTAATCAGCAGTTCTGGTCAACTATTCGGAAGTAACCTGATTACAATTTGTTCTTGAATTATATTAGCTCAATGCCCATTGTAGGCCTTGTAAAACTGGTTCTGTTAATAATTTGGGGTTTTTTAAATTTCAATTTCATATAAACAATGTGTATCAAAAATTTATACATTTAAGTTTTACCCTGTATTCACTTTGGGAAGTCGGGGTGTGTGTGGGTTAGGGGGGGTGTAATAATGTACTCAACTATAATACTCGCAATATATAAGAATGATATATTTATTGATACAAGAGGGGTTGCTCGGGCAGTACCTCTGGACCACATCTGGAGGGGGTAGAGAGTGAGGAGAGAAGGAGTGGAGGGAAGTAGGAAGATTGTAGGAGAGGAGGGTGTAGAGTGGGGAGGGAGAGAGGGGAGGGGGAGGGAAGTAGGAGAATAGGGAGGAAGGAAGAGGGGGATGTGGTGGAGGGGGTGCTGCCGAGCAACACCCATAGTTATTTTATTTTACGTAAGTTTTTAAAAGAATGTATGTTTTGTTTTGTGTGGGAGAAAGTTGAAAAAGATTGTATTAAGTTGAGTTGTATTTTATGTGATTCTTTGTTTATAATTATAAAACTAATAAAATATTTATATATATATATATATAAATTATACAGTTAAAACAGCAGTTCTCAACCTTTTTCAGGCTGCGACCCCGACCTGCGCCGTGCATGCGTGGCGCAGCGGCCCGCATCGTGCATGTGCGGCACGACGGCCCGCATCACGCATGCGTGGCACGCCAGCCTGCATCGCGCATGCGCGGTGCTACCCCGCGCATGCGCGGTGCTGCCCCCTGCGCCGGCCGAGGGGAAGAGTGGAAAAAAATGGCGGACTGCATTGTTTGGCGACCCCCGTGAAATGGTCATTCGACCCCAAATGGGGTCGCAACCCACAGATTGAGAACTGCTGATTTAAAACATAATAATATAATTATTCCACAATTAAAAATAAACTATCAGTTTCTTCCAAAAATATTTGTTGATTTTAATTAGGGAGCAGTCCTAAGAAGATTCATCCACTTTTCTTTAAAAAAAAATTCTTCTTAAAGTGTTTGTATAATTACATAATATCTGCTGAGTTACTGTTTTCTCAAGTTTGTTGACACTCATAAAGATTGGCATAGTGAATGATCCTCAAATTCAATATAAATTTCAATGTTAAAATATATATTACATATCAGATATAGGGCTTAATAATTCTATCCCTAATTTTGGATTCCATTAATCTTCCTGAAATTATAGAAGACACAATAATTTTTAGGTCCTTGAATTTATGTTTTAAAAAGTGACTGGCAATCCTTTCATGATCTAGAGCAATTGTTCATCAATTGTTCAGAGTTGCTGAATGTTTCCGATAGCTGGAACTTATTTTATTTAGAGACAGCACAGGTCATAGGGGATTTTATTATGCCTGCCAGGAGTTACAAACTATATGAAACAAAAAGACAGACATAAATTAAAGATCAAAATGAAGCTGATTAGTTTAATACATTTCTGGGTTTAATCCTCCCATCAAGTCCTTTATATTAAATGTTCTTCCCCAAGAGAAAGGAGTAGCAGGGCAGCAACACCTACCAATTTGAAGGGAGCTTTCCACAACTGAGATTTGAAAATGGATGCCAGTTGATTATTGTGCCTCTCAGTGATAACATCATAAAATCTATTAAATCAATTAAAATTAATATATTTCAGCAGACAGCTGTATTAGAATGCTTGTTATTTTTCTATTATAATGGTAGCTTGTGTTATGGTGATCAGTACAATCTGCACTCTTATTACTTTTTCGTATTTCCGTTTTTTTGGCCTACGGCACATCATGTGTTTTTATTTCAGTGAGCTGCATTGAACTACCTAATTAAAAGAAGCACTTTTGCAAAGCAAGGGAATATGGTTCATGATTTGCCAACTTTGAAAATGTCATTGTTTCCAAGGGGAAAAAATGTTAACAGTTGACTTTATGAACATTAAAACTGACCATAATTCTGCAGTTCAGTAAATTACAGATAAATACATACCAGTAGGACTTGCAACAAAATATTACAGTATATAAACTTTCCATTTCAAGGTTCCTAAATGCTGACCAGGGGGCCACGATGGTTCAGCAGTAAAAGATGCTGAGCTTATCGGTTGGAAAGCTGATAGCCCGGATTTGACACCCAAGCACCACACAATGGGGTGAGCTCCGGTTACTTGCCCAAGCTCCTTCCCACCTAGCATTCTAAAGCACACAAATGCAAGTAGATAAATAGGTTTCACTTTGGTGGGAACGTAATAGCATTCCATGTACTTCAGTATATAGTTATGCTGGCCACATGATCACAAAAGTGTCTTCGGACAATGCTGGCTACCTCAGCTAAAAAACGGAGATGAGTACTGCCTACTAGAGTCAGATCCAACTGGACAGAGAAAACTTTTACATTTACCTAAAAGCTAATCATACTCTTTTAGGGATACTACACATTATGAGAATTTTAAGATGATTTCTCTCTTTCTATTTTCTCATTTACAGCTGATAGTTTGAAAATGCAGAATTAAGACTTTTTTCTCTGGCAAAATTGTCATTTTATTTTATTTTGGCATGATGATTCAGCAAAGCTGAAATTTGGCTGTCCAATTCTGGATAAAATCCTGTTATTGATCACTGTCCACTTAATTCTTTATTCCCAAATCAGTTTTACCTAGTTTATCATGTTTGCAATTTTTGGCCTAGACAGGCAGAATACTCACATCAACACAGATATGCCATAAACTATAGGCATTTAGTAATGCATTTTGATTGGAAGGATTTCTTTGACAGTCAAAAATTCAATTATGGAAGGTTGTTTTAAAGCACACTCATTGCAGAATTCCATTTCATAAAGAACAGTAACTGAATTTTTTCCTTACAGTAACTTTCTATCAACTGAAGTGAAACGAGAGAAACTGAAAAACTCACTAGAATGTATAATACATCAGTGCAACCTTCTAATAATGACTTATTCTACTGGAGCCTTTTATTTTTCATTCAGTCCAGTTATTTGTTATAAATGGTTCCTGCGTTCTTCTGGATAGCCTTTCTGCTATACTACAATATATCCTAAACTATTTTTTTTATTTATTTGTATTTAATTGTATGGGTCCTTCCAAGCACACAAAAGATTGACAACAAATACCAGTGTGTTATTTAGCCCTCTTCCTCCTCAAAAGTTAATCTATCATGGAAACCAAAATTGATGCAATCCCACAATTGATCCTGAGCATCAAATGAAATAGTTTTAGATAATCCATTTCATTAATAAAATCTGAAACTATACTGTCCTCAGCCTGTTTAGTAACTTTTCAGATATTAAAGACTGGCTAGTAATTTTTAAAATCCTCCCCCTTCAAAAAAAACATTAAAAGCAGTTACTCAGTGCAATGAGTGCTTGATCATAACCAAGATCAAATGCAGACCTAAAGTCAATGAGTACATATGTAATACATTCTGGCTTGAATGACTATTTTGTAGACAGGTATGACAATATGTGATGATGTTCAAGAATAGAACGTCCATCAATTAAATCCATGTGCTTGGATTTTTACCCTTCCTTTATTGCTTTATAAGTAACTCAAGGTGGCAAATGTACATAATACTCCTTCCTCCTCCTATTTTCCCCAAAACAATGATCCTGAGAAGTGGGTTGGGCTGAGAAGCGAGTTGGCTGGCAGAAGGTCACTCTTTGTTGCTTTTTTGTAGTTTAGGAAAGATAGGAAAGATGGACAAAAGAAAAAGGAGGGTTCAGAAGCAGAATAAGTGTCCCTGTGTATTTTGACATCTCTCCCTTCCCACTTCATCTCTACCTCCTGTTTATTTCTGAAGGACAGAATACCTCTCTTTCCAGAATAAAAAATAATATAAAGAATCTAATATGAAAATAGATCATCAAATCACATATATTTATACAGAGTGTCTTTCATGTACGTCATTAAGCATTTCTAAAAGTTATTTCAGAATATTTTTGTTCCTGATTTGTGGAGTTTTGCTCAAGTGTCATAAAGCACACATATAACAATCTTAAATAGAATGTCTAGAGTCACATTTAGTTGTGCTGGTCATGCATGCCCTTTTTTCAAAGTTTTGTCCCTTAATCAGACAACAGTCTTAAACCATATCCACATTATCAAAGATAGAAGGAACTTTTTCCCAAGCTAATTCAACCACACATTTGGCTTCAGAACTATTTTCCTTGGATTAGAAATACTAAAACTAACAATCTTACTATTAAATTGCTTGATTCACAATACAATCTGCCATTATACAAAGATTAAATTGTATGTAGTATTCTTTATTAACTCAGTTGAAAACTAATAATCTGGATCAATTTAGTGTATGGAGTAAATTAATCTATCTGCACAAAGAATGCACACATGCTTTAAGTGATCAGTTGAAATAAATTAAAATTTTAGAAAGTGATGAGCACTATTCTGCAGAGGGGTGTTCCAATGTTCTGGCCAAATGACTGGGCTGAAAATAGAAACAGATGTTCTAATAAGCACAGAACTGCTGCTAAGCATTATGAATTCCCCCACTACCCAAAATATAATGATTTGTCTGCAATTCTCAGTGTGGTACACCAGACATGCTGTTATATTTCACATTATCATGAAGATGAGATAAACACATATGATAAGCTAGACTCTGTATATGCCTAATTAAATTCTCACTATAAACTCTTTGGACGAAATCAGGACTAATTATGCACTACAAAATTGTATTTGGTATTTGAGCATGAAAAAAAAAAGATATGATTATAAGATTGAAAAAAAAAAGAGTTTTGCTAAAGGCTTTTCTGTAATCATCTCCAAAATCAAAGTCCTTGAACACTACAAGGCTTTGAGAATTAATACTATTTCAAATGAATAAATATATAAAATAATTAAAATTCTTTTTTCCATTGTACTACACAGTCTATTGCAACTAAACATACCATATTTCAACTAGGCACTGTTTTTTTAATATGTTACAGAGAATAATATCCCTGTAAAAAAAAAATTCTGAACATATTCATGGATAACTTAAAAAAAAAATCTAAATACATCCTCATGTGAAGAACATTATAATTATATAATACATTGTATGTAAATATTAAATACCATTAGATTAAATATCGAATCCATTAAGTATCCCAGACCTGCACATCCCCTTAAATAGTGAGCTTTTTAATTCACTTCTTCTTTCAGCATACTTGAAAAAATGGGAATTTTGTAAGTACTAAAAATGCATGCATACACGGGTTCTTTTTCTTGCACAAGCCATTTTTGAGATTCATCATGTTTAATTTTATTTAGTGAAATCAGTGAAGTTTTGTGTTCACAGTGATATGAATTGACTGGATTAAATATGCTATTTCTCCAAGAATAATTGATACAGGACCAAAGTCATACATCCAGAAGATTTTCTTGGCCAAAATTTCTAGAACTAGATGGCTTCAAATTCTACTTCATTACTTAAAAGAATGAAAATATGTGCTCTAGTCTATGTTCATGTTGCTTCTGCTCATAGATATTTAAGTCAGAACATCTGTTTGAGTACTCTAAATAGTTAGCACACAGTTCCCTGAAAGAATAAGAAAATTTATGCAAAGTGAAGAATGGGAATAAGAAATAGTTACCAAAGAAATTAATGGCATGCAATAAGAAAAAAGGAGTAAACATAGTTAAAGTTTAGATAAACTTTATACATTTATCTCTTCATATTTTTTTTATTCTTGCAAGCTGTTTTTGCTTACACCATTCTTATGTACTACTTTATACATTGCCTCACTTTTCTTTTTTCCAATAAACTAAATTCTCTTAGTCAGGATTTCATCAACTTCATCCAACCATGTTTTTTTCCAGCTTTTCCATTTTCCACTATTTTTGTTTTGCATTGCAGTTCAATCCTCATTTATTCTTTATATGACCAAGCCACTGAAAGAGTATTTCTCACTTCATATACCACATAGCTTTCAACTCCATGTTTGCACAAAATACTCCACAATTCAATCTTAATCCTAATCGGTTTATTATATACTTTTCTCAATCAACAAACATACACTATCCTTTTTCACATTCATACATGTATCAGCTGAGGAGCAAAAATCTGCTCTCCACCTCCAGTCCAGCATAAGAATGCTTTTTACTTACAGTTTTGTTCAAACTCACCTCTTGTGACCTTTCAATTAGTTTTCTACCAAATCTTATCCCATGGACACTTTACAAACTTACCTTGCTTTTCACATTTATTTTCTTACCTTTTTCTTTGCACATGAGAAACAATAACAAAATTCTGCCAATAGGTACAAATGCAATCTTTATATGCACAGCCATTCCATAAAGCTAAACAATGCACATTTTAACATTTCTTCAATTATTCATTCATGAAACGTCCATATTTTTCAACATGTTCACTGGATTTTCATCAAAAAAAATTGTTGGCCACTAACATTTGTAGCATGCATTTAAATTCCTCTCTTCGTCATATAATTCTCTTATGTATAAACATAAAAACATAAACAGTGTCCAGTTCAATCTCCTGGCCCAGCAGATGACCTACAGAGGCAGTCACATTGTCCTCAATGGTAATTGTTCTGCTTGACTTTCATGAATTGGTAAATCCTTGTTTAAAGATAGCCAAGTTGGTAGCCAGTACAATATCTCACGGTTTACTCTCATTGTCCCACTTAACTTTCATCAGAAATCATCTCATCACTTTTTAAAAAAATTACATTCACTCTGATGGAAGCTCAGTATTTAGTCCTCTTTATCCAGAAATTGGGTATTAATATTAAGAATCTGCTTTGAATCATCTGCATGCCAATTCCTTAACCAACTTTGTGTGAAATGAAGGTTTTGTTTTTGTGTAATGTAATAGTTTGTGGTAAACTTTACATTTTAAGTTTACCAACAATAATTATATTATTATTTAATATAAATCCAGATAGCCATTCCAAACTTTTAGGATATAGTAGATTACCTAGTGAAATTACTCAACACAAATTTTGTTCTATCGTTTAGCTTGAGTATGATTATAAAAGTTACAATATGTATTTTGCCCATATCATACGGTATATACCAGCTAAGGGCACATTGGTGACTTGGGTGGCCTTGTAGATCCAGGTAGAAGAGGGGGGGAGAGAGAGAGGGAGAGGGAGGGAGGGAAGGAATGAAAAAAGCCTACAAACCAGTGAATTTAAACTAAAGCATTTTTGTCCTTGGTAAAATATAAGTCCAATTTGGTTGTATAATCAAATACATGGATTGCAGTGGGTGCATTGTACAATTGTTTACTGAACAATTGCTTTTGTATCTAAACTTTGTAGAAGCATTCTAGTTCTTTCTGCCTATTCACATACATAAAATTCTATAACAATATTCATATTCATAGTATATTATATGAGAAAATCATATTATAGGAAAGTGTCCAAACAATTGTTATGAATTTAGAGTGGCATATTCTATAGCAATGCAGGACTTCTACAAAACGAAGGTGATTGTAGCCATGAAATTAGAAGATTATTTTATTTCAGTATTGTAAGCATAAAACCTTTTAAGTGAAACCTTCAAAAATTACATGTACTCAGAAGTTGTGGGTGGAATCACATTGGTAAGATTATTTGCCTGTTAGTACTCTTATATCTACATATATGCATTGCAAAATGTATTTAGCGATATAGGATTGTTTTTAAGTAACAGATTGAGTATAGCCCTCATTTTTCCATTAGCTGACATCATCAGCTTTGATATCTGTATATTGTAGCAAATTATAAAGACGTTCACTTACTTTTGTCATTCTTTCAGATTTTTTTTCCACTAACAACCACAATTTCTAAGCAACATAAATGTCATACTTCCTACTCATACTAAGCTACCTTCCACCTAGATCTAAAGCAAGCTTTATGTCTCTAAATCTTTATCTATTGCTTTTCCTTAAAAGCTCATACTTCTATCAATTGGATAAATAAGCTTATAGATGCCGTTCATTGCTTATCTAAGGGAGTCAATTTTAAATAAAAACAAGGACCAAAATTTACATTCTTTTCTTTTGCTTCCTAGGAAGAAGCAAAACTATTAAAGCTATTGCTAAAGAAAAGAAAAGAAAAGAAAAGAAAAGAAAAGAAAAGAAAAGAAAAGAAAAGAAAAGAAAAGAAAAGAAAAGAAAAGAAAAGAAAAGACAGAAGCACACAATTCATTATAAAGTATGACCTCTTTATTCATTCTGGTATTTATTACATTGATAACTACTTTTGAAAAAAAATAAGAATGATAGCTTTAATTTCTGCATAGTATTTTGATATTTGTTGCACAGTGTTAAGTCTTTATTTATTTATTTATTTATTTATTTATTCATTCATTCATTCATTCATTCATTCGATTTCTATAGTCTTATATATACTTCTATAATGTAGAGCTGCAACCTAACACAATTCTACATAAAAGGACATACCAAATGTCTATACACCAACGCACAGAGTATGAACAGCAAAACAGGGTAAACTAGAAATTCAGGTTAATGAGGGCAGATATGATATTGTTGCCATTATGGAAACATGGTGGGATGAAACCCACACATGGAACACACAGCTAGAGGGATTTAAATTATTCAAAAGAAACAGACCAAATAAAAGAGGTGGAGTTGCTCTCTATATAAGAAATAACTACATCTCTACAGAAATAGAGCACAACAATGATAAAAACTGTCTTGAATGCATTTGGGTCAATATAAAGGGGGGGGGGAATGACATTGCCATAGGTGTATACTACAGGCCACCCAGACAAACAGAGGAAATAGATGAACTTTTTGCTAGTCAGCTAACTAAAGTATGTAGGAAGCACATCACAATAGTAATGGGGGACTTTAACTACCCTGACATCAACTGGGAGACAAACTATGCACCAAGTGGAAGATCAAATAAGTTCCTGACAAACCTAGCAGTCAACTTTGTCTCCCCAAAAAGTAGAGAAGGGAACTAGGGGATTAGCCATTTTGGATCTAATTCTCACTAACAGAGATGAAATGATAGAAGGTGTTGAAGCCATAGGAACCCTGGGAGGAAGTGATCATGCAATATAGGAATTCAACATTATGGAAACACAAGCAATAGAACACAGTCAAACTAGAGTCTTGGACTTCAAGAGAGCTAATTTCAATAAACTTAGAGAGGGCTTGGAAGGATTCCATGGATGAGAATCCTCAAGGGGAAAACAACTCAAGAAGCTTGGGAAATTTTGAAAAATGAGATAATAAAAGCCCAGTCTAGCACAATACCAACAAAGAGGAAAAATAACAGCTCTCAAAAGAAACCAGCATGGCTGCATAAAGAACTCTCTGACAAATTGAAAGATAAAAAGGACGTATAGAAAGTGGAAAGAGGGACACATACCTAAGTCAGAATATCAGCAAATAGCCCAAGCCTGCAAAGATGAAGTGAGGAAAGCCAAGGCTCAAAATGAACTAAGGCTTGCGACCAAAGTCAAAGATAACAAAAAAAGCTTCTTTCAACAAATAAAAAAAAAGAAAAAAGTGAAGGAAATGATTGGTCCATTAGTGGGTGAAAGTGGCAAGAAGGTGACAAGCAACAGGGAGAAAGCAGAACTATTTAAGTCATTTTTTGCAACTGTCTTTACACAAAGGGAAAAATCAGACCAACCTATTGAAAATAGTGCCATAAAAAACAGAATAGAAATGCAAGTTAAGATAGGCAAGAAAATAGTAAGTGAGCACCTGTCCAGCCTAGACAAGTTCAAATCGCCAGGACCAGATGGACTACACCCCAAGGTTCTCAAGGAACTGGCAGATGTGATCTCAGAACCACTGAACTATATTTTTCAAAGATCCTGGAGCACAGGGGAACGACCAGAGGACTGGAAAAAGCTGATGTAGTTCCCATCTACAAAAAAGGGAAAAAAATGGACCCAGGAAATTACAGACCTATCAGCCTGACTTTAATACCTGGGAAGATCCTGGAAAAGATAATCAAACAATGAATCAACGAACACCTAGAGGCAAACAAAGTCACTACTAAAAGCCAACATGGGTTTGTCAAAAATAGATCATGCCAGACAAATAATTGCATTCTTTGACCAAGTGGCAAAATTAGTGGATCAGAGGAATGCTGTGGGTATAATTTACTTGGACTTCAGTAAGGCATTTGATAAAGTAGATCACAACCTACTACTTGACAAGATAGAAAAATGTGGGGTAGAAAGCACCACCACCAGATGGATCCATAGCTAGCTGACCGGCCGTACTCAATGTGTGGTCCTCAATGGAACTGCATCTACATGGAGGAAAGTGTGTAGAGGGGTGCCCCAGGGCTCTATTTTGGGCCCAATGCTCTTCAATATCTATATCAACTATTTGGACGAGGGGATAGATGGGGAACTCATCAAATTTGCAGACGACACAAAGCTGGCAGGAATAGCCAACACTCCAGAAGACAGGCTTAAGATACAGAAGGATATGGACAGACTTGAACACTGGGCGCTATCTAACAAAATGACATTCAATGGTGAAAAAAGCAAGGTTCTACATTTAGGCAAGAAAAACCAAATGCACAGGTATAGTATAGGGGGTACCTTGCTCAATAGTAGTAACTGTAAGAGGGACCTCGGAATCCTAGTGGACAATCACCTAAATATGAGCCAGCAGTGTGCTGCAGCTGCCAAAAAGGCCAACGCAGTGCTAGGCTGCATTAACAGAGGGATAGAATCAAGATCACGTGAAGTGTTAATACTACTTTACAATGCCTTGGTAAGACCACACTTGGAATACTGCATCCAGTTTTGGTCACCGCGATGTAAAAAAGATGTTGAGACTCTAGAAAGAGTACAGAGAAGAGCAACAAAGATGATTAGGGGACTGGAGGCTAAAGCATATAAGGAACGGTTGCTGGAATTGGGTATGTCTAGTTTAATAAAGAGAAGGACGAGGGGGGACATGATAGCAGTGTTCCAATATCTCAGGGGCTGCCACAAAGAAGAAGGTGTCAAGCTATTTTCCAAGGCGCCTGAAGGCAGGACAAGAAGCAACGGGTGGAAACTAATCAAGGAGAGAAGCAACCTAGAACTAAGGAGAAACTTCCTAACAGTTAGAACAATTAACCAGTGGAACAACCTGCCTCCAGAAGTGGTGAATGCTCCAACACTGGAGGTTTTTAAGAAGAGACTGGACAGCCATTTGTCTGAAATGGTATAGGGTTTCCTGCCTGAGCAGGGGGTTGGACTAGATGACCTCCAAGGTCCCTTCCAACTTTACTATTATTATTATTAAATAATACCCATGTAAAAAATATTCGTAATACTTCATTGATCCTAAGAATAGACATATTGTTTCTATCTGCATTTTTATATCACCATTTTCTCCCCTTTTTCTTGATATTGTATACCAGGTGTCATGATGATTGCTGCATAATAGGTTTTTATGCTCAATGTTGATTGTTTTAATAAAAGAATTTAAAAAAAAAATTACATCTCTGTTTCTTCTTTCTTATGATGTTTTATAATGCTTATATAAATTGTTTGCTAATACTTTTACTGACTTTATTCTACTTCTATGATATAAGTGCCAGCAATTATAACTGTATCTAATTATTTCTACTTGATAGGAAATACTATATTATGTCAGCCATTTGGTAATATATTTTTTAACATTTCAAATGGTAAAAGAGAAGTTTACTATAAATATTTAATACCACTGAGTACACAAAATATTCCAAACTAATTGTAGTTATTAAAAATATTATAATTAATAATATTAATTACAGCTTTTCTTTTATAGCCTCCAAAAATGCCTTGAATCACAAATTAATTAAACCAACAGTTCTGAAAACAGTTGTGGCTAGGTTGCCCAGTCTGTGAACACTTAAGTACTCATTAAAGTACATTTTATTTCAAAATTCTCTCACACTAAATCAACAATAAAACTGTAATAATGTTTTGAAAATTCTTTAAAACCATAAAGAATTTTCATGCTCCATCTCTTCCCTTTTGTAGAAATTACATAACGTGTTAAAATATATCTTTATCAGGAAAGATTAGTTTTATTGACACAACACACCAGATTTGGGATTATTGTTAGTTGTAATTTCTTTCCTGTATCTATTCATTGTTTTATTTGTATGTATGTGCCTAATCTGTTATTTGTTTTGTCTATGTTAGCTGTATCTTCTGAAGATGATTATGTAAGTGCTAGATTATGAGTAAGTGCTAGATGCTCTGTGTTGGACAAGTGTATTAATTGCCTCACTGGGTAGAGATATATAAAGCAGATACATAAATTTTTTTTCAAGCTGTTAGGCTGAAAAGCAGTTTTCCTATCACCAAAGAAATCCATTCTGCCATAGCAAGTTGATGCAGATATAGAAGGACAAATATAGAATCTTAATTGTAAAAAAAGCTAAAGGCTACATGTAGTCTTTGACACACAATCATTATTACCATATGATGACACTGAAAAAGGTTACTTATGACTTGTCCTTGTATTTATGACCATCACAGTGTCCTTGCAATCATGTGATTAAAATTTCAGTGCTTGACAACCAGCATATATTTATGACAATTGCAACATCCTGCAGAGACATGATTGTCATTTGCGACCTTCCCAGGGGGCTTCCAACAAGAAAAGTCAGTGAGGGACTTGCTTAACTATCATGGAATTTATTTAATGGCTACAGTAAAAAAAAAAGTCATAAAATTGAGCGTCACTCATTTAATGACTGCATCTCTTAGTAACAGAAGTTTCAGTCCTGATTGTAGTTGTAAGTCAAGGATTACTTGTATATGGGGAAATGTTATGCCATTTTAAAAGACAAGAAACCTTTCATGCACATATGAGAAAGAACATGGCTTTCCTTCCAACTGCTATATCAGCAGCCATATTAAAAATGCAACTTTTTATCAGAAAACTAATCTTCCATTCCTGTGTCAAGTCAATAGAAGGTCAGAAAAGGGACAATGGGATGCTCGGCAGTCTTGGACAAATAATAGAAATCATTATAATCTATAAACAGACTCATATCAAATTCAGGGAGAAGATTAAAGTAACATGTTGCCCTTTGAACACATCATTAGCACTGTTCCCCATCTGGCAATTGGCAATGAGTTTTGGATTGCTCAAAAATTCTGAGAGTTTTAAAACAAAGAAATCATTATTCCCAGTTTCTTTATAAAAAAAGGAGTTTGGTATTGTTATTTCTTAATTTAAGGAGAAAGATAGTAAAATATCAGAAAGGAAAACTGCCATTCTAACAATAATATTAAAATAAACCACAAGATATTGAAAAGATATACAATAAACAAATATTTCACTTTGTTTGAAAAATTTGGAATATATTACATAACTATTTTTCTCTTCACATTTATAAGCAAGGCAGATTTTCCTCATATTTATTATTTTCACAAATATTAGCAACATTAAGCTAATCTTTCATAAACTTCATTTAATGCTACTGACTTGACAACTTCTATATACAGTATATATCTTGCATTTAGTATTGTTGAATATCAGAAATCATATCTAGTTATGTTAGAGTTTATAACATGTGTTTCTCAACCTCAGGAAGTTTTTATAATTTGTCACATAGTCAGCCAGATATCCAGACTGGAACTGGAATTTTTATCTACCTGTCGAGCCTTTCCCAAGAATGTGGGATTGATGTTTGATGGTGTTAGAAGTATTGTCACAGGTAAAACATGAAATTGTAGCATCCTGTGATCTTTCCCCAACACAAAATACATTTGATGAAAAACTGAACAACTTAGTAGAGAGGCAACTCCATAGTGGAAGAATGAGAAGTTAATCCTATCTTCCCACTTCCTGTGTTTGCCTCTTTTTACAACAGCTGTTTTTGAATGTGCTTTTAACTTCTATTTAAGAAAATAAACCATAATCAAGAAACTCAAAATCAAGTATAAGATTTACCTTGATGTCTGCTGCTTGATCTGGGACACTTTGAATCATGTCCTTTAACAGCCAGTATATATACCAACAGTTGAGAGCCATAGGCAACTGTTAACCCAAGAAAACATAATCATGTAATTGTGACATTCATGTTTTAGCATATAATGCTTGAGTCTGCTGTAAGATGAAAAAGAGAATTAGGAGGAAAAGAGCATTGAAAATCTTTTTTCACATATTTCTACAATTCTTTCTGAATCCATACACACTTGTCAACTGCAACCTATGACATTGATTTCTAAATAATCTACGCCTTATACAAGTTAAAACATTTATCTTCTTTCACAAGCAATATTCATGCACAACTTTATGTGCTATACTAACAATAATAATCACCCTAATCATTAGGGGGGAAAAGAACAATCTTAAATAATTATTTATATTCCACATTTCTATTCACACTCAAAGAAAATAACAATAAAAGTGGAAAAAGTGACATTTTTCCACAGAGCCCTGGTGGCGCAGTGGTTAAAATAAAGTACTGCAGGCTACTTCTGCTGATTGCCAGCTGCCAGCAGTTTTGGCAGTTTGAGTCTCACCGGCTCAAGGTTGACTCAACCTTCCATCCTTCCAAGGTCAGTAAAATGAGGACCCAGATTGTTGGGGGCAATATGCTGTAAAGCACTGTGAAGCGGTATATAAGTCTAAGTGCTATTGCTATTTTAGATGTTTAAAAGCCATTAATTGTTACTATGAAAATTGCATTAAAAACTAAGGCATTTTTTCATATTTTTCTCATATACCTCCCAGTGCAAAATAATAACACTAAATTCTGACTATCTTGGCCTTAGTAAAAGGTGCCCCAAAATTGAATTATGTCTGTAGAATTATTTCTTTTATTAGGAAAGCATTTCAATGAGACACAGCTCAATAACTTCTATATAATGTATATAGCTACTTTGTGGGTGGATGGGTGGCCTAAAAAAGTAATAAAATAAAATATATCCCTTTTAATTTCCAGTTGTTTCTTTAACACTTTATAGTAACTGAGATTTTTGTTTCTTTCATAGTGTCTCTAATAGTTCCAGAAATATCAGACAGTAATAAAAAAAATCCTAAAACATTTAGTAATATGTTTCAGCTCAAATAAAATAAACAATGCATTTTAAGGATTATAATAACACTACTATATAACTGTGCCATTTATATCTGAACTAATACATAGAAGTGAACAGGTGATAGGAAGAATGTATTCTTTCTGTGACATTGTTCCATTCTTTAAAAACTTCCTTCAGTATTTTTATTGTCATAACCTTCTTGTAGGCCTGTATATATTTCCTCTACCTAAAACCTTTAGTCCTCTCTAGTGTCCAGTTTTTGAAGTCATGAAATTATTTATGTTGTGTCTTGTAAAAGCCAAAACTTCTGAGGTTTGGGAAGTAAACCCAGAGGATGTGTTGATGTATTCAAGAATAACTTTACAAGTGAAAATAATTCTTAAAAGTGAAACGGAAATGGATCTCTGATAAAAAAAAATCCTTCTGTTTTATTGACATAAACTCAGAGATAAGAAAGAAAATCCCTAGGCTAGGTTGAAGAAATAATTGTTTAGTTAGTCAACATTTACGTCAAATTGGGGCAGTAAACCAAACTATCAGCCTCTTCCCTCTCTTTTTCACAAAATTTTCATTCATTTTCATTTCACTCATTACAAAAATAATTGTGTTGTGAAATACAGTATTCAAAAATACAAGTATCCACAGACGATACAAAAAGTACGATGTATATGAAAGAAGAGTGGGGATAATGAGGTTTCAGGTGTCAGCTTGACTTTTTAAATACCTACCACTGATGTCCTTGCTGTAACTTTTCCCCTCTTGGTTTCAATAAATCTGCAAGAAACTCTGCAGAATTAACAAATATATTCAACAGTGAGCCCAAGGCACTTTTTTGGCCTAAAGCAAATGGGCAGTTATTTATTTCTTCTTCCTTAACAAATTATTAAGAAAAATGATAGAAGAAATACTGGTAAATAAAGTATGGTGATTGCACTATGAAACCTCATGTGGAAGAATCTTAAACATTTATTTATATATCATTTATTTATATATGGTAACAGTAGCTTCTTGAAAACAGAAAAAGGTGGTTCTGTAGCTAGCATATTAATTAATAAGTAGAAAATTTGATCTGTCTCTAAGAGAAATGTATTCTGTGTATATTTAGAATATCTGCTGGTTTCTAATAATTACTCAAAAGTTTAGAATAGAATAGAATAGAATAGAATAGAATAGAATAGAATAGAATAGAATAGAATAGAATAGAATAGAATAGAATAGAATAGAATAGAATTCTTTATTGGCCAAGTGTGATTGGACACACAAGGAATTTGTCTCTGATGCATAAGCTCTCGATGTACATACAACAACAAAGTGATAGGTCATATATCATAGATCATAGTTACAATCAATCATAAGATACAACAACAAGTGATAAATCACTCAAAAGTTTATAAACACTGCATCTCTTCAGGCCCTTAAACCTAAATGCCTAATTGCTTAGCTAGGACTGGAGAGCTTAAATAGCTACTTCCCAAGATACTTTCCCTTAAGGAAAGCCTGGTAAATTATATTATGTGATACTATGGTTGTGTTTACAGGAGATAGGATGGGATATAAAATTTGCACTTTATTAGTCTCAGTTTATGTTCACTAGCTTGTTTTTGCTTAAGCACCCATCTGTCTGAAACTTGTAATCACCAGTTACAATTACCAATTGTTGCAAACCAACAATTATCTTTAGTGGGGAATACTGGAACTAAATAACTTTTTCAGAGTTAGCTACAGCTAATTTCAAAATTCAAAGTTTCTTTTTAAACAAAAACATATTAAGGGTATGTTAAGGACTTGAAGATAATATGGTAAATAAACTATCTATTTCTAGGAATGGAAAAGTAAATCTGAAATCCTACGGATATTTATTTAAATAAAGTGCATCTTTACCAAGTCAAGCTTGGTAAATGTGTGTCTGATTGTAATCTATATAGTTATATTTTGTTGAGAACATGAGAAGGAAATAGTCTTTGAAAAGAAGGGCAAAATTAAAGCAGATGTAACGTAGTGGATCTGCCACAAATAAATTTTGGAAAAAATAACTCCAAAAAAAGGAAATAACTTAGATTTAATTTTCACAAACAGATAACACCAACTATTATTTTAGAGTTAAGGCAGCTGTTCACAATACTGAGAACATCTATTTTCCTGTAATGAACTTCCTATAATTCATTTATATTATGAAAACAAAAGTTACATGGTTTGCTTTCCATTCTTTTAGTATGCCTGGGCCCCAACATAACATTGCACAGTTAAAAACAGTAAAATAAATAAATTAGCAAACAAAAGCAATTGTTTGTTTCAATGGAAAAGTGATCTTGTTTAATATTCTTTATTCCTCCAGAGTGATTCATAAGAGTACTAAACTAAATGGAATCCCACAATGCAAAACCAGAAAAAAAATAAGGTCAAACCGGAAGATGATTTAAACAAATGTATTTTAATATATTTAAATGTCCCATGCATTATTTCTATATTGAGTCCACATTAGGATTTAATCTACAATGGTCCCTATAATGCATTAAGGAACCATAAATTGACAACCTTTTAAAGTTAGGAATGCTAATACTACTTTTATTTGTTATGATAACAGAATCTTGCATGTCTGAATATGTCTCTCTCTCCTCCCTCCTTTACATTCAAGAGAACTAGGAAATATCAACTATGAGACATTTCCTCATATTACATTCCTGTTTCAACTCAGATTTCTCTTATCCAACTGTTGCCTTGGTTGAAGGTGTTCCTCCTGTTCCTTCAGGTTATTCTCACAGCACTTGTTCTTACATAAGTGTATAAATTTAACTTTATTCACTGCATAATAAAGAAATATCTGAGTAGAACTCAGTAGTAGTACAGTTCTGAGGCATAAATAAATGAGATTATTCAAAATGTATTCGGAGTATACTTGAAGATGTAAGGGAGGAGGGAAGAATGTTTACTAAAACAGATGTTTACAAAGATTAATACCTAATGTTGTATGCTATGTTCTAGGATGATTGCTTAGCAATAGGATCTTATGCTTAATGTTGATCACATTAATATTGAAACGGATAGGGGAATCATCAATCAAAATAAAATGTAACAGGAGTATAGTTGAGGCTAGACACGAGGAGGGGGGGAAAAAGGCTTACTAACCCAGACGTTATCAAAGACTAATACTTAGTATTGTATACCAGGTGTCATGATGATTGTTGCACAATATGTTTTTATGTTCAAGGTTAATTGTTTTAATAAAAGAATTTTTATTAAAAAAAAAAAAAAAAAAATAAATGAGATTATTCCAGTATTACTTATGCTATCAATTGTCACAGATGCCGCATATTTCTACTATGGGAATTTTCACAATTTCTACTTAATCACAGTTTTAATAAACTAAAATTCCACACAATAATATAATAGAATAAATAGTGCTTATTACAATATCTATGATGTTCTGCGCTCTGCTTTCAGGCAACTTCAGTTCTTTCTTCTGATAAATAACTAATTTTTATTTCATGAAAAAGATATTATATACTGTATGTAGTCCTTGACTTACAACCATTCATTTAGTGTGTGTTCAGAGTTACAATGGCACTGGAAAAATGGACTTTTTCACACTTACAACCATTGCAGCATCCCCAGGAACACATGATCAAAATTTGGATGCTGGGAAACTGGTATGCATTTATGACAGTTGCAGTGTCCTAAGGTTATGTGGTCACCTTTTGCAACTTTCTGTCAAATAAAGTCAATGGGGAAGCCAGATTCATTTAACAGTTGTGATGCTATCTTAACAAATGCAGTGATTCATTTAACAATTGTGGCAAGAGGAAAAATACTTACAAATCTCAGATATTAATCAAAACTCCTCTTACATATAAATTCATGTCTTACTTACCCAATAGGAAATGTGTGTGTGTGTAGCATTGGCAAGCTAATATTGAAGTATTATTTATTTTTTATCATTCTATAAGCATAGTGTATCCTTTTGCGGTCCACCTGTCACCTTTTGAACTTTTGATAAAAATAACATAATCTACATTATCTACAGCAGTGGTTCTCAACCTTTCTAATGCCGCAACCACATAATACAATTCGTCATGTTGTGGTGACCCCCAATCATAAAATTATTTTCTTTTCTACATCGCTGGGTGCCGGGGGCGTGGCCAAGTGGGTGTGGCCAAGTGGGCGTGGTCAAGTGGGCGTGGCCACCAAGTGGGTGTGGCAAGAAAGACAGCCCCGGCCACCATTAATGCTGTGCCGCCGCTGCATGTATTTTAATGCATGTTTACCCTGCCTTTAAATGTGGGACCAAAATTTACAGAAAGTTAGTAAATAATAAATAAGAACAGGCTGCTTTCATTTGAACCATAGATTATAGTGGGGACCTGAGGGATTTTCTTTCAGTGAAGATAAAAGAAAGTATATGAAAGAGAGGGAATAAAAAGCAAAGCAGAAAGGAATAAGAAGAATGAAAAATGGCATGGAGGTTATAGGTTTCATGGATCAGAAATAAACAAAACAATTAAATCAGCTTTAAGAGAATAAATGGCAACAAATGGAAGATTCAAACTAGTTTTAAGGGAATAAAAGGAAATAAATGGAAGTATTAAACCACTTTAAACAATAAAGGGAAGAAGCAAAGCAATTTAAAGGAAATAAATATCAGCAAACATGAATGCTTTAAAACAAATTTTTGTAGCCAAGATGTGATAGCCTCCTCAGAGATTACATGCATATTTGTGCAGTTGTGCATTAGAATAGCACAAAATGTTGGTTTCAAATAATTTTATTGTGCAATAAATGAATGAATAAATGAAGCAACTTTGAACAACCCCCTCGACCCTCCCATTTGCTAACAAAGTTAATAGCACGTTGGGGTCTACCCACCCTCCGCTATCAGGTTGTTCTCTTAACCTGCTTAACCTGCGGTCAAAAGCTGCAGTGGCTCCTCCTCCTCCTCCTCCTCCTCCTTTCCCCTTCCCCGCCTCAACCAGGAGGAGGTGGGCAGCGCTTGGCACCAGAGCCTTGGCTAAGCTGAAGGATCTACTTCGCTGGAAGCAAAAGCACGGTAAAATAAGTGGGCTCGACCTCTCTAGGCACCAGACTCCATGGCAATGTAGCTCCGCCCCCTTCTCTGGCTTCGGGGGTCTCTTGCTGAAGAGAGAGAGAGAAGCGGTGGAGAGGCGACTGGCTCACTTATCAGAAGAGAACAGATGGACGGCAGGCAACCAGCCCGGCTTGCCTGGGCTGTCGTGTGTTGCCTGCAACATTCAGAAAGCTCTTCTTCCCCCACACATACCGCTTCTCCTTACTCCCTGCGCGGCTGAGGATGTGAGACTCCTGCCTGGTCAGCTGCCTGGCTCCGGTTTCCTTGTTCACCGTGACCCCTCGCCCCAGCCCACCATGCCAGCTGCTGGGCTGGGCAGGCGGTTGCTGAACCCTTTGCATGGGGTGGCCGCTGCCGCCTTCGGCCTCGGTCTGTCTCTCCGCTGCTGTGCCTGCTGCCGGGAAAAATGCCCCAGCAGGAGCTGCCTTTGCATGCAGACTGGGAAGAAGCTCGTGACTACGACATCGACCACACCACCAAAACCACCAGCCGGGTCGACCTGCGGGACAGGTGAGGAAGGACGGATCGGAGGAGGCTGAGCCAGTCGGCTGGGGAGGAGCCTGTGCTCTAAGAGGGACAGGTGCCTGGAGCAGGTTGTGCCTTGGTAGGGATAGAAATGGAAGAACTTGGCCACGGAAAGTACGTGGGCCCGGGAACACATGTGCGTGTTTGTCTGCTCGTCAGGTTGCTCTCTCCCTCCCCCTAGTATTGTTCCTGGCAGGTCAGGATGGTTTGAGAGCGATCTCTGAACATTTGGACCAGTATTAGGCAGGTAGAGAGGACGTGGGGCAGGCTGCACGAGGGGAAGCTGGCTGCAAATTTATGGGAAATGCCGGCGGCCATGGGGTGTTTTCTAGCCACTGGGCCGGGCTCTTTGGCCTCGGCCTTCCCCGGTGGCTCCCGGTTTGTCTGCTGCGATCAGTGGCAGGCGGAGAGGGTGCAGGGCGGACTGCATGAGGGGAGGCCAGCTGCAAAATTACGAGAAGTGCCGGTGGCTGCAGGGTGTTTTTTAACCGCTGGGCCGGCTGTGAAATTGCAGGAAATGTGGGCAGGGTGTTCTGGGGCCGCTGGGGTGTCCGGTGGCCAAGCAGAGGAAGCTCAGTGGCAGTCCAGAGACGAAACTTACTGCTTTTGCTTGTTCTTTCTCTTGCTTTCTGCTGCTTGTTCTCTCTCGCTTTCTGCCACGTGCTTCGAAACCGAAATGTCCTTAGTTTATATTGGCTTTCGAAAGCTAATAGAATAGAGTCTCTTGAATAGAGTCTATTCTGTTGGCTTTCAAAAGCCAATAGAATAAGAGGGAGTAGCACAGCTAAGGAAAAGGGGGGGAAATGACAGACTGCGTTATTTGGCGACCCCTGTGAAATGGTCGTTCGACCCCAAATGGGGTCATGACCCACAGGTTGAGAACTGCTGATCTACAGAAATCACCACACTTTCGGAAATATATTAATGTGAGAAATAACTCCTGCCCAAAAGAAAGCTACTAGAATTCAAACCCCCATTTTATGAGTCAACATTACATTATGAGCATCACACAATAACCCCAACCCAGAATTTCTTCCTGAAAAGTTTCCAATTGCCACAAAATAATATTTTTGTTGAACTAATTGTTATGCAGCTATGCAAGAACTTTTACCAGATTTGCCTTATTTCTAGGATTTATTGACCAGCTACATCTGTGCAACAGATGCTCTGTAAATGTCTGTTTAGAATATGGATATATGTAGGGAAGTCACATTTATACATTACAACTTAGATAACTCTGTTGCCTTATTTAAATTTTAAACCCGATATCTTAAGAGAGGAAATGATACTAAAGTCAGTTCTTCTACTGTAGGAGCTTTAGGCAATAACCTGTACAAAGTTATTATTAGATCCTTTCATCTTTTTTTCCAAAATACCACAACAAAATTAAAAGACAGGGATTATGCATCCATATGGAATGCAATGCAGCTATTCCTGGATCTATTAGAATTACTTTAAGAAATTTGGAATTTCCCAAATATTTTCCTTCAGTCTTGGTCACTTAGAATTGCAATCAGGGAAACAGAAAGGGAAAAAGGAGCTGAAGTAATATCTAACAACCACTTTTCCGTATTCCTAAATTTCTCTTTAATTTAATAGAATGCTAAAGTATCTGATAATGATTCAATGCTTTTCCTATAACAGGATACTTATATACTGTACATGCATATGATTCCAATGAAAGTATATCAATAATTTTGTACCTGGAAATCTCAAAGCCTAAAAATATGTACACATGCCCATGGATCTGAGCATACACAGACTTCCTATATAAAATCAATCTTGCAACTAATGGGTTGAGTGTGTGCATGTGTGAGACTCCTTGGGAAATACATTCCATTGAATTTATCTGATGTACTTTTATTGCATATTTATATAACAATTAAACTACCCTGACATCAACTGGGAGACAAACTCTGCACCAAGTAGAAGATCAAATAGGTTCCTGACAAACCTGGAGGTGAGGGAAACAACGTCGTCATGCCTCCCCCTCCCTGGTGGACGAGGGGCCAATGGTGAGGCCAAATGGGAGAACTGCAATGGCCTCCCCCACCCTGTTAGTTTTATGCGGGAAGAAAAATGGAACTGAACATTATCAGGAGGGGCAGTAAATAGCCCTGATGAAAGAATCCCAGATTCTGACCCTGGTGCTGCCTCTATGGACCATTTTTAGAGACCTGGTCCTGCCCCGGCAGCACATATGCGAATCTGTGGACTGTGGATTAGATGGAGCAGGATGGAACAACATAGGGGCCTTTTCCTGCCCGGACCACCTAAAATCCACCATCATCGTTGTTATTGTTATTGTTGTTACTGCTATTATTATTACCATCACCCTGATGGAAACCTGGAATTTGGACTTTAGAATTAGATTGGACTGCCTGGTTCTCTTGCCAGACCCCATCGATGCACTTTACCTGACTTACCTGACTGGCTGCTTACTCGAGGAAGACTCTTCTTGCATTGCGAGATTCCCCCCTCTCGCAATCATGCCCCTCTGTTTTATCAAGGGCCCATCTCGAGGACGGACCTTGGAGTCCTGAGAGATGGCATGTATCAAATAAGGGGCTTTGGGGTTTTTAAAATAAGTATTTAATGAAAGTTTTAAGTGAGGGAAGGGGTGGGGAAGGGGTGTCTAGGGTGGGAGAAGGAATTGTTGGAAGGGAGCAAGAAGACAGGCCAGGCAACGGAAGGGGACGGAGCCCTGAGGGTGCGGATGGGGGGTTGATTAAGGCTAACTTAGTTCCAATTAGTACCGTAAGCGGGAGGGGCAGGTATAGCGGGAGCAGGGGGCCGTATCATAATAAGGGAGTGTACACCCACTGCTTACGAGTGGTTGTGCGCTCCGACCCCCAAGGCTCAACCTGTTCTCGGGGTTATTCAGAACCACAGGGCCCTGGCTGTAGGCTGATGCTGTGCAACGCCAGGTCTGTGGCAAATAAGCCCCCCCTCATTCAAGATTTAATTTTAGAGGGGGGAGCAGACCTGGCGGGTATAACAGAGACCTGGTTGGGACCAGAGGGCGGTGTCCCTCTGGTGGAAATGTGCCCACCGGGTTTCCTTGCATTCCACCAGCCGAGAGCTCAGGGCAGGGGTGGAGGAGTGGCGGT
Source organism: Bothrops alternatus (assembly GCA_034064705.1). NCBI lineage: Eukaryota > Metazoa > Chordata > Lepidosauria > Squamata > Viperidae > Bothrops > Bothrops alternatus. The sequence goes on from JARGCV010000027.1 coordinate 2,605,395, forward strand.
CATGATTAGGGAAGATTTCAGGCCGAGGGAGGTCACTGTTCCTCAGACGGCAGGCTGTGAATCCCTCCTGGTGAAGTGGGACCTTGGGGGTCCGAGGGCGGTGTTGATTACGTACCTGGCTCCCTGCCATGTATCAACCTCCCTGCCCAAGCTCCTGGACGTTATCGCTGCGGTGGTGGTTGAGGTCCCTAGGCTAATAGTTATGGGTGACTTCAACCTGCCGTCTGCGGGCGGGGCGTCCGGGGAGGCTCAGGAGTTCATGGCTTCCATGACAGCCATAGATCTGGCCCAGGTAATTCAAGGCCCCCCACACACAGGGGGAACACGCTTGACCTGGTTTTTGTCTCTGGACAGTGGCTGAGTGGTCAGAATATAGGGGATATAGTCATTGAACCTGTCATGGTCTGATCACTCTCTCCTACGCCTGGACTTTCTGACCGTTGCACCCCACCGCAGGGAGGCGGAACCGGTGAGATGGTACCGCCCCAGGTGGCTGATGGAGCCCGAGCAATTCCAGGCAGAGCTTGGGCCAATTCCTGAGGTTCTGATACACGACTCGGTTGAAGAGCTGGTGGCGGCTTGGGATAGGGCAGCTGCCGGTGCTCTGGATCGAGTTGTGCCTTTGCGGCCTCTGATTCGGTGTGGATCTCGATCGGCCCCTTGGTATAACGAGGGGTTGAGAGAGATGAAACACTGGAAAAGACACCTAGAGAGCAGTTGGAGGTCAAGCCGTGCCGAATCTGACCAAACACTGGTAAGAGACCATATTAGGTCCTACCTAGCGGCGATAAGAGCAGAGAAATGTTCCTACCTCACTGCTCTTATCGCATCATCAGATAACTGCCCAGCCTCCCTGTTTAAGGTGACCCGCTCCCTCCTTCACCAGGAGGTGAGAGGAGACCCCTTAGAGGGTAGAGCTGAGGATTTCGGAAAATATCTGTATGATAAAATTGGTCAGATTCGGGAAGGCTTTGACTTCAACTGGGTATGTCCAATGGGAGAGGCGGAGTCAGGTCCTGAGACTGTTATCTGGGATGAGTTTGACCCCGTGACTCCCGAGGACGTGGACAGGTTGCTGGGGGGACTTAGGGTGACCACATGTTTATTGGACCCGTGCCCCTCCTGGTTGGTGCTGGCATCCCGGGAGGTGGTACGAGGCTGGTTCCAGGCAATTATTAATGCTTCCTTGAGTGAGGGTGTTTTTCCCACCACCTTGAAAGAGGCGGTGGTGAGGCCCCTCCTCAAGAAACCTGTCCTGGATCCAGCTGTTTTATCAAACTACCGTCCTGTCTCCAGCCTTCGCTTCCTTGCGAAGGTTGTTGAGAGTGTGGTTGCCCGACAGTTCCTGCAGCACCTGAAGGAATCGTCATATCTGGATCTGCACCAGTCAGGTTTCAGGCCTGGCTACAGCACGGAAACAGCATTGGTCGCGTTGGTAGATGATCTCTGGCGGGCCCGAGACAGGGGTTGTTCCTCTGTTCTGGTGCTATTGGACCTCTCGGCGGCTTTTGATACCATCAATCATGGTATCATGCTGCAACGGTTGGAAGGGCTGGGCATAGGAGGCACTGTTTTGCGGTGATTCTCCTCCTTCCTCTCCGGCCGTATGCAGTCTGTGTTGACAGGGGGCCAGAGTTCGACCCCGAGACCCCTCGTATGTGGGGTACCTCAGGGGTCGGTCCTCTCACCTCTACTGTTCAACATTTATGTAAAGCCTCTGGGTGAGATCATCCATGGTTTTGGCGTGGAATATCATCTGTACGCTGATGATACTCAGCTGTACATTTCCACGCCGAACCACCCCAACGATGCCCTTGCCGTGCTGACCCAGTGCCTGGATGGGGAAGGACGGACTCAAGCTCAACCCCTTCAAGACCAAGTGGCTGTGGTTACCGTCGTCCCGGTATAGCCAATTGATTCCATCACTATCTATTGGGGGTGAAACAGTGGCCCCCATGGGAAGGGCTCGCAATTTGGGAGTCCTCCTGGATTCATGGCTGTCCTTAGAGGACCATCTGGCGGCCATGGCCGGGAGGATGTTCCATCAGGTTCGCCTGGTGCGCCAATTGCGGCCCTTCCTAGACCGGGACTCGCTATGCACAGTTACTCATGCCTTCGTCACTTCCAGGTTGGACTACTGTAATGCTCTCTACATGGGGCTCCCCTTGAGGTGCACCCGGAGGCTCCTACTGGCCCAGAATGCGGCCGCGCAGGTAGTGACAGGAGCGTAGTGGTGCTCCCATGTAACACCGCTCCTGCGCGAGCTGCACTGGTTGCCGGTGGTCTTCCGGGTGTGGTTCAAGGTGTTAGTGACCACCTTTAAAGCTCTTCATGGCATCGGACCCGGATCCTTACAGGACTGCTTACTGCTAGCAAATACCTCCCGCCGTCCGGTACGCTCCCACAGAGAGGGCCTCCTCAGGGTGCTGTCGGCCAGACAATGTCGACTGGCGACCCCCAGGGGGAGAGCCTTCTCTGTGGGAGCTCCCACGCTATGGAACGAGCTCCCCCCGAACTCCGTACGATGACGGACTTATGCACCTTCCGTCGGGAACTGAAAACTTTCCTTTTTCAACAGGCCGGCCTGGCATAGAAGATCCGGCTCCAACCGGGTGTAAATGTTTTAGGGGGATTGTGTAATTTTTAGGATTTTAGGATTTGCACATATTGGGTTTTATATGGGATTTTATGGCCTAATTTGTTTAATTTATTTTTAAATATTTTAATTTTGTACATTTATATGTTTTTTAAACTTTAAGGCTGTACACCGCCCCAAGTCCTTTGGGAGAGGGGCGGTATAGAAATTTAATAATAAAAAATAAATAAACCTAGCAGACAACTTTGTCTCCCAAAAAGTAGAGAAGGGAACTAGGGGATTAGCCATTTTGGATCTAATTCTCACTAACAGAGATGAAATGATAGAAGGTGTTGAAGCCATAGGAACCCTGGGAGGAAGTGATCATGCAATATAGGAATTCAACATTATGGAAACACAAGCAATAGAACACAGTCAAACTAGAGTCTTGGACTTCAAGAGAGCTAATTTCAATAAACTTAGAGAGGGTTTGGGAAAAATTCCATGGATGAGAATCCTCCAGGGGAAAACAACTCAAGATGCTTGGGAAATTTTGAAAAGTGAAATAATAAAAGGCCAGTCTAGCACAATACCAACAAAGAGGAAAAATAACAGCTCTCAAAAGAAACCAGCATGGCTGCACAAAGAATTCTCTGATAAATTGAAAGATAAAAAGGACAAGTATAGAAAGTGGAAAGAGGGAAACATACCTAAGTCAGAATATCAGCAAATAGCCCAAGCCTGCAAAGATGAAGTGAGGAAAGCTAAGGCTCAAAATGAACTAAGGCTTGCGACCAAAGTCAAAAATAACAAAAAAAGCTTCTTTCAACATGTAAAAAACAAGAAAAAAGTGAAGGAAATGATTGGTCCATTAGTGGGTGAAAGTGGCAAGAAGGTGACAAGCAACAGGGAGAAAGCAGAACTATTTAACTCATTTTTCACATCTGTCTTTACACAAAGGGAAAAAGCAGACCAACCTATCAAAAATAGTGCCATAAAAAACAGAATAGAGACACAAGTTAAGATAGACAAGAAAATGTTAAATGAGCACCTGTCCAGCCTAGACGAGTTCAAATCACCAGGACCAGATGGATTACATCCCAAGGTTCTCAAGGAAGTGGCAGATGTGATCTCAGAACCACTGAGCTATATTTTTCAAAGATCCTGGAAAACTGGGGAACGACCAGAGGACTGGAAAAGAGCTGATGTAGTTCCCATCTTCAAAAAAAGGGAAAAAATGGATCCAGGAAATTACAGACCTATCAGCCTGACCTCAATACCTGGGAAGATTCTGCAAAAGATAATCAAACAATGAATCAGCGAACACGTAGAGGCAAACAAAGTCGTTACTAAAAGCCAACATGGGTTTGTCAAAAACAGATCATGCCAGAGAAATCTTATTGCATTCTTTGACAAAGTGACAAAATTAGTGGATCAGAGGAATGCTGTGGATATAATTTACTTGGACTTCAGTAAGCCATTTGACAAAGTAGATCACAATCTACTACTCGATAAGATAGAAAAATGTGGGTTAGACAGCATCACCATCAGATGGATTTGTAGCTGGCTGACCAGCCATACTCAGCATGTGGTCCTCAATGGAACCGCATCTACATGGAGGTAAGTATGTAGTGGGGTGTCCCAGGGCTCTGTTCTGGGCCCAGTGCTCTTCAACATCTTCATCAATGATTTGGACGAGGGGATAGATGGGGAACGCATCAAATCTGCAGACGACACCAAGCTGGCAGGAATAGCCAACACTCCAGAAGACAGACTTAAGATACAGGAGGACCTGGACAGACTTGAACACTGGGCGCTATCTAACAAAATGAAATTCAATTGTGAAAAAAGTAAGGTTCTACATTTAGGCAAGAAAAACCAAATGTATAGGTATAGTATAGGGGGTACCTTGCTCAATAGTAGTAACTGTGAGAGGGATCTCGGAGTCCTAGTGGACAATCATTTAAATATGAGCCAGCAGTGTGCTGCAGCTGCCAAAAAAGCCAACACAGTGCTAGGCTGCATTAACAGAGGGATAAAATCAAAATCACGTGAAATATTAATACCACTTTACAATGGCTAGGTAAGGCCACATTTGGAATACTGCATCCAGTTTTGGTCACCACAATGTAAAAAAGATGCTGAGACTCTAGAAAGAGTACAGAGAAGAGCAACAAAGATGATTAGGGGACTGGAGGCTAAAGCATATAAGGAAAGGTTTATGGAATTGAGTATGTCTAGTTTAATGAAGAGAAGGACGAGGGGGGACATGATAGCAGTGTTCCAATATCTCAGGGGCTGCCACAGAGAAGTGGGAGTCAAGCTATTTTCCAAAGTGCCTGAAGGCAGGAGAAGAAGCAACGGGTGGAAACTAATCAAGGAGAGAAGCAACCTAGAACTAAGAAGAAACTTCCTGACAGTTAGAACAATTAACCTGCCTCCAGAAGCGGTGAATGCTCCAACACTGGAAGTTTTTAAGAAGAAACTGGACAGCCATTTGTCCAAAATGGTATAGGGCAGCGGTTCTCAACCTGTGGATCATGACCCCATTTGGGGTCGAACGACCATTTCACGGGGGTCGCCAAACAACGCAGTCTGCCATTTTCCCCCCTTTTCCTTAGCTGTGCTACTCCCTCTTATTCTATTGGCTTTTGAAAGCCAATAGAATAGACTCTATTCAAGAGACTCTATTCTATTGGCGTTCGAAAGCCAATATAAACTAAGGAAGTTTCTGTTTCGAAGCACATGGCAGAAAGCAAGACAGAGAACAAGCGGCAGAAAGCAAGAGAGAATAAGCAGCAGAAAGCAAGAGAAAGAACAAGCAAAAGCAGTAAGTTTCGTCTCTGGCCACCGGACACCCCAGCAGCCCCTGAACACCCTGCCCGCATTTCCTGCAATTTCATCACCTCATGCAGTCTGCCCCGCGCCCTCTCCGCCTGCCACTGATCGCAGCGGACAAACCGGGGGCCACCGGGGAAGGCAGAGGCCAAAGAGCCCGGCCCAGCAGCTAGGAAACACTCTGCGGCTGCCGGCATTTTCCATAAATTTGCAGCCGACTTCCCCTTGTGCAGCCCACCCCGTGCCCTCTCCGCCTGCCTAATACTGGCCTAAATGTTCAGAGATCGCTCTCAAACCATCCTGACCTGCCAGGAACAATACTAAGGGGAGGGAGAGAGCGACCTGACGAGCAGACAAACACGCACACGTGATCCTGGGCCCTCGTACTTTCCATGGCCAAGTTCTTCCATTCCTATCCCTACCAAGGCACAACCTGATCCAGGCACCTGTCGCCCTTAGAGTGCAGGCTCCTCCCCAGCCAACTGGCTCGGCCTCCTCTGGTCCATCCTTCCTCACCTGTCCCGTGGGTCGACCCAGCTGGTGATTTTGGTGGTGTGGCTGATGTCGTAGTCGCAAGCTTCCTCCCAGCCTTCGGGCAAAGGCAGCTCCTGCCGGGGCATTTTTCCTGGCAGCAGGCACTGCAGCAGAGAGACGGACCGAGGCCGGAGGCGGCGGCGGCCACCCCGTGCAAAGGGTTCAGCAACCCCCCACCCAGCCCAGAAGCTGGCACAGCGGGCTGGGGCAAGGGGTCACAGCAAACAAGGAAACCGGAGCCAGGCAGCTGACCAGGCGGGAGTCTCGCATCCTCAGCCATGCAGGGAGTAAGAAGTGGCGTGTGTGGGGGAAGAAGAGCTTTCTGAATGTTGCAGGCAACACGCGACAGCCCAGGCGAGCCGGGCTGGCTGTCTGCCGTCCGTCCGTCCTCTTCCGATAAATGAGCCGGTCGCCTCTCCACCGCTTCTTTCTCTCTCTTTAGCAAGAGACCCCCAAAGCCAGAGAAGGGGACGGAGCTACGTTGCCATGGAGCCTGGTGCCTAGAGAGGTCGAGTCCACTTATTTTACCGTGCTTTTGCTTCCAGTGAAGTAGAGCCGTCAACTTAGCCAAGGCTCTGGTGCCAAGCGCTGCCCACCTCCTCCTGGTTGAGACGGGGAAGGGGAAAGGAGGAGGAGGAGGAGCCACTGCAGCTTTTGACCACAGGTTAAGCAGGTTAAGAGAAGCCAACCTGATAGCGGAGGGTGGGTGGACTCCCATGTGCTATTAACTTTGTTAGCAAATGGGAAGGTCAGGGGGTTGATCAAAGTTGCTTCATTTATTCATTCATTTATTGCACAATAAATTTATTTGAAACCAACATTTTGTGCTATTCTAATGCACAACTGCACAAATATGCATGTAATCTCTGAGGAGGCTATCACATCTGGGCTACAAAAATTTGGTTAAAGCATTCGTGTTTGCTGATATTTATTTCCTTTAAACTGCTTTGCTTCTTCCATTTATTGTTTAAAGTGGTTTAATACTTCCATTTATTTCCTTTTATTCCCTTAAAACTAGTTTGAATCTTCCATTTGTTGCCATTTATTCTCCTAAAGCTGATTTAATTGTTTTGTTTATTTCTGATCCATGAAACCTATAACCTCTATGCCATTTCTCATTCTTCTTATTCCTTTCTGCTTTGCTTTTTATTCCCTCTCTTTCATATACTTTCTTTTATCTTCATTGAAAGAAAATCCCTCCAGGTCCCCACTATAATCTATGGTTCAAATGAAAGCAGCCTGTTCTTATTTATTATTTACTAACTTTCTGTAAATTTTGGTCCCACATTTAAAGGCAGGGTAAACATGCATTAAAATACATGCAGCGGCGGCACAGCATTAATGGTGGCCGGGGCTGTCTTTCTTGCCATGCCCATTTGATGGCCACACCCACTTGGTGCCCCCCACTTGGCCACACCCACTTGGCCATGCCCCCGGCACCCGGTGATATAGAAATGAAAATAATTTTATGGTTGGGGGTCACCACAACATGAGGAACTGTATTATGTGGTTGCGGCATTAGAAAGGTTGAGAACCACTGGTATAGGGTTACCTGCCTGAGCAGGAGGTTGGACATGATGACCTCCAAGGTCCCTTCCAACTTTATTATTTTTATTATTACAAAGGTCTAGAGTAATTTAAGATAGACATCCATTTTTCTAGTCCTTTTTATGTGAATACATTTTCCTTGTAGACCATGTATAATTTTTATAGTATTGAAGTTCTTATATTGAATCAGTATACATAACAAGCTAACATGAACATCACTCTCCAAGTCTAGTTACAGGTTCCCATACAGATATCCAAATATATTAATGTAAAATTTGCCTATAAAGATTACACTTTCCTCCTTTGTACACAACTATTTACACTGATTATCTCTGATTATGGTAGATCTATAGAATAGTATCAATGCTTATTTTCTTATTTTTATAAAGATGTTTTAGATTAGTGAAATAATCCCCAGATAAAAAAAATATATGCATCCTTAAACCATATCTATTAGGAAAAAAGTATCATCTCCAACATTGCTTAATTATTTCTGACTTTTCCTCTGTTTTAATTTGATTTCAAGTACATTAAGTAATGAGTAATTCTATTTGGCAGAATCTAAAGCTTATACTTGTTTCATATCCAAACAATGAAATATCTCTTTTTGACATAAAAACTCTTGAGTTCAAGATTATGATTTTCATATGTATGAATAAATAATTTAATTATAGTGAAGGATATGCTAACATTTGCAATATGTATTTCCATTCAACTGAAAAGGAATAGATGTGATGATTTGAAACAAATTATAATGGCACTTTTTGTCTATGGAGATTTAGGTGAAATTTGTGAACTAAAGAGGCTTCTTGGATGAGAAGTGAAACATTTTCAAGGAAAAAAATTAGTTGCTTTTTTAATATACCTTTGGGACAGTGGCTCTTTTTGTTTTCATGAAATAAAAGCTATTAAATGAAATACTGATTTAATTTGTTTGCTCTTTGTGTAGGTGCTAGCAGGTAACTGGGCAACTATACATTTCTATACATACAAAATTGGCACAGTTTAAAATTCATATAAGTGAAACAACTTAATACAATCAAATAACTTGAGAACTAATATTTGAATAAGTTATAATTACTTCTCTCCAGCTCTCATAATTTTTTTCTAGAATTCTACTACCAGATTAACAAATAATATATTCACTTCTGCATGCAGTAACTGCGTGTGCTGCATAAATATGTTAATTCTCTAAAGGAAGCTTCCTAAACCTCTTTTCTACATTTTAATTAATGACTATTTTAAGTTTTACATTCATATTATTAATAACTTGTTATGCTCTAAGTTACCACAGATTGTAAGTCTTCCTACTGTATGTCTGATTTTCTAGGATAATTTCCAATTAGAGCTGTAGATAGATAATAAGCAAATGGGTCATTGATATATTGTCTGAAGCACACATTTCTCTAATGATTTGAGTACCATTTCAGAATAACAGTCTAACAGAGTTGGAAGGGACCTTGGAGGTCTTCTAGTCCAACCCCCTGCTTAAGCAAGAAACCCTGTATCATTTCAGACAAATAGTTGTCCAGTCTCTTCTTAAAAACCTCCAGTGTTGGAGCACCCACAACTTCTGGAGGCAAGTTGTTCCACTGATTAGTTGCTCTAATTATCAGGAAATTTCTCCTTAACTTTAAATTGGTTCTCTCCTTGATTACTTTCCATTCATTGTTTCTTGTCGTGTCTTCAGGTGCTTTGGAAAATAGTTTAACCCCTCTTCTTTGTGGCAGCTCCTTAGATATTGGAACACTGCTATCATGTCGCCCCTCGTCCTTAAAAGTCATGTGGGATAAATGGCTTTTTTAGTCATTGCTTGCCATTTTCTAAAATCTTTTCAAAAATATTTTTTAGTCTAATTAAGTAACGGGATTGATATAACCTAAACTCATAATAGAAAAATACTTCAGTTTAGATTTAATTCTTAAGTATATTTCCTGTTCAATTAAGGGGCATGGATAAATTATATTTAAGGATAATAAAAACAGTATTGAAAATACACATTTCAATATCTATCTATCTATCTATCTATCTATCTATCTATCTATCTATCTATCTATCTATCTATCTATCTATCTATCTATCTATCTATCCATGTATCATGAGACCACATCTGAAATATTAAGTGAAATTCTAGTTACCACATCTCAAAGAGGATTATAGCAGATTTAGAAATGATTCAGAAGAGAACAACTAAGGGGATACAGCAGCTTCCCTATAAGGAAAAACCGCAACATTTGGGGATTTTTAATTTTAAAGGCAGCCAATTAAAGTGACTTGATTGAACTTTTATTTCATAATAAAAGCCTCACCTTCAATATATCTGCCTCAATCAGAACAGGAAGAAAGGGAGATATAATTAGGCTGAAGTCATTAAAGTCATAGTATAGAACATCACAGATAGTTTTCATCCACAGCATATATGCTCAACTTGTGTGACCCAAACTTTCTATCTAACTCCTTACTCCAAATTCATTTGGAGCCTTCACATTAAATAAAATGATATTAAATTTAGCAGTGTTAAGACTGCATAAAGTTGGAAGAACCAACTTAACTTGATAAAAACCTATTGTTTTAATCTGCTATATAATATATATCTATATTTTTGAATGCACCAACTTTGAGTGTACAGAATTATGCACGGTGTAAATAAATGGAGAAGGAGAAGCTATTTTCCAAATTCCAAAATACCAGAGCTAGAAGCCATCCAGTAAAATTGAATCTTAGAAGAATCAGAAAAGATAAAAGGATTTTTTTTTACACAATGCATAATTCAATTTTGAAATTCACTACCACAATATGTATTCTGGCTACCAGCCTATCTGGCTTCCAGAAACAGTTGGGACATTTCATGGAAATCATGGAGATCACTGGCTTTTAGCTTTAATGGCAGTGTGGCTGCTTCAGAAGACTATCTATTGGGAGACTATATATTTAGTATATGCTTCTTCATAAAACTTCAGGCTGATATTCTAATTTTCAATAAATACTTTTTTTTTTTAAAAAAGAATAATTTATAGCACAGAAGGTTTTCCTCTCTGGATATGTTCAGCCAAGTTAACTTTATTAAGTGTTTTCCTTTTTTTTTTTTCAAAATTCACATTGGTCATGCAAAAGAATTTCAAGAACATTATTGCAATTTGTAATAAGAGTTTCTCACTTTGTCATTAAGTTAACATTCCAGTTTCAAAAAGTATCTTGGATCAAACTTAAGCATGCTTATTATGAATTAAGGTCTCCTGAACCCACTGTTATTCAGTGTTGATTTAATATATGGAGAATGTTTTAATGAGACCACCAATTTTCAATTTGATTAGAGTGTGATTCCAAATTGCTTGTGCCACACTGAAGGTGAGGCTTTTATTTTGAAATGATACAAAGTTCAAATTCCAAGTGCCTAACTGTCATGGTAAATGGGATTAATGGTTACCATAATAATTCAAGGTTAAAAAAATATTCATTGCTACTAAATTGTCTCCAGTCATGGCTTCAGAGATCCCAAAAGGAATGTTCATTATCATTTAAATCTGATGAACAAATGCATATGATAGTATGAATCTATATAAGATAATTATATAGATAGAAGATATTCACATCCTTAATTAATTATATCTGCTCTATAGTAATGATTCTAATTAAAACAAGTTGCTTGCCAAGAATCAGATTTGATATAGTCCTCAATGTAGTCATCTCTGGCCTCTAAAAAAATACAATAGGGGCTATTGTCAAAAGAAGAAACTCGTTCTGTACCCCTTGAAAAAGGCCCCCAGTAAGGACTTTTTTTGGAGGGGAAGTAAGCTCTGCCCCATTGCTTTTGGGGACATAGACTTTTTTCTCAGTATAATGAAATAGCATTATGTATTCCACTGACTTGCATATAGGGAAGATAAAGCTACATCCCCCAAAGCCAGAAAGGGGAAATTGGGAAACTTCACTGACCATCTTTAAAATGATGCAATTAAAACAGCACTAGTCAACAAAATTATTCTTTGCAAAGTTCTGTCAAAAATAACAAATGGCAGAAATAGATTTTATTGAGGAAATTTTATAATAATATTTAAGCTACAGTATATTTGTAAAACAGCTTTTTGAAGGTCAAAACATTCATCTTTGTCCCGCATCATTTGCAAATATATTCCCATCTCACATGATCAACCTTTAATGGAATGTTCATGTCCAGTTCCATCAATTATTTTGACAATAATTTTATTGAATAGATTGGAAATGTAAACAGGCTGCCATGAATTCAAGATAATTGCCAAGGGGTCTTTCATGGAAAGACTGATCCCACGTAGATTAACACCAGTACTATCTCAGAGCCAGAATGTTTCTGGACAAAGAATTCTATCTTGTTGTGATTTAGCATGAACTTTTTTCTACCTTAATACTGCACAATAAATTATGTTTAAATTATCTGGAAATTGTACCTATTAATAGTTGATGTTATGGGATAACCTGAGGTTTAAAATAGCAGGTGAATTTATTGGAGATCCCTTAAACTATTTTACATAAAATTAACACAATCCTGGCTTGGATTACAGGATTACAGGGCAATACCTTGGAATATGGTTGTCCCATTCTTATGGATTATTTTTAGGTTGTACAGCTCAAGGATACAGCCTTCTCCTATTTGCTCAACATGTTACCCTCTTGCCTAATATCACTCCAGCCCTTTGTGAGCTGCACTGGCTGCCAATTGATCTCTGAACACAATTCAAAGTGTTGGTTATGACCTATAAAGCCATTTATGACAATGGACCAGGTTACTTGCAGGACCGTCTTCAGCCTCATGTATCCCAGCGACCAGTTAGGGCGCATAGGGCTGGCCTCCTATGGGTCCCGTCCATCAGACAGTGTCATCTGACGGGTCCTAGGACAAGGGCCTTCTCCGTTGCCCTCTGGAACCAGCTCCCCTCGGAGGTTCATACTGCCTCCTCTCTCCTAGCTTTCCAGAAACTTTTGAAGACCTATTTGTGCCGACAGGCTTGGGGGGTATGAACTGTGTTCTACCCCCGGGCCGAGGAATGTGCTTCCATCCTTGATTGTGCGTTTGAATGTTGTATGTATGGATTTTTGGTTTGGCTGTTGTCATTGTTATTAAAAAATTTTATGTGTACCTATATTGTTGTTGTGAGCTGCCCCGAGTCTCGGGAGAGGGGCGGCATACAAATGTGATAAATAAATAAATAAAATAAATAATAAATTGGCCAGGTCAGGACTTACTACCTGGCCAATATCGGTACATTAAAACAACCTCAATGTTATGCGAACTGCACTTGATCTCCAATTTGCTTCCTACTCCAAATTAAGAGGCTTGTTATTACTTTTGACACCCTCATGGCTTAGGCTCTCTTTACTTCCAGGAGAATCCAGCCTAAGTACCATCTAGACTTCTCCTTGATGTTGGCAGAAAGGATCCCTCTCCCATGAAATGTCAAAGAAGTGGGTAGAAGAAGCAAGCCTTGACAGCATTCTCGGCAGTGGTGGGATTCAAATATGTGAACAACGGGTTCTCTGGGTGGATGCTGCTTCTGGAAATCCATTCTGGGCCTGGGCAACAAAAAATTAGCTACCGCTTCTGCTGAACTGGTGTGAACTGGCTGAATCCCATCAGTGATCCTCGGAAAATAGTCTAAAGCTCCCTCCCCATTATCCATTTGAAAGACACATAAGATTATGCTGTTCCAGTGGGCTTTTGGAGCAGAGAGCGAGATTTAATGGAAGCAGATGAATTATAGGTATTGGCTTTTATATCTCTTGGCTGTTAGACTGATTTGGATAGGTTGGATTTTACTGAACATGGTCTAAAGCAGGGGTAGGCAACCTCGGCTCTTTTATGACTCATGGACTTCAACTCCCAGAATTCATGAGTCAGCTATGCTATGCTGTAATGAAAAAGATAGCATATAAATTAATGTAGTAAATAAACAAATAAAACACTGTAGCTCCTTTATGTAATTTTTATTTTTTTTGTAATATATTTTATTGATTTTTTAAAAACATAAATCACAATAATTGGTGAACAGTGTGTTGTCTGGGTTACATTTATAAAACAATCATTAACAACTGATTTCTATAATCCATAATTCACATAATGGTTTTAGTTGATTTCCTCTTTTCCCCAAATATCCTCTTTTGCAAACATTGAGTTAATACAATTCTTATTGTTTTGATAGATAACAATTAAATATATATTTTCCCCAATATTCCTAAAAATAATAGTCACATCAATATAATATTTCTTTTCTATCCAATCATTCTAGTTGCCTTATCATAGATCCTGTTACAGTCCTTATTTTAATTTGTTTCTCCCACCAAATTCTAGGTATTCTTACTGGTTAAGATTTTCTCAAAAATTAATTACATTGAAAAATTTAACTGTATTTTTCCATATGAACCATCTCATACTTTTACATTTCTTAAGGAATAGATACAACAATGAAAAAAGGAGAGCAAGAGTAAAGAAACATAAAAAATAACATACTACTTAATATATATATCCCTCCTAAGCTAATATATATTTATTTCCTAAATTTCTTATTCTTTTAAACCATAATTAAAATATGTTTAATCTTTAAACATTCTATTTAATACATCTAGTCATGTACAACTCTTATTCAAAACATTTTAATCCATTATAATTTTCTTAAATTCAATCACATTTAAATATCTAAAACATTTCCTTTATGTAAGTAATTTCAACTTTTTTATATTACTCATATCAAGAAAGAAAACAAAAAAGTGGAAAACATACTATATTATTTAGGGAATTCGTCCCTCTTAGAATGACATATATATTCCAAAACTGTTCTATTTCTTTAACCATATTCAAACAAATGTTTCTTTTTTAAGTATTCTCTCTGGTAAGTCCCATTATCTACTTTCTTGGTTTCCACTTTAGTCTTTTTCCTTTGCCCAGTATCTTTCTTAATCAATGTATTTTGCTGAATCAAAAAGGTTTTCCGTATGTTCGTAAATGTTGCTGTAGTTATAAAAAGTAAATCAGGTGAAGTGTCTTTGTATGGGGCTTCTGCCTTTCCACGTTTGTTGAAAATCTTTTTCTTTTTTTTCTCTCTGCTTCTCTTATCATTTCCTTTCTCTCCGATATTCCTGACATCCCTACAGTCCATTTTATCCAATCTGTTATCTTGTCCTCAGATTTATTTTGTAGCCTTACAGGATATGTTATTTTTTCCAATTCTTGTGATTTTTTTTCCACTAGGATTAAATCATGTTTCCTTGTTTTGTTAAGTTCCATCTTTAAGTCTCTGTACTTAATTCTATATCCATTTATCTATTTCATCTGCTCCTTCTCTGTTGTTGTTTTTTGGGAATTTTTTTGTTGTAGAGTTAACTTAGAAATAGATTGATTTATATTTTCAAAGTTATTTTGGATTTCTTTGTGGTTTGAAATCATTGTTGTTTGAATTACTTGCAGTATACTATATATCTCCTCCTGTGGAGTACTTAGGTTTTCTTGATATGTTCTTTCTACGTGTCTCTGATCCATGATGGCCAAGAATTTGAGTTTTTCTCTTCCTTTCTTTTCTCTGCAAATAGCTTTAGAGTCCCAATTAAATAGATATTTGTAATCCAAATAGTTCAAAAAAAATTTTCTGAAATTTATAATTCTCTCTTTGTCTACAGCCCAGATAATTGTCTTTTTTTGTCACAATTGTTCTTTGTTGTTAAAACGTTGAAGGTCACAAATATAGATTAGCTTTTCCCAGGTTTTGCCAAGTCTTATATTAAAGTCATAGCTGTCATAGTCTTCATCCATCACTAGGTGTCAGCAACTATTTGTTTTTCAATTTCATATATTTTGATCCTCCATAAAAAGATTGATTTGCCGCTTCCGTTGGTATAAGGGTGGGGTGGAATCCGTAAGCCTGTGACAGGTCACTACTGTGCAAAACCGGAAGTCTTTTTATGTAATTTTTAATGTATGTTAAAATGTTTGCAGGACTAAGAATAAATTGTGAATAGTCAGACAATTCCTTGGTTTGGTTTGCTGATATATAAATCTAATAAAAAAGTACATAAAACTAATCTGGCTATATTTTTATATATTTTGGCATTGAATTACCAAAAACACATGGCAGTAGTTTTTAAATTATAATCTAATAATTAAATGGCTCAAGCAGATGTCCTAAAATGCCCATCATCTTCAACTGTAATAACTTGTATCTTTTCCAAGGACATTCCAGTCATCTCTATGTTCATATTCATATTAAACATTAACTTCCTCCTCCATTTCCCTGACCATTACTATGCACAATTTTTTTTTTATATTCTACCATCCACTCACATTACATTCCCAAATTATATGAATTTCAAGGTTGATCATTGCAAGGCAGCAGCAGCAGCCTTTACTTCATCTAGGAATGATTGCATGGTTCTTTTTGAAGTCCAAAATATTTTCATAATCATTCCCAAATTTATAATCTGAAGGAATCCATTTTTAATCTAGTTTTTTCAGTGTCCATCTTTCACAGAAGACCATTACTTCAGTCACAACAACTGATATTTGTTGTCACTGAACTGTCCTTGTCTTTCATGATCTTGTCTGAATTGGTATTGCCTTCTTCCATATGATTACTTTCTGTCATCTTCCTGTCAGTCAAATTCATTTATCATGCAGGTTGACACTGTCTTCTTATATTGATAACACAATTTTTTCATTTTCTAGTTTTATTTTCATAATACAGGTAAACCTTGCTTAACAACCACAATTAGATCTTGAGTTTTGGTCATAAGTTGTTCCAGTCATTTAAGCAGATCACCATGTGACCTGACTCAATTTTACGACTATTGTAGCAATGGTCATAAAGTAAAGTATTGTATGCAATATTTACCATTTTCTTCCAGAAACAGCAAAAAAGTCAGAAATGATAGTCCCATGGGACTTTGTAACTGTTGTAATTATGTTGCACGCTGATTGCTAGGCAGCCAAAATGCAATCATGTGACTGTGTGTATGTGTGTGTGTGCACACTACAGTCATAATTTCAAGAATACGCCATCATAACTTATTTTGAGTCCATCGTAACTTCAACTGGTTGTTAAGTGAGGACTATCACTAAGATTTTGTTTTAAATGTTCAGTTAAAAGGTTAGTGTACTCTTCATATCATACATTCCTAATGTTTCAACCTCCAATTTTAATTTCATCTTTTATATCTTCTGAGTCTAACATTCTTACGTTTACTGTATAAATAAAAGCATATACTGTCATCCTAAATTCTGTTGCTAGGTTGTAAATTAAAGTAATCTAATTTTGTATAGTAGGGCTGATGAATAAAACTACAGGTAGAGAGGTGAAGGTATAGGATTAATTAAGAGCAAAAGACTAAAATATGAGTGTTGTTTGGTTGTATATAAAAATAGAAATCCATAGGTTAAAAATAATAATGCTTTCCAAGGACTGGTAATTTATTTTATTTATTTTAATTAAATTTTTATGCCGCTCCTCTCCAAAGGACTCGGAGCGGCTAACAACATAAACAAAAGAACATCACAGAGTTTAAAATCAAAAAGCAATCTACAAAATGTTTAAAAACCCCCCGAACACATTCATAATTCACATGCAATCACAGTCATCCCCAGGCCTGCCGGCATAGATAAGTTTTTAGATTCTTCCGGAAGGCCCGGAGAGTGGGGGAAACGCGGACTTCAGGGGGCAGTTGGTTCCAGAGGGTGGGTGCCACAACAGAGAAGGCCCTCCCCCTAGGACCCACCAGACGGCATTGTTTCGCTGACAGGACCCGGAGGAGGCCGACCCTGTGCGCTCTCAAAGGATGAATTTTGGATAAAAATGTCTGTACTCTGCCTTCCCTATTGCAGTGTCTGTCCTCTGGAACATTGTAAGTCCCCCCCCAAGGAACCCATTGGCCCTAGTGCTTCTGGCATTTTGTAAAGCCTTGAAAATACAATCATCTTATGTGTGTGAGTGAGGAGTGATTTGACCCACAAGATAGATGCAATTTCATGGTGACTGTTGTCTTCAACCGCCATTGTGAGTATTTATTGTCTGACTGTACTTGAGTTTTAATCCTATGTTAGCTACCCAGGGTCACTATTGAGAGAAGGTGGCCATATAAATTAATTGAAAAAAATAAGTAACCCAGTATTCAAAATGAAATGTAATTCAGGAAGGGAAAATAATTCTATGACACAAAACAAATGGAAATGAGAAAAAGATGCATAGAAAAAATGAGTGAGCCATTTGGGGATCCGAAAATGAATGAGAATGATAAATGAGTATCGATTTAGAAAATTATCTGTATTTCACATACATGGTTAAAGTAAGAGTCTCTACATGCATTGCAAAGGAATACTCTAGAAGTATAACTGTTCTGATTGTTTAAAATTAAGAATTAAATTAATAAACATATAAATGGAATGAAGGACACTAAATGTGAAAAAGATATTTTGTAATGCCAACAATGGGTCTTGGAGAAAAAATGGAAAATAAGGAAAATATCAAAAGTGAAAGAAGAGTAACTGGAGAGAAGGAGTATAAAAAGTAGTAGAAGACAGATTGAATGGAAAGCAAATGTATGGAAAGAAGATGTACACAAGTTTTGATGCTGGAGGCAGAAATCTCTTATTCTCACACAAGAGAAAGCTATATTGCCAGAAAATGGAGGCCAGAAATCTACAAGGCCAGGAAGTTGGAAGAAACAAGGCCATTAAGTCAAAGAGGTAGGAGAAAAGTACCCTGGTTTCAAATATTGAAATTAGCATATATAAAAGAAAAGATCTCTGAATGTTGTTAGATGAAGAACTTCTTTTTTTTTCTTTTTTTTTATTATAAAAATTCTTTTATTAAAACAATTAACATTGAACATAAAAACATATTATGCAGCAATCATCATGACACCTGGTATACAATACTAAGTATTAGTCTTTGAAAACGTCTGAGTTAGTAAGCCTTTTTCCCCACTCCTCGTGTCTAGCCTCAACTATACTCCTGTTACATTTTATTTTGATTGGTGTTTCCCCTATCCGTTTCAATATTAATGTGCTCAACATTAAATGGCTTCCTAATTTTCTGCAATAAATCTACTTATATGATTGGGAAATTACACTGTACCCAGAACAAAGCCTTGACAATGTAGAAAGCATATGGAGCAGTTTGAAAAGGATTACATTTCAGGGTGCCACAAAAATCTAGTTATATTAAATGTTGGAGAAAGGGAATGAGCACCTGTGCTTGTGTGTGTGCGTGCGTGCATGTATGTACCTATATGAGTGTTCCTAAGAACAGGAATTTAACCTGAGCAACAATAGTGAAGCAGAATTATTATTTTAACAGAAAGGTTTATTTAACAAACACACACGAAGTGCATATACAAAATGCAGTTTGTAAATAGCTACATCCTATCAAGCAGATTATCAGAAAAAGCAAGACAAAAATCCAAAGTGTGTGTTTGTGTAGCAGGGAAGGGGTGGGATGGGGGACCTCTATGCATCTGTATCTGTCTCTTGGGAACAAAGGCAGAAAAAAGCAGAATTGCAATCTCCAAACCAGAGCAGCACAATGAGAAGCAAAGAAAAGACACATAGTAAATCCTCAATTTCTATCTACACATCAGCATATAATGTATATAATCAGTAGTGATGATGTGCTGAAGAGTCAAGGCCTCTGAAGTCACAATTCCAAGGTTTGTTATATGAAAACCAAATTTGCTATTATTACTCAGAAGTAATGTTGTGATTACTTCTGAGTATTTTTACATTTATTTACATTTCCCTGTGATTTGTCTGATCTTCTTTAAAATATTTCTCATTTTCCTCTTAATATTTTCCTCTAATTATTAATATTCCTGATTAAGATAACTGTCTTTGATCTTTCATGTTCAAGGTTCCAAAACATGTTGCTCTGTTATATTAAGAGTTTGTGTTTTAAATTTTGGGAATACTCTTTTTTCTACTTTCCAGTATCTTTTCTCCCTTTAAATAACTTCTCAGAGCCTTCTTCATACGAATTATGTATATTAAACCCATATACTGATATTATGATTCCTTCTTATTAAGATCACATCTTGCTGACATACCCACTCACATTAATTTCTATGGTTAACCTATATATATATGACTCACATCCATAATTCATAATCTGCTTCACATTCTGCAACTTGAGGTATCCTGGGTTGCATTTCTCCATTATCTATTTCTTATTATGAATGTATTTGATTTTAATATTACCCATACAACAGCGGCTCCCAACCTTTTCTATACCCTGCACTCCTAGAACCTGCACCCCTTACAAAAGTTTGAAATAAAGGCAACGAATTATGCATATACACTATAATTTTAAAAAGCCAAGTTTTCCAACCTCCTGGAATATCGTCTCGTACCCCCAGGGGGTACGAGCACCCCTGATTGGGAACCCCTGCCGTACAATAATGTCCATATGTACAGTCACCATTTAGCAGGTGTTGGCAATACTTATCCTAGCAAAACTCTAAAGACCTGCTTATTTATTTATTTATTCATTTATTTATTCATTCATTCATTCATTCATTCATTCATTTATTTCCTCAACTAAAATCTTCCTCTGATTCCAGGTTCCAATATAAGTTAATGATACTACATCTTTTCTCTGTGTTATATTTAACATATTTTGCAACGTGCCCTAAAATTTTCCAAAGTCTTCACCCATTAGTAGTATAGCATTTTATTCAGTTAGACTTATAACCAGATATTCATTTGCAATCTGCCCTAGGCACCCCAGGATCCCTCCCACCCACCTGAGGCATGCTATACACCTTACCTCATTATTTTTGTGTGACATGTCCTCAGTATCAGATATATTTGTGGAATTATTCTGCCAGGAGCAGTAGGTGTGCCTCCATTTCAGAATTTTATTATCATACTTATCTATAGTAAGTTTCAGGCATGTGTATATATATATATAGATTTCTTGGCATTACACAAGAAATTGCCACTGAATTTTATACAGCCCTTTAATGTAGTGACTCCCAACCTTTTCTATATCCCGTGCCCCTAGAACACTTCTGATATATTTTCGCACCCCTTACAAAAGTTCAAAATATGGCAACAAATTATATAATAATTTTGAAAACCCAAGTTTTCGCACCCCCTGGAATATCGTCTCGCACCCTCAGGGGGTGTGAGCACTAAAACATAAACAGATGAATTCATAGTTTCACAACAACATCAACACAACGGGAGCAATATAGGCCTTGGCCGCTCTAGGTGTTTTTCCTTCCCCAACATAAAAAAGGAAGAAAAGAAAATTGGTTCAGAAGAGACAGGAGAAAGTTTCCAAAGTATGTCTCTAATTGCAGTATAGCTTTCATTGCTATCATATTGGACACAGATCGAAGAATAATAATTTGTGTTTCCCAGTATTGAAAAAGAGGAAGGATAATAAACTGCAGTGCATACATGCACCCATTAGGAATGTTTCTCCAAAGATAAAACATGATACATAAGTATGTAAAATGAAAACACAAATAACAAGTGTTTGTATATGGCAAGGTTTGAAAAGTGGGCCCTAGAGCCTGTATGCAGCCTATCAGAATCTACCTGGCCTGCAGAGTCTATGAGGCCAAATTGACACCTTAAGTCTTGCAGAAACCAAAGACAATCGTTTGATTCCTTAAAAGCCTGCAGTCATCAGGTTTGTTATTGGCCCTTCAGCCAAGAGAAGTCACCCACTCCCAGGATATCTGAAATGTCAATAGAAATATACATTCTACTTAACCAAAGCTTAAACAAAGCTCAGACTGGTTTTTGCAGAATATTAAAATATTAAAGAATAGTTTAACGTAAACTTACTAAATACATTCAAGCATAAATTACTTTTTTAAATTATAAGAATAGATACCTCATGGTATATATATCATCTCCTTTTCTTCATGTCACATGGTCCTTAGGTTGCTAATCCTTAAGAGTTAGCCCTACTTCCAAGTATTTTTTTACACAGTTCCTGAGAAACTAGGTGATGAAGGCCAAATGTTAACCAAATGCAGAACATAAATAAATAATGTATAAACATCTCTGTCTGTACAAAAGTGCACTCTTCTTAACTTTTATTTTGTGTCTGACTTCTCTCAAAAGGGAAATGAAACCCTAACTGAGGGAACAGCAGAAATATAAGGAGAGGGTAAGAGAATATGTAACCAATTTAAACATGTTCAAATCTTCAAGGTCAGATGAATTATATTCTGACATACTGAAGTAATGATACTGAAATAATAGCAGAATAACTCTCTGTACTCCTTAAAGAACTCCTAGAGAAGTTACAGATTCTAGGAAATTGGAGAGCAAATTTAATTCCCATTTTCAAAAGGAGAAGCAGGAGGACCCAAAGAACTAGAAAATTGGAAGTTTGATGTCTGTAGTGGACAAAGTTTTAAAACAGATTACCAAACAGCATGTTTGTGAGGATTTTGTTGAGCATGCTACAATCAACAGGCTCAGCATGGATTTATTAGAAACAAATAGTACCAGACTAACTTCTTTCAGACTTAGTATGTATATATTGTATCTGTATGAATGATTTTTAAAAATACATTACAGCCTAAATTTTAATATTTTTCCCATAAAATATTTTCTATTAAAATTACTACAGATATCCAAGCTGATGAGCTACAAATATTTTAGAAGGGAAAATGAAATTTAGCCATTGAAAGTTAGGAACAAAATAAAGGGTTTTTTAAAGGGTTTTTTCTCCACATGTGGCAAAGAAAGAAACAGGCAATTCTCTACAATTACTCTCTTAACAGGTTGCACTTTTAGCCAACTGGTAGCAATCAGGCAAGACAAGGAAGAGGGCAGGAAATCTAAAATTAGGTTTTACTACCTATAATGGAGGATTTATGGGATAATTTAATTGGCAGTCTTAGGATAAAAACCAGGAGAACAGAATACACACACACAAACACACACAAACATACATACATATAGTATATCTATAGTATATCTCAATACAGTCTTAGGATAAAAACCAGGAGAACAGAATACACACACACACACACACACACACACATACATATAGCATATTTCAATACAGTCTATAAACTTAAATATAAATACTTCTGAAAAATCAATTTAAAAATGCAAAAGGAACTAAACTGTTTTTCCATTTTTCTTGTTAGGATTGTTAAATGTAATTAATTGGCTCTATTTGGAACATGTTGATTAACAAATAGCTTGTGACTAGAAAAAGGCTGCAATTTAATCCAATATTTTCATGATATAAACCATGAAACTTAACATTTTATAAATGACAAATTGAATTCACCAAATAACAAGAAGTATACTTTATTATTTCTGCTAAGCTCTTTTAAAATATTTTATAGTATTATTTGCAAGAAGTTATCTGCTACTAGAAGTTTTCATAATATTAATAATCACTGAGAAATTATGAAGAATTTTTTCAGAGAAGAAATGTATAATCTTTAAACAAACAATCTAAGTTCTCAATCATTATGAAAAAAATAACTATTATTCACACAGAGGTGACTCTAAAAATGAATTTTAAAAATCCAACATATAATTAAAACCATAAAAAACTCCACCCACAATGGCAGCAACAACATTGTCAAATTAAACATTTGCTTCCATCTCCCTTCATGGATCTTTCAGAAAAGCAGCAGGGCGGAGGCCAACCATACCCTGGGGTAGGATGATGTTCCATAAAGAAGGGGCCACCACGGAGGATGCTATTTTTCATGATTATGGCAATCTCTAATCAATGGGAACCGTACCTTATCCCGCTTTCCTGACCTGATGGGCCAAGTACATGTAAATTAGGGGAGAAGTGTTCCTTTTTTAATTTTTTTTATTCAGATACAAATAATACAAACATAATACATATAAGTCTAAACAAAAAACAGTATAAAAATACAATTATTACAGTGCACCCACCCCCCTGGTGACTATTTTTATTACCTATGTTTCTTCTCATATAACAATGAATTCCAGCGACCGGTCAGGGCACATAGGGTTGGCCTCCTACGGGTCCCGTCTGTTAGGCAGTGTCATCTGGCACCTAGGGCTAGGGCCTTCTCCGTTGCTGCTCCAGCCCTCTGGAACCAGCTTCCCTCAGAGGTTCGTACTGCTTCCTCCCTCCTAGCTTTCTGGAAATTGTTAAAGACCCATTTATGCCGACAGGCTTGGGGCGTATGAGCTGTGCTCTGCCCCGGGCCTAGAAATGTCCCTCCATCTGCAAATGTGAGCTGACTGTGCTTGTATGTTGTATGAATGTGATTAATTTTACTGTTATAATTTTATTGTATTGTCTGTAAGCCGCCCTGGGTCCTAGGAGAAGGGTGGCATATAAGTTTGAGTATTAAATTAAATTAAATTAAATACAATATATTTCAATTGTGCCCTTATCCCCTCCAAAACAGCATATATTCTTGAGTAGGTTTATTCCCTTTGCCTTCCACCAATTTGGTTTTCTAAAATACTCCCATATTTCATTATAATTATTTATTTTAATCATACCTTTTTTAAATTTAATTTCAGTTGTTAATTTATCATTTATTGCCATATTCCATATTTCATTATACCACTCATTTCTTTGAATAACCCAATTCCGTCTCCAATATTTAACCATCACTAATCTAGCTGCCATTATCAAATTTACAATCAATTCCTTTTTGCTTCATTTATATCTTGTTTTTCCACCAGTAACAGTAATGCAATCCTTGATGACATATCTAAATTTACCTTCAAAAGTTCTCTAATTTCCCTAAACACCATATCCCATATCTTTTGTATGCTATCACAATCCTACCACATATGTTTATATGTTCCAATCTCTTTCTTGCACCTCTAGCAAATATTTGTATATTTAACATCTATTTGGTTTAATTTACGTGGTGTTAGATACCATCTCCATATCACTTTATATCCATTTTCCTTAACTCTAACTGGCATATTCTTATATACTCTTCTATTCCAAATATTTTTCCAATCTTTATCGTTTAATTCTCCTAAATCTGTTTCCCAGATTAATTTTAAACCTTTTGCCTGAACTTCTAGTTCGGTTAATATTCTGTAGAGGTCCTTCTAATAGCCTGGCCCCAAGCCTTGTGGGGCTTTCATCTCCACAATAGTACTTGATTGCTGACACATATGAACGTTTTTAATTGCAGCAGAACTTCTACTTTGGGAAAGCAAGCCCCGAATTATATTATTCATAGTGGACTGGCCCTTTGAAAAACTCTCTCTTTGCATTAGAACATCTAAAATAGAATTCTTAATACAGATACCATGTTTCCCCAAAAGTAAGACCCAATCTTATAGTTTTTTGCCTCCAAAAGAGGCACCAGGTCTTATTTTCAGAGAATGTCTTACCTGCTTAACTTA
The DNA here is from genome assembly GCA_034064705.1 of Bothrops alternatus. Taxonomy (NCBI): domain Eukaryota; kingdom Metazoa; phylum Chordata; class Lepidosauria; order Squamata; family Viperidae; genus Bothrops; species Bothrops alternatus. Next base: position 2,630,237 of record JARGCV010000027.1, read on the forward strand.
GGACCACTGCAGCCAGGCCTCCCATGCCCCGACACCTGTCATGCCACTGCCTGAGTTCTTTTGCAGCCACTTGTGGCTGGACACCATGTGGCACATTACTCCAGTGCCGCCGCTCATGGCAGAAGGCTGTATGGCTTGTCGTGCCAGTGTTGCTGCTCACGGCCAGATGCCACATAGTGCATTGTGCCAGTGCCGCCACTTATGCCAGGATACTGCGTGCATGGCTTGTCATGCTGCTGCCACTGCTCATGGCAGGAGGCCATGTGCTGCATTGTGCTGTGGCACACACGAGCAGTGGCACTGGTGCAATCCGCCATGCAACCTCCTTCCATAAGCAGCAGCACCAGCGAGATGCACCACAAGGCATCCTGCTGCAAGCAGCAGCACCAGTGTAAAACGCTATGTGGCGTCTGGCCTCAAGTGGCCACAGAACTTACACAGTGGCATGACAGGTGTTGGGGCATGGGAGGCCTGGCTCCAGTGGTCCTAAGGTAAGCAGGTATGGGGCATGTGGGGCAGTTCCACCTACCCACCCCACCATAGCTTGATTTTTACGTATGAGCCTCACCCCAAAACTAGGGCTTATTTTGGAGGTAGGGCTTACATTAGGCATTACATAAAAATCAAGCTAGAGCAGCAGTTCTCAACCTGTGGGTCGCGGCCCCATTTGGGGTTGAACGACCATTTCACGGGGGTCGCCAAACAATGCAATCCGCCATTTTCCCCCCTTTTCCTTAGCTGTGCTACTCCCTCTTATTCTGTTGGCTTTTGAAAGCCAATTGAATAGACTCTGTTGAATAGAGTATATGAATGCATATATATTAAAATCCTAACAGGAAACTGCTTAGAAAGAGGTAAAAGAAGTGACCAGGTTGACTTCAGGATACTACTTAAAAAACATTGGGAATACAGATACACACATCAAATGTCAAGATTACCAATTTCAACAGGTTTACAGAAATATTACAGACAATCCTCAAAGGAACCACAGGAGTACTGAGAACTTCTGAGAAATAAGATACCATATGTACAATTCTACAACACTGTACAATGGAGAAAAATGGAGGAGCAACTTTGAAAAATGTTTCAGATATAAAAGTAACATTCTACTGCTAAGAATTATAAAACATATATACACAAAAGGAACTTAGCATGAGAAGGGAAGCTAAAAACAGCAAAAAGAACCAAATTTTTTTGGCTGTGACAATTGGAAAGGGAAGAAAAATGGGTGGACAGGTGGGTTGCTTGCAAAAAGAAAAAAAAAGGAGAATGCCAGGTAACAGGAATCATATCCAATGACATTCAAATCATCTATTGAGAACTGAACTCATGGAGCAGAGGTCCCCAACCTTTTGGGCACCAGGAAGCAGTTACGTGGAGAAAGATTTTTCTGCGGACCGGAGGGGGTGTGGTTTTGTGTGCTGCCTGCATTCCGCGGATGGGGCTTTGCTTGTTTGTGCGGACCGTTTGCTAGCATGCTGTGGCCTGGTACTGGTCCACGGACTGGGGGTTGGGGACCCCTGTCATGGAGCATTGCATTTTAGATGACTATGTACATTAGGCGCTATCCAGGTTCAGGCACTCAGCAGTGTTGCAGACATTATGTGAACTCACTTGCCATGCATTCAAGCCATGCATTCAAGTCATATTTTCCAAAGCACCTGAAGGCAGGACAAGAAGCAACAGGTAGAAACTAATCAAGGAGAGAAGCAACCTAGAACTAAGGCAAAACTTCCTGACAATGAGAACAATTAATCAGTGGAAACAACCTGCCTCCAGAAGCGGTAAATGCTCCAACAATGGAAGTTTTTAAGAAGAGACTGGACAGCCATTTGTCCGAAATGGTATAGGGTTTCCTGCCTGAGCAGGGGGTTGGACTAGATGACCTCCAAGATCCCTTCCAACGATGTTGTTATTATTATTATTATTATTATTATTATTATTATTATTATTATTATTATTATTATTATTATTATTATTATTATTATTATTATTATTATTATTATTATCTACAGTCTGGTTAGCTTGCCCATAGTGCATGTGTTTATAACAAGAGAAATAGTATGCAGGTAGTCCTCGACTTACAATCATTCGTTTAGTAACTGTTCGACCTTACAGCCACAGTGAAAAAGTGACATGACTGTTTTTCACACTTTTGACCATTGCGGCATCCCCATGGTCACATGATCAAAATTTCAATGCTTGTGCTGGCAACCGTCATATTATGACGGTTGCAGTGTCCCTGGGTCATGTGATCACCTTTTGTGACCTTCTGACGAGCAAAGTCAATGGGAAAGCCAGATTCACTTGTTACTTTACATGGGGCTACCTTTGAAAAACATTCGGAGACTTCAGGTAATGCAGAATGCAGCCGCGCGAGCAGTGTTGGGCTTGCCCAGAAATGCCCACATTTCGACATCACTCCGCGAGCTGCATTGGCTGCCAATTGGTCTCCGAACCCAATTCAAAGTGTTGGTTATGACCTATAAAGCCCTACATGGCATTGGACCAGGTTACTTACGGGACTGTCTGCTGCCCCATGAATCCCAGCGGCCGGTTAGGGCCCACAGAGTCGGCCTTCTCCAGGTCCCGTCAGCCAGACAGTGTCGCCTGGCGGGGCCTAGGGGAAGAGCCTTCTCTGTTGCGGCCCCGGCCCTCTGGAACCAACTCCCCCCGGAGATCTGTATCGCCCCCACCCTCTCCGCCTTTCATAAACTGCTTAAAACACACCTCTGCCAGCAGGCCTGGGGCAGTTAACATCTTGCCCCTAGCCAGTGTACGTTTGTGTGTATGTTTGTTGAATGATTGGTTTTCTTTTAACTTAGCGGCATAGAAGTCAAATCAAATAAATAAATAAATAAATAATACTTTGTTACTAACTTAACAACTGCACTGATTCATTTAACAATTGTAACAAGAAACGTCATAAACAACTTAACAGCTATCTCACTTAGCAACAGAAATTTGGGGGGCAATTGTAAGTCGAGGACCGCCTGCACTGTACTGTATTCATTTAAATAATAAAAGACCTAATTGGAATATTTATATGAATAGATGCCTCTACAGTACTCTCCATTCTCAAATTCATAACAACTACTTTGCCACAAAAGAAATAGAAACACTTAAGTGTTTGTAGTATTTGGGTTACATATTTCTATGAGATGCAACAGTATAAAATGATGAAGGCATGTTTAGGACCACAGATAATCCTCAACTCACAAACATTCATTAAGCGACTGTTCAAAGTTACAGTGGCACTGAAAAAGCGACTTACAGTCAGTCTTTGCATTTACAACCGTCATAGCAGCCTCACAGTCATGTGACCAAAATGCAAGTGCTTGCCAACTGATGTGTATTTACAATGGTTGCAACACTCAGGGTCATGTGACCGCCACTGGTGACCTCCCAGCCAGCTTCTCACAAGCAAGGTCAATGGGGGAAGCTGAATTTGTTTAATGACTGCACGATTCATTTAACAATTGCAGTGATTCACTTAACAACTGTGATAAAGAAAGGTCATAAAATAAGGTGTGACTCACTTAACAACCATCTTGCTTAATAATAAAAATTCTAATCCCAACTGTTATAAGACAAAGACTACCTGTAATATAATTATATTCAATGCTTGCTTTTTCAAAGTTTATGTTACATATTTGTGGGGAAATGGCTAAACTTTCATTTATATATCCTTTATCATACTACTCACACATTATTATACTCACATCCACTGCTTCAGTTGCTGATTCTTCAATGATTTATTTCATCATTGTCTCCCTTGCACAGATACCGTAGTTTGCGTTCAGTTTCCTCCTTTCCTCCTACTACAGTACTTTCTTTAAAAATGGTCTAGAAATTGCAAATGCCCAGATGTTGATGGAAAAACATGCTGCTGAGGCCCTTTTAGTAATAATTGGCTTCTTTGTGGGAACTGATCCCTATTATGATGGGAAGAGGTGGAAAGGTGATTCCTAAATTAGATGAAATCCTTCTACTTTGTGTTTAGATAAAAAGAGGCAAGAAGTTGTTGCTGGCTACAGGATATCTTTAAAATAAGATCTAGTTTATTCCTCAGTTGCATGCTCCCGATTAAACTGATAGAAGACTGTTATGTACAAGAAATCCTACAACTATCTGCTCAAAAGTAACTGTCTCTGAAAAACCTACTTCAGAATAGGCATAATATCTCATTTAAATCCATGTGGACCTGTGAAATGTTTAAATCCACTGATGCTGGCATTTTGTTAAAATCTGTAAGCATGTGGCTTTTGTTGCAGGAGTTTCTAATTAACATTGAGTTTAGACAAGTCATTTTGCATATTTTCAATTTCACATCATGGCAATTGTGCCGTCCCTTTTTAGTGTTTGGTGGCTGGAGTTCAATGACTAATTTGAAGTCAATCTACAGTTGATTTACAACTGCAGTTTGCTCAAAACAGATGCAAAGAAAATATTAATTCTGACTAAGTCTAAATGACTCACTTCACATAAACTGGAGATCCTTCAAAAATGATATCATATGGCTTCTTCCACAAATAAGGTGCTCAAATTGTGCAAGGTTTTTTTTTCCTTTTCTCCTTTTTTCAGTCTTCCAAGAAAAGTATCTTAGACATGTGCCATTTTAGTAAATGTTTAAAAGTCCATTGTGGTAAAAAAAAAATGACATCAAAATAGCACCTTTCTATTTCACCACTTGATTCACTATAAGTATTCTGAGTCATGTCTGCTTATTTCAGTTCTCAAAATAAGCCTTTATTACTCTTCATTCTGTTTTGGTTCTTCAGCATCAAAACAGGAATGAAAGAGCCAGATGGAATCTGCTCAGTTTCATGCATCATCCAGACACTTCTTAGCCAAGTGGCTGCTTCAGAATCTTTCCCTCCTGATGAAGCTATAACAGCTACAAAAACCCACAGCAATCAACATTCAGTTTCCCAAAGGATTGTTCAATGAATAAATAACGCTTTTATGAAAAATATCTAGGCAATTATTTTATTACAGAGAAATTAAGGTTTTCTGAATATATCTCATCACAGCAAAATGGGTATATACTTTACGTTTATGTGGTCTGTTTCACCTTATTTTTAATGTCCATTCTATATTTACATGTATTCACATTTATTTGCACTTTGCATTTTAGGTATTTCCCTCTTTCAAAAGAATTCATAGTGGCTCAGCATTAATTACATAAAAACCAAACGTAGAAAGTAATACAATTATAGCATCAGGTGCAATAATATATCTGGTAATAATAACTGCAGTTATTTTTTAAAAATAGGTATATATATACAATCAATATTCTGTGCACTCTTGCTTTTAATTTGTTAATTTTCACATAGAAAGGATCATACCAAAATGAAGGACTTAGATTGTGTAACTTTATTTTATCTACGTTTGTTGTGCTCCCCAGGTCTTACTCTTGTGCAAAAGTACCATTTTTGTACAATTTGTACTTACTATCAGGCAATGTTTCCAAATTAAGCTATAAATATATGGTTTGATTAATGATTAGACTTATAGCCCACATTCATTCAAAAGATCAAAGTAGCGTATACAGCCCTTGCTTCCATTATGTTTTCCTTACATCTTTCACTGTATTAGATAGGCTGGGCTGAAAGACAGCAAGTGGTCCATAGTCATTTAGTGAGGGATGTAAGATCCTCCTCAATTACTATTCAGGCCTAGCCCTGCTTGGTGTCCAGGTTTAGACCATGTCAGCCTAGTCTAAGCACTATTGAGACACGTACACATAACAATGCTCTAGAGCAGGGGTGTCAAACTGCTGGCCCATGGGCTGGTTTCATCATACTGAAGCTGCACCCACCCCATTCCCAGCAACTGAAAAAGAGTCATGTTGCAACATGTCACATGACAGGGCGAGTTTAACACCCATGCTCTAGAGCTTAAAGCAGGGTACAAAAAAATTAAAATAATCTGCAACAATATAATTTTTATAAAAACCAACTATAAAACCTCCAATCCTAAAAGACAATAAAAATAAAAGAATTAAAACAAAGTCCATTTTTAAACTAGCTAAACCAGTAATTGCATGCAATCTGTATAAAGTGTGCACGACCAATTTATTATGCTTAAAACATAGAATCGTGGATTGGCTGAATTCTTGAATGCATACTTCATAATTCATTATGAAATTCCAATATAAAATGCAGATTAGGATTATAAATTCCTTATTTTCTGTTTAGATTTTTCTGAGCAAGTAAAAGATAAATGATCAAAACTTACTTTTCATCTAGTCTGATACACTTTCAGCTTTGGTTGCCTATAGTATGTTGTTTATAAGAAGTGAGCTTTCTGCTAATGAGCATTCAAATAATGCAGGTGACTTCAAAACAGGAATTCACTTTATATAAGGAAATGTTCCAAAGACTCTTATGGAAGATAAAAAAAACTCTTGTAAAAAAAATGTTGGCCTCCTGATGAGATACTGGATTCTTGAAAGATCTAATCACGTAGAAGGATTTTGAGACGGGAAGACTATTAACACAAATTATTAAATTCAGAATGGCAATGAGTCCCACCTACAGAGCCTTTTAAAGATTTTAAGAGATTCAGAGCTCATTATTTATCTGAACTCAAAACATATTTCATATATATGTAGATGACCAGGCTGAGCCTGAGGGAGGCATCAAACATGTCAACAGTCATGAGTCCTTTCACACCCACAAGAGATCTAAATCCAGCCCATCTTGAATTTCTTCTTCTCTTATCTCTTACTAATTTCCCTTGTCTGTTAGTAGTTCAGATTCTTATAGAGAGCTCAAGCTTACAATAAATCTTTATACCCATTTGAACTGTCTGGAGCTCCTGATTTTCCTGGCACTTGACATTATATCAAATATATTCTCAGATTCTACTTTAACTAATTAGTTTTACTGGTTTTAGTTATGTCTTAAGAAAAAGTGTTTCATAACTTGTGTGTATTTTTTGATATTTCTTGATATTTTGTAAAGGCTTCAATAGTGAACTGAATTACTAATGTGATGAATCTTCTCATTCTTTATCTATGGAATTGGTTACCAGGCAGTTATTACAATGCAATTTTCCTAAACTTTCTCTTTTTCTAGACTTTAGAGAAACCTTTCTACAAGCCCCTCATACAAGGTTCTCACGACAGGCATTTTTCACCAATACATCCCCAGCTCAATAGTGACGGAAGCAGGAGGTTCTGTGTATTGAGAGAAATAGATCTCCCAAAGTAGCAGTAGTTACTATAGCTGGACCACATATCCCTTGTGAATCTAGCAAGATTTACCACAGGCATCTTGAGCTGTATTTTTATTATATTTTCTCATGTATTTATATTAATTGTTTTATATGTTATGCAGCATACTGAAATCTCTGATATTTGATATTTTATTTTACAGTTTACTGTTAATACCTAAAATGCTGAATAAAAATATACCATCTGTTTGGGAATTTGTCAAAATTACTTTATAAGCTAACTATTTAAAGAAGAAGAATCATATTCCTTAAGTGCTGTTGAAAAACAACAAAATAATACACATATATAAACATAGTACATATTAAATTAAGTGTTTTAGACTTTTGAAAAAATCAGTCTCTTGAAGTCATTGTAAAATTAAATAAAACATCATGAGAATCAGGACTGTCTTTAAATTAGAAGACAATCATTCAGAAAAGGAGTGCAACATCAATGGATCTGGACTTAATCCTTTTTCCTATGTCAATTTCCTGGCTGAAAACCTGACTCAAAATTCCATCTGCTCTCAACCATAATTTAAATTGCATCCACTATGGGGGGCGAGAGGAGGATGAGGATGAGGAGTCTCCCCAGGGTTTTATCTCTGCCTTCAAAGGAGAAAAGAGTTGGGTAACCCAGCTGATTAGAGAGAGTTACTTTAACTTTAAGAGACTCCTTTCTCCACTTATAAAAATTAAATTCATGATTTTTTTTCTCCACATATTGAACATAACAAAAAGGATATAAAGATGGACATAATACAGGCCTGTCATATACTGAAACAGCAAAAAGAAACTTTGTATTATATTATGAGCGCACACAAATATACAAAGACAGAGAAAGCGATAAATAGCTGTTATTCCTACTGACAAATGAGACAATTGCTAAAATAGACAACATCTGAAAAAGCCAACAAACTAGCCACTTGTATTTTTGAAGGAAATTCTGATAATAGCATTCATGAACAGAGCACCCAGCTGGAGAATGGGGACAGAGAAGATTATGTTCTATTGGGCAAAAAATTATTAAATCCAGATTTAAGCATTTATATAAATCCAGATTTGAGTATTTATACTAATAGCCTACTAAGTAGAGATGCAGATTTTTTTGATAGGTTAAGACAATATTAATGATGCCACCAAATCTCAAAAGTATTCTGCTTTTAAGTCAAATACAGCAAAGTTTATAATTTTCACAAAATTCAGATTTAATTCCAGCAAAGTTTTTATGCATTCGTGATGCAGATCAAGGTTGAGTTAACCATTTGTTATTTATTTTGCTTAAGAACTACATAAAAATACAAATTTGAAGTACAGAATGTAATTTGAAGTGTTTGGGGGAGTGTGCATAATATCTGTGAGGGACAGCGATGGAAAGCCATGAAAAGATGCAACCACTTGAAAAGATTCTCAACGTTTGCTATAAGCTTACCTGACTCACACTTTGTGCTCTGAATCACATTTTGCCCTTTGAAGAGAGGCACAAAGCCCCTTGAAAACTCTGCATTATCTTGTTATACCTTACAGCTATTCAGATTTTATTTCTATGTCTAATTTTCTAAAGAAAATGATAAAAATCCCACTCAAAATGCACAAATATACAGAATATTTTTTAGCAATGCTGTTAGTTTGACATCTTTTGTAATAGAAGCAAAAACTTGCCAAAATAATCTCAATAATCTTAAAGAAAAAAGAAGGGGAACCTGGGCCAACTACTTTCTCTCTGTCAAGCTGCTATGGTGAACAACATGCATGGAATAAAAGCCAGTCAGAATATGATGTGTTGCAATCCCCATATTACTTCATCAAAATTCATAAGCAAATATTCAAAAACAATTTTAAAATTTGAAACAAACAACTTTTATTTAGATTTATAATACCGAACTGGATTTGTAAACTCATTGAGCAAATTATGATTTATGATATGACATCATCAAAAAGATATGAATCCAAGTTCTGGAACTGGTAGAAACTTCAGATTTGTTCTTCACATCAATCTCCGAAGTTAAATTTAAAAGTGCAGTCCAGTTCATGTTTACTTGGAAAGAGGTCTACTAATTTCACCAAGATTTGTCCTTTCTGAAGACATTTAGAATTCAACCCTTATTTACAGAACCTCAGCAATGTATTTGTTACTTACTGGAGTATTTGAAATAATATTCTTACCATCAAAGAATATGTTACTCTCTAATATCTAATAATTACAGAAATATGTATTATCATATTATTTATGTATTTTGTCATGTTTATGCAGTGTATATTGGAGGTGGTTACCCTTTGAGAGCTGTATGCAACAAAATCTCATTTTAATGTATGCTGATTAGTGTACATTTAAAGTGACAATAAAGTTATTATTCTATTCTAGGGGTGTCAAACTGCCAGCCCGCGGGCCAGTTGCATCATACGGAGGCTGCACCCACCCCAGCTCCGGCAATGCAAAAAAAGTTGTGATACGTCGCAACACGTCATGTAGCGTGATGAGTTTGACTCCCATGTTCTATTCTATTCTTCTCTTCTGTTTAACATAACACAATGAACAAGTCTGGAAGAGAGTTTAAAGAAGTACAATGGAATTTGTCACTATTTTCCCATTGACAGCAGTTCTTGATTTCTTTTGGAGGTTATTCTTGAAGTACACCTAATTTTAGGAGCAACTTATTAGGTAGCATGGAGGGACATATACCTGTTTAGGAAGAGCAAACTTAAAATTTTTATGTGCTTGCAGAATTTACCATGTGGCCCTCTGGATTAGTGCCATAGTCTCGAAGCATAGTTCTCATTTTAAAATCAAATTACATGGAAAACTTTCCTCTGAGGCAAGCAGAATTTATAAGCAAATATATTTCTAGAAAAAAGAATCCACTAAAAAAAACCACTAGCAAAGAAATTGTGTCCTATTTGGGGGGAAAAAGGCCTTTAGGGTACAATACCAAACACCAAAAATTCCTCTGATATTAATGAGAATTTTTGCTTTCATTCAAATAATAGTGTGAGTTCTAAAACTTTGGCAAAGTCACATAGCATTTATTTTAGGTCATTTTTTAAAATTCTTTGGTCAAGGTGAAAAATACAGAGATACTTTATTTTTCATTATACATATGTATACATTAAATTCCTGAATGTACTTGTGTACTGAAATAAAAACATTTGACTTTCAGTGTTATATTACTGTTTTATGTATTCCAATTTTTCAGAATATACACAAATCATTATAAATTTATAAACAGAAGAAAATAAGGCTTACAATAAAACATCCAAGCATTCTGTTTACTGTATATTATTTCAAAAATAGCTAACCTAATTCTTAACTTACATTTATATACAGCCAAATAACGTTAGGCTGCTGGCACTTTTTTCAACAAATTTACTATGCTACAAATAAGCACATTAACATTTCTTTGCTATCTAATTTTGTTTATTAACAGAATGCCAAATCAAATGTCCAATGAAATGTCCAATGAACTCTATTCTATATTACCTAGTGTTCTGTCTCTATTAGGAGTACTTAATTAAAGTTGCAAGACTCTGGACTCTGCAATATGGCTCTGCAGTGCTGGTACTATTTAATTCCCTCACATAAAGATATAGAACAAGTAGAAGCATTACTGAATAAACAAAAGTTGAGAGACTGTATGAGAGAGAATAGACTCTGGCTCAATCCCATCAGGAGACAGTGGCAATGGATTTAAATTCCTCCAGATCCAGGAACCAGAATCTTTGGTTCCAGATCAGGTGACACTACCTTGTTCAGACTTGATGCACAATCTGGAGGTCTTCTTGGACTCAAAATTCTTGCTTAAAAAGTAGGTTGCAACTGTGGGAAGGAGTGGGGCCTTCACACAACTGCATCTTGTGTATCAGCTGTACCCATTCCTGGACTGAGAGGGCTTGCTTATGGTTACTCTTACCTCAGACAATTCTCAGCTGGACTATTACAGTGCACTCTGCATGGACTGATCCTGAATACCATCTAGTACTTTCAGTTGGTGCAGAATGTAGCAGTCTGGATAATTATGCATGCAGCTTGTTATGCCCATGGGGCATTCCTACTCCACAAGTTGCACTGGCTCCCAATAGGCTTCCAGGTACAATTCACGATGTTAGTTATCATTTTTACAGATCTATATGACATAGGACTGGATTATCTGTGGGACTGCCTTCTCTCAAGAACACCTGTCTACTCTACTCACTGTCAGAAAGAATGCGTGCTCCAGGTTTTCCCCTTTAAACACTGCCATCTTATGGGATCTAGAAAGCATACCTTTTTAGTGGCTGTTCTGGAAGAATTTCCTCCCCCCTCCCTACATCTCAATATATGACAGGCCCTGAACACTGCTTGCCTTTAGAAAAGCCATTAAGACCTGGCTTCCCCCCCGCCCCCATCATTGGGATCAGTTGAATGGTCCCTTTTTGGTTGTGTAATTGCCCTGTCTGCTTGCCATGTTATATTTTATGTTTTATAGACTAGGTTTTCTTTTTTAATGTCATATAGTTTTGCAATTGTTTACTTTTGCTGTACCCATCTTGGAGTCATTGACTGAGTTGTTTCATAATATAGAATGCGATTTTTGTATGTATGATAAAGTTTTTACTATATATATTGAATTTATATTGAAATGTTTCTGAACCGTGTTTTAGTAAAGAATTTTTAACTAAAAATTGTAGTTCTTTGAATTAACCAATTCAAACAGTACATATTATAGAATTTAAAATACCGGTAACTAATATGTGTTACTTTAACATGTAAATAACAAAAGGTGTTCAAATATTATATTATTTTTAAAAAATAGCGCTGACTCAAAATTCTCAAATAGGACTTATATTACCTTGATTTTGAATCTGTAGGCTAAAAACCAAGAAGATGAGAGCAATTCTCATCTTACTTTCCTATGATGCTGCCAAATTTTTAATAGCATGAATTCTTCAAACTAGTTGCTGACTAGTATACATTTTTTCCCTAGATAATAGGCAGTAGCCAACAGCTTCTGACAAAAACAACTCTCTCTTTAGTTTCAATTAAGGTTCTTTCCATTTAATTTGTATTGAAAAATAATCCCTGAAATACTTCACCACATCTTGGCAACAAAATGAGGGATTTTCAAGTGCTTTGTTTTTGGTATTGAATTTGGTAAAAAAATTAAGATTGGAAGATTTGTCTAAATAACTGGTCAGTTGATGTATTTTGAATAGTATTAACTATCAAATGCTCAAATTTATTTTAAAATATATAGAAAGAAGCTACTTATATAATTTTAGTTCATTTATTTTGATTGCAAGCACAGTGATGCTTAAACCTTTGTGAATATTTTTGAATTTTCAGTATTTCTGCATAAATATGACCTAAAATGTCATCTTCTCCGTATCTCCCAATAAAGAGAACACAATTCAACAAATAAGTCAAAAATATTATACAGTGATACCTTAGTACTCATTAATTGATTCTGGGGTGGGGAGGTTCAGTGAGTACCAAAACTGATGAGCACCAAACAAATTTTTCCCATAAGGAATAATATAGTGAGTCACAAGGCAGCTGACACCGACAAATTCTAGCTTGTGCATTCAGTACCAAACAAACGCTGAGTATTGGGACAAAATTTTTGCATCAAAATGTGTTGAGTACAGAGTTCAATGAGTTCAGAGCAGTTAAATATCAAGGTACCACTGTACCTGTTAATTTATTTATTGAGGAAAATTATCCAAAACTACATATTTCTGTGAGGCAAGAATATATGAAACTCTAAAATTATCGGTTCATTTGAAAGAGAAATTAGAATTAAGTGCTTCAATCAATGAGGTGATAATCAGATATTTGTGTGGCAGGTCCTACCTTATTTAAAGAACAGAATTCTGTGGGTTCACTATTAAAGTTTGATTTTCACAACAGAGGTATGTGGAAGTGTGTTATGGCTTGAATAAAGGAGATTTATGAGGACCTTTGAAAAACAGTGAATGATGCTCACCAAGCTGGTATTCCACCAGCTGGTATTCCACATGTTTCAGAAACATTTCAATATAAATTCCACCGTGCAAAACAAATACCATTATTACTTTCCCCAGGAGTGGTGAACCAACCAAGATATATCAAGGACAGTGTATAATATTCTGGAAGGTCTCAAAGAATTTTAGATTAATGTTTAAGACCACTCTTACACTGGTGAATGTCATTGTTCATGAGACCATCAGCAGGAGAATACTGAGCAACAATGATATGCATGGCAGGGTTGTAAAGAGAAAGCCACTACTCCCCAGAAAGAATATTGCTGCCTATCTACAATTTGTGAAAGACATGTGGATAAGCCAGAATGCTATTGGAAGAATGTTCTTTGGATGGAAGAGACCAAAATAGAACTTTTTTACTTGAATGAAAAGTATTATGTTTGGCAAAAACACTGCATTCCACCATACAAACTTTACCCCTTCTGTGAAACATGATGGTTGCTGCCAGGACAATTTGCCATCCTTGATGCATCTATGAATTTTGCATTGTACGAACAAATTCTATTGAAAAATGTCAGGGTATCTGTTCATGAATGAACTGAAGCTGAACATGGGTCATGCAGCAAGACAATGACCCAAAACACACAAGTCACAGTGACCAAAGAAAATAGAAGAAACTTAATGTTTTGGAATGGCCATGTCAAAGTCCTAACCTTACTCCTGTAGAAGGGCTGTGAATGGATCTGAAGCAGACAGCACCAATGAGGAAGCCCACCAGCATCCCTGATTTAAAGCTGTTCTGTAGGAAGGAGTAGATTAAAACTCCTCAAAGGCAATGTGCAGGACTGATCAACTGTTATTGGAAAGTGTTTAGTAGCAGTTTTATGCTGCCCAAGGAAAGCACACCAGATACTGAAAGCAAAGGTTCACATACTTTTGCCACACACGTGCCTTTAGACCATTTTCCTCAATAAATAAATGAACAAGTAAAACGTCTTTGACTCATTTCTTCAATTGGCTTCTCTTTATCTAATTTTAGGGCTTAGTGAAGAACAGCTCAGATTTTAGACCATATTTATTTGGACATATCGAAAATTCAAAGGGGTTCACAAACTTTAAGTATCACTATATATAAGGTTTTCAAAATCAGGTAATATCAACTATTTCTATAGAAAGAGAAACATTCATAACAATCTCATTTTATAATGGCTATATTGCATTTCTGGCTTAGTGTTCATATCACCACAAATTCAGACCTTTGAAAAATAAACAAAATCTTTTAACAAGATGACATTTTTGGTGAAACTAAACAAAAAAGGTAATTATTTAGAAAATAATCTGAGATGTGTTCTATAAATTAAATACATGTGAATTACTTAAAGCCAATATCATAATTAAAAATAAATTAAATGAATGTAGGTAATTTAGTTCACAAATCATATTATGAACCTATAATTCGGCACAATAACCTGCTGCATTTATTAATCTTTTCAGCCTTTAACATAAAACAAGAAAACATAAAGTTTTCAATCATAATATAAATAAATGACTTTTTTACAAATTGGGTTTTGTTTTATATCCCTCTTTGTAGTGCAGTTTAGTTAACCATCAAAAAAGTAAACACAATCTCTTTTCAAGGTAGTCCAGTTATGAAGTTCTGAAATTCTAGGTGATTAAATCTCCTAGAGTTGCCCCCTCAATTGATGTATCCTATAAGTTTGATTCAATTCATCAAGACAAAAAAATTAAAATCACAAAAAATAATTAAACTATCAGCTAAAAAATTACAGAAAGACTGTAATTTACAGATCATTAATCATTGCCATATCTAATCATATGTAGTACTACAAAAATCTGTTTCACTTTGGAATGGAAGTTATGCAAGTGTAATTTCTTAAAAGCTTGTTGAACTTTTGCTCCATGAAAAGATTTTTTTTCCTACACTGAAAGTCTGAAGTACCCCCAAACATCTAGTTTGCTGGCCATTACTTATTTAACAAGGTTTTAGGTTACACACATGGATACATATTCTACTGAAGTCAATGAAGCTTAGTTAATATACACTGAATTAGTTCAGAACAGCTGTTTTGCTTTCTTAGAATTTTCCATTTTAATGCTCTAACATTGAGAAAAGATAGATATTCTTTCTAGGGATAAAAACAAATATATTTATGCAGTATCCAACTTAAACCAATAACAGTATATTCTCATACTAGATAAAACATTTTAATGAAATGTTTGGTTGGCTCTTTATTTGAACTCAAAGCACTCTTTGTTCCCTTTGCTTCAAACAAGCCAGAACTATGTACTTATAGGGTTAAAACTAAGGAATGTGACAGTTCTCCATGTGCAGTCTATATTCCTAACTTTTCTTCTTTCCCTAGTGGGACTCTAACCTACATGAAAACAATGCAGCCCACAAACTACTATTCTGGCTCTCAAAAGTTTTGTTAATTTCATATAGTGCTATTTATACCAAGATATTTTTATTATTATTTTAAAAATAGCAATTACGGTACTGCAAGTGGTTGTAGATCTGTAGTGAATACAATTAGAAATAGGCTTTTGCTGGTTTTAGTTACATACTTACATTCTGAAAGTTATCTAATAAATGGATGATTTACACTAGATAATTTGCTGCTCTCATAAATTAATTTTCTGAATCAGAAAATGACATTTGTACATCTATCAATCTAAAGCTGTGTCCTATCCATTGTATTATTTCAAATACTTTGGCTAAAAGACTAAACTAAAACCCTGGGTAGTGAACAAAATCTGTACCAAATTATTGAAATGTGGGCTTTGGATATATTTCTGTACATATAGATATATGTCTGCACAAATGCTAAATAAATGTATTTGATAGGACTGAATAGATGAAATTTAAGTGCCAAATGAAAACAATTTAATAGTTGAAATAAAATGCATTATAAAAACAAATGACCAAAAAGAGTGAAAATCAAAGGAAAAAGTCGAATGAAACTGTGAAAAGTGAATGTAAATATCCATACTGAATTACTAGATAACTTAAGAGTGAGTTTTCAAAAGGATAACTACAACAAGTCAATAAAGATGTGTGGCTGAAGAAAAGAAGGGGGTGGGGCAGCATGGAAATTAAGGAGAGAATCCTGGTAAAAACTTCAGAACTGCTGGATGGCAAATTAAATGTATAAAAATATGTGTTTTTCGCTTCTTTCAGTATGATCCAAACATAGACATTTCTTGTTTTTATAACAGTATAGATGAATTTAGGACCAAACCCCCCCCCATTTCGCAGGTATCTTCCAGAAAGCATTTGAGCAAGTCATATTGCCAAGAAAAACAAGGAACAGGCAATCTGATTAAAAGACGTCTAGGTTAGTGAAGAGTATGGCCTTTGTATTACAGAAGAATACCAGACAAGCTGACTACGGTGAAATACTCTGGTGCAAATAACATAAAGTCTTCCTTTGCTCAGTTTTCATAATCAATGGACAACCAGCTATTTCACCGTACTCTACCTCTGTTCTTGGTTTTTTTTTTCTATTTCTTTCTAAATATTCACTTTTTACTTTTAGTCAACACCATAGGAAAAAATGGCTGTTCTCTAACCACTGGCGCAGAAAAGTGGCTTGTTTTATTCCAATTGCTCGGTTTTCAGACTAGCACTTTAGATTCCTGGAAAGCTGTGGTTCGCCGGCCTGTATTCTCAGCGTGGAGAATCCAGTGTGGCGGAATAGGAATATCTACCACGGCCCACGGAGTCTCTTGACAGAGCTCTTCTGTCGAAAAAAGGCTGAGTGCTGGAAGTCCAGGCAGGCGCCCCCCCACACACACACACGCAAACACACCCCGAAATGTTGAAGTGTCCCATAACTCGGCGGATGCCCAGGCACTCAGGTCAGGCCAGCCTCCGTGTCCTGTGACCCAAAAAGCATCGCTCCCGTGAAGGCGGGAGAACCACTTCGCAGGACCGTCCTCACGGCCGGAGAAGCGCGACCCACTCGTGAGGCTGCGAGCCCTCGAGCCCCGAGGAGACCCACACCCACCTGCTGGCCGACCTCCCCCCAGTTGCCTGCCCTTCTCCCAGACAGCTGCCTCTGGGAACTTACCTCCTCCAGCGGAGGGAGCAAGCGCTGCCCCGGCCAAGATCTGGTGTCAGCTCGGGGATGAAAGGGGGCTGTCGATGGGTCCGTGGCCGTCTCTCGCCGACTACGACGACTCCCTTACATCAAGGTTTAGCTGCGGACGGCGGGGGCTCCGGTCCCCAAGAGCCTCTTCCCGCCTCTAAGCATGGCTGACCAGCGCAACTCCGCGCCCCCCCTTAACGCCGAAGTCCAGCTCTCCAACAGGGGCGCCCGGTCAGGCATCCAGAGGCGAAGAAGGTGCTGGCACGCCCCACGCGTGTGTGTACCCAGCGGAGGCTGCGGGTGGGTGCGAGCCGGCTCCATTCAAATCCACGGAAGTTTGGCCATTGGCTTCAGTGGGAGGCGCCTGGTGCACCCAGAAGCTGACGGCCTCACAGTCACCACCATTCCTGTGGCTGGAAAGGGGAAGGGGCTCGAGCGCGCAGCGCTGGCAGGCAAGAAATGGTGTTGAAGGTACGGGTCCTAATTAATGAGTTCCGGGAGCATGAAAACGAACACCATCATTTAAAAAAAAAGAAAAGAAAAGAAAAGAAAAGCCACACCACTGGTGGAGCAGATTACCTTCAAGATCCCTTTTGCCAGAAGAGAAAGAAGAGAAAGTGGGGCACTTGGCTCTTCGACGGTGAAGAAGCCCGGAGCGACGAAAGGAGGGGAGTCTCCAGAAGTTTCAGACGCCGCTTTAGACCTCAGAGCAGGCACGGTCGAAAAAGGGAGGACTGCGAGGCTGCGGAGGATGAGGCTGGACCGCGCATCAACATTGGGTGCTAATTCGCAGTGACGGAAAAACTAACCCCTAGTGGACGCCCAGTCTTAGGGGTTGACGGAACGCGGGTCAAATCCGGATAATGTTCGTGAACGAGCTGAGACGCAGAAAAAGGTTCCGTTTGCTCTCCCGGGTCAGATTTTAAACACCGAACGAAATAAGCCGGCAGCATGCAGAAGAAGCTCGATTTGTAAAGTACGCATTTCGGCAGAGTGGAAACCCGGAATCGGAACAATTTTTAACAGCCACCGATCCAAAAAAGATAGAATTTAGAAAGCGGGGGTGGGGGAGGCTTACCGTGCTCCCTCTTGTCCCACGTTGGTTCCCATTGAATTTTCTTGGCAGAACACTTTTTTGTTCAATAAGTCCGATTGGTTTGCTGTTGCTCTCAGTCCTGGGCTGAAAACCACTCCCCCCCCCGCCTTTCAGCTCTGAGACCCCAAATTTCCTACTGAGATAGAGGCCGTGCCAAGGAGAAACTTGACTACTTTATTTTTAAAAAGAAAATAATAATAACGATGATGACTAAAAGCATCAGCACTTTTTCTGGGGGGGGGAGGGAAAGCAGCACATTTATATAATGTACTAATTGGTTGTTATTAATGCACTTTTCTTGAGCATAGCGCACAGAAGTCTGATTATGAGCAAGGAGTGTTTTCAATGAAAGTAGAGTTATTTTAGCTGCAGACGTGTTTACATTTCTGTGGTTTAGTCTATAACTTTCTCTTTTTCTTGCTTCAGAATTCTGCTCCATGAAGTAAAGCTCTTAGCTCCCAGACATTCCAAAAGTCTGCCAAAATAACAGGGGGGAAAATGAGATTAAAAAAAAAAAACCCTATGCACACACAGAGACCCCCAAGTCTAGGTCAGGGGGATAACTATATGCCCCTTTTCTCTTTATTCAGTTCAAAAACCTTCAGGGCTTCATTTCCTGTTTCTAAGGGGTGGGTGGATAGGGAATACAGCGGGTCTATTAATATTGATTTTAGACACTCTGTAGACCAGATCTAATGCTAAGGACAGCAGTTGACAGTATTGGACAATAGCACATTCTATAAAGAAAAAAACCATAAATATACTCCTTTTTAATTTGGGGGGGCATGAGCTTTTTATTGTGCTGAAGAATGGATCTGAGACACCTGTAACAGGCTCCTGAATTATGTTTTTGCACTGACAATATTGAGAAAAATCCTTCTTAAGTACTGCTGTGGTGCAAAATTTGTAGAGTTTCATTATTTCCAACTTGCCACGTTACCAAAACCTGGATGAAAATCTAATGTACCTTATGTTATCACAGCTATTAGGTTAAAGAACCTCTCATTTCTTGATGGGTTCTACAATTTAAAAAGTAAAGCTTTGCAACCAGTAACAGCAATCCTCAAATAACTTTTTTAAAATACAACTGAATCTTCCATAGAAGAGCTGTTGGTTCTTCAGCTCCTGCTGTACTCTGACCACTACATTAGTTGATGGAGCAATGAGACATGATGTAGAGGAGAAGCCTTGAACATTTTGCTGCTGAGCCTAGGACCTTGGGTGTGTGGTTGAGCATTTATCGGTGTTATATAAATTGTATAGATTGGGTTCTTTAATCTTGGCTGCTGTATGTTATTTATTATTTTGTTCTGATGTTTTTATCTTATTTTTATTTATTTTTAGTCACCGGGTCATAGTTGGTTGTATAAATTAAATAAATATTTATTTAATTAGATAAAATAGGTAAATTAATTAAATATTTATTTATTTGATAGATAAATATGGAATACATGAATCATTAAGTAAACATCAGCCCTGTTAAGAAAAGCAGGTGAGAAAGAAAGTCAAGATAATCTTATCTTGATTCCGTGTGGTATAAGAGGAGGCAAAGAGAAATTGGACAGGCATTCTGTTATTATATCCTACATCTATTATATTGAAATAGAATATAATAATAGAATCTTGGAATTCCAATTATCTGTTTTCTATGTTGAAGGACTGACATGTAGGAAGGTAGAATAAATCCTAGCTACGCGATCCTACTTTCTATTTGAAATGTATTACATTTCTTCTCTTTAAGTGGGCTAAGTATTCATTATAATCTGGAGAATATTCAGATTTTTTTTTTACTTTCTTCAATTATTTGATTTTACTTTGGGTTTTAATTTACACACACTTTCAAGCAGTTCAGATCTATTTGCATAAAACCTGAATTTTGCAAATTTTACATTCAGATATTATGCATTGTATTTCGTTATTGCTTTCTCAATATTTTCCACAGCAAATTGGCTTAGAGATGTCACTAATGTCAGTCTAGGTGGTCATTTTCATGTATAAAGTAAATAGATAGTAGGACAGGAAGGATTCCATCAACATTAAATTGTTGCCGTCAGAGTAGATATAAGAATGAAGGCAAAAATTAAGGCAAACTATTAACCATATCATATGTGCAGGCAGAAGCATCAATTTCCAGTATTCTAAATCAGAACCAAGAGATTCACTTTTCTACTGTCTCTTCAGATAACTAATCCCTGTGACTCAAAAGTGGTTATTCATTTCACATGTTTTATATCCGATGACTTTTTAGTTGTGAAAGTTTTGTGCCTTGATAAATATTTCCTTAACCATGAGATTTTGAGACATTAAGGGATCTCAATCATCTAACAGAATCAATGTCCAGCACATATTCTTGGTATTGGGTTAAAAGTGGGGCAACTGAATTGTCATTTTCAGTGATAAAATGATGATAAAGAAATAAGAAAATAATTATAAAATGCATTTTCATATACCTGCATGGCTTTCAAAATACTGCAGAAAACTGAAACTCTGATTATTTCCAATGACAGATAGATGATAGATGATAGATGATGAGAGACAGATAGATAGATAGATAGATAGATAGATAGATAGATAGATAGATAGATAGATAGATAGATAGATAGATAGATAGATAGATGATAGTTGATAGATAAATAGACAGACAGACCGACAAACAGACTAATTTAAAGTAAAACAGAAGAGTCAAAATCAACTTGAGGGTTTCTTTTTTATTTTTGTGAGGATTATGGGATATTTTCAAGTTCAGTTTAACAACTATTATTTTGTTAAAAACAAGAGGAACTGACTATTAATGATGAAGGAAGAGGTCCTAAAGTATCCAGAAAGATGTGCAATAATACTATCTCTATAACTTTTAGGACTTTAGAAGCTATCACCAAATAGTCAGGTTTCTATTTCCATTCTTCTTAGTCATGGCTCATCTATATCTATAGTAAGGAAAGATATGCCCCTTTCACCTAATAAAAGAAGAATGTAGAATAACTTGCCTACTAGTGTCATCTCCCAATAATAGTTTAAGGATGGAAAAAATAAAGCCTAAACAAAAATATTATTTGTTAATATCTTCCAAATATCTTTCTGAAGGCACTTTTAGTTCTACTCCATTTTGCTTAACTATCATATTTAAAGAATCTCCAAATGATAACATTCTCAATGCTAGGTGCTTTGCACCCCAAATGCTCTGTAGAATATTT
The DNA here is from genome assembly GCA_034064705.1 of Bothrops alternatus. Classification (NCBI taxonomy): domain Eukaryota; kingdom Metazoa; phylum Chordata; class Lepidosauria; order Squamata; family Viperidae; genus Bothrops; species Bothrops alternatus. Next base: position 2,651,791 of record JARGCV010000027.1, read on the forward strand.
CTATATCAAGATTTTACCCCTAAATAGTTATCATTATCAAGCATCCATATAAAAAAATAAAAGGAAGGAAGAAAAAGTCTCTTCAGAAGATGTTTTATATTAATTTTAGTATTTGTTGCTGGATAACATCAGTCTATCTCGCAATGAAATAGCCTATATGGGCTGCCACAATTGCTAAGTATAATCCCCTCCTTCTTTTGTAACTCTATAAAGCAATCTTTAAAGATTTAAACCCTCCAATTTGGAGATTTCATTGCTTCATTTATAGTTATTTTAAGAAAGCTTTGTAAATTTCATAATTTTGGATATTTTAAAGATGGAGTGGTTGTTCACTATGGATGTAAGAACTGAAATTTGAAGCAATCCACTGTCTTAAACAATATTGATTCAGTTATGAAAGACACTGCAGGATAACTTCTGCTTCTTATTCTGCAAGTTTTCAGAGCATAAATTTCTTGTCTTGATTTTATGGCTTCCAAACTAGTTCAATATCAAAATAAATAGTGCTGGCATAGTAAGTATATGCTAATGAGGAAGTAAATAATTCCATCTTAGATACATAATGGAAAATGATTACCATACCAATAGACTTTAGTCTACACTACTCATAAATCCAGCATCAAGAAGGTTTACAATTTGACAACAAAAAGTAGGGCAGAACCAAAAAGCTTATCTGCTTATTTAAACCTTTGTCATCCATTGATTACATTAATATATAGAAAGCAACATGGTATTCACAAACAATAAGTGTTATCTTACAATCAGACTTTTTAAAAGTTGGATACACTCTAGCAGTGACTAGATATTATTATTCAAATGCCAGGTGTCTGTCCAACAGCAAGTAGTGTCATGGTTCCGACAGACAGAGATGAATAAAGCAGAACTCCAAGGCTTGCAAATTCTTCAAAGAACATGTTTATTAATTACAAAGTATCGGCATGTCAAAAGTGAAACCAAATCTGGAGACACATATAACAATTCCCCAATACAAAGTTTAAAAATCCCAGCCCTAAAACTATGCAAGCAACTACATTCCTCAATATATCTTCTTGGTGGGTTTTTTATGCAACGCCCAGCTGCAGTCTCGGGAGCAGCCAATGACCTTGGTTCCCACAGGACAAAAGATTATTTAGACTAGCGAAGAACCTGGGCAACCTCCCTCCCTCCACTCTATGTGGCAACCGAAAATGAGTAGGAAAAATGGCTGCAGCCATGCTCATTTGTAGAGTTGACAAGCAGCAGATATCATCCGTTGTTGGAGAACTTAATAAAACATTTCTAAATCTAAGAATATCAATATGCTACACAAAAAATAATTTCCTTTATTACAATTATTTAGTCATTTATAAATGAACATTACATGATAGAATAAAAAATGAATTTAAAAAAGGTAACATTTCAGAAAATCCAGTGGGGACATATTCACAAAGGAGGAATGTTTATATGATTGAATAGTCTGACCTTTACTCTTTCTAACCAGGAGGCACAATTGGGGGATCCAATTTTTTCCCCTCATATCAACCATTAGAGAGGATTCTAATGTGATTGAAAGAACCAGTTTAGTCAGCTAAGATGTAAAATATTCTAATTAATCTCTATTGCAGATAGTTAGCTAATATTCCGTAAAGATCAGAAACCTCAATTCTCCAAAATGTTAGTACAGACTTGTCCTCTGACTATAAGGAAACTGAAATGTTGCACCCTCAACTTCAGAGCGCTTCAGCCAGGGCAGTACAGAAAGATGCTGAATTTTCTTTCTGAGCATGGCAATGTATTGCCTCCTGTTCTGTGTCTTCCTTGGTGTTAAACAGGGGATTACATCTGAGCATTGTGGCAGACTGAGTAACATTACACATTTGTATTACAAATTACAAGAGGGCCTAAATTGAAGTATAGATTTTTTTTGTTTATTAAGAAGTCATTTGTTGCTATTTGTCATCTAGTCGTTATCAAATACATCATTTTAGAGAATCAGATGAATTGAGAAGAAAAGGCATCTGGTAGTGGTCAAATACATTCCCTATATGTCCTTTAGTATGCAAGGTGAGATCAAGAGGAAACTTCCAGGAGCCATTGTCTCCAAAATGGATCAGCATACTAGTTTATCTACCTCGAAAGTCTTAGCTCCCTGTTGGTGTTCTACATTTAGATACATCTTAATCTACAAATGACAAAGAACTATGCCAATCTCCCCCCCTTGCCCAATATATCTAGAACAGTATCTACACATAATTTTGATATGTTGGAAGAGCTGGCCACGTATGTACTACAGATCAGCTTCCCTGCAAAGACAGAACTAGCATCCCTTGATGGTATACAAACTTGGGGTCAATATTGCAGTTCCATATAATATATTTTCTGTTTTTAAATGGTTTCCTGAGAGGAAAGAGGCAGCTCTTTTCTTTTCACAGAGTATCCGTTTTTGGGGAGATAGAGTGCTAAGGGGAAAAGGACACTGGGAGGAACTGAGTATCCTTATGTGTGGAGGAGTGGTTGGTATGTGTGCATATGTTCAGATTTTCTGAACATGTACAGAAATAGAGTAAAGATTTTGTGTAAATGTCCATGTTCCTGGGTTTTTTGGGGAGACAGTTTTACATGGATGCATGAGTATGGTAATGTATATGCCATAGATGTCCTCTGCTTAGCCCTAACAATGTTGCCTTTACCTAATGCAATTCTTACCTTTTTCTTTAGGTTTCTGGTACATTGTATAATCAGGTCTAAAATATTAATGACAAATTCTAATATTTTAAACATTCTGAGATAATTCAATTCAATTAGACAAGGCTTTTTAAAACACTTATTTTACGAAATATTTTTGTTGTGTTGTATATAAACTACCCAACAATATTATAATTGTATTATTATTACATAAACATTAAAACTCCAAGGAGCAAAATAATTTTAAAAAAGACAATAGACAAAATAAATTCAAACAATTATTATCTTAACTTGGAATTTTATTCTATCCAGCGTAAAATTAGCTGTTTCTTTTTCAAAATAACACTTTTAGATAGTAACTTTAAGGAATCATAGGCCATAAATGATCACAATTGTACCTACTAGCCCAGTGGTGGCGAACCAATGGCACACGTGCCATAGGAGGCACTCAGAGCCTTCTCTTTGGGCATGCACGTGATGCCCCAGAGATGGCAAGCGTCCCTCTTCAAACATCCGCCCGCTGACTCACCGAGATCCCACATGGCTGGATGCATCCCAGCACCCATGCGCTCACTGGCCTCTGTGTGCAGGGGCCGATGGTGTCAGGCAGCACCCGCCCTGGCCCCTGCCTCACCTTGCCCTGTGACAATGGCATCCCCGCCCTGCCTCGCCTTGCCTCACCCCACAGGATGAGCCTCCTGCCCACCGCTCCACCTGAGAGAGACCCCCTGGATCTCCTGCCTGGCCCCCACAGGCGTCCCTTCCCATGAGCAACATTGAGGTGATCACGCCCACATTGGCCACACCCACCCAATCTGCCATGACCACCACAGCCATGCCCACCCAGTGGGCCATGCCCACCAGGCACCCAGCGATAAATAAGTGGGTTTTGGGTTGCAGTATGGGCACTCGATCTCTAAAAGTTTTGCCATCACTGCACTAGCCTCTGTACAAGTTTGAGACTAACAAACTGTCAAGAGCTCCATTCATTTTTGACTTAGTACAGGATGTCCTAAAAACAAGCACTCTGGCTTTTTCTAAAAACTACTGTGTTGTCTTAAATTTTGGAAGCCAATTAAGGTTACAACTGTAGGATAGGGAAAGATATCAGGGAAGGTTTCAGGCCGAGGGAGGTCACTGTTCCTCAGACGGCAGGCTGTGAATCCCTTCTGGTGAAGTGGGACCTAGGGGGTCCGAGGGCGGTGTTGATTACGTACCTGGCGCCCTGCCACGTATCAACCTCCCTGCCCGAGCTCCTGAGCGTTGTCGCCGCGGTGGTGGTTGAAGTCCCCAGGCTAATAGTCATGGGTGACTTCAACCTGCCGTCCGGGGGCGGGGCGTCCGGGGAGGCTCGGGAGTTCATGGCTTCCATGACAGCCATGGACCTGACCCAGGTAATTCAAGGCCCCACACACACAGGGGGGAACACGCTTGACCTGGTTTTTGTCTCTGGACAGTGGCTGAGTGGTCAGAGTGTAGGGGATATAGTCATTGAACCCCTGTCATGGTCTGATCACTCTCTCCTATGCTTGGACTTTCGGACCGTTGCACCCCACCGCAGGGTGGCGGAACCGGTGAGATGGTACCGCCCCAGGCGGCTGATGGAACCCGAGCGGTTCCAGGCAGAGCTTGGGCCAATTCCTGAGGTTCTGACACACGACTCGGTTGGAGAGCTGGTGGCGGCCTGGGACAGGGCGGCTGCCGGTGCCCTGGATCGAGTTGTGCCTTTGCGGCCTCTGATTCGGCGTGGGTCTCGACCGGCCCCGTGGTATAACGAGGGGTTGAGAGAGATGAAACACCGGAAAAGACGCCTAGAGAGCAGTTGGAGATCGAGCCGTGCCGAATCTGACCGAACATTGGTAAGAGACCATATTAGGTCCTACCTAATGGCGATAAGAGCAGAGAAGTGTTCCTACCTCACTGCTCTTATTGCGTCATCAGATAACCGCCCAGCCTCCTTGTTTAGGGTGACCCGCTCCCTCCTTCATCAGGAGGTGAGGGGAGACCCCTTAGAGGGTAGAGCTGAGGATTTCGGAAAATATCTGTATGATAAAATCGCTCAGATACGGGAAGGCTTCGACTTCAACTGGGTATGTCCAATGGGAGAGGCGGAGGCTGGTCTTGAGACTGTTACCTGGGTTGAGTTTGACCCCGTGACCCCCGAGGACGTGGACAGGTTGCTGGGGGGACTTAGGGCGACCACATGTTTACTGGACCCGTGCCCCTCCTGGTTGGTGCTGGCCTCCCGGGAGGTGGTACGAGGCTGGTTCCGAGCAATTATCAACGCTTCCTTGAGTGAGGGTGTCTTTCCCGCTGCCTTGAAAGAGGCAGTGGTGAGACCCCTCCTCAAGAAGCCTGCCCTGGATCCAGCTGTTTTATCAAACTACCGTCCCGTCTCCAACCTTCGCTTTCTTGCGAAGGTTGTTGAGAGTGTGGTTGCCCGACAGTTCCCGCAGCACCTGGAGGAATCGTCATATCTCGATCCGTTCCAGTCGGGCTTCAGGCCTGGCTACAGCACGGAAACAGCATTGGTCGCGTTGGTGGATGATCTCTGGCGGGCCCAAGACAGGGGTTGCTCCTCTGTTCTGGTGCTATTGGACCTCTCGGCAGCTTTTGATACCATCGATCATGGTATCATGCTGCAACGGTTGGAGGGGCTGGGCATAGGAGGCACTGTCTTGCAGTGGTTCTCCTCCTTCCTCTCTGGCCGGATGCAGTCTGTGTTGACAGGGGGCCAGAGGTCGACCCCGAGACCCCTCGTATGTGGGGTACCTCAGGGGTCGGTCCTCTCGCCTCTACTGTTCAACATTTATGTAAAGCCGCTGGGTGAGATCATCCGTGGTTTTGGCGTGGAGTACCACCAGTACGCTGATGATACCCAGCTGTACATTTCCACGCCAAACCACCCCAACGATGCCCTTGCCGTGCTGACCCAGTGCCTGGAGGCCGTGCGGGTATGGATGGGGAGAAACGGACTCAAGCTCAACCCCTCCAAGACCGAGTGGCTGTGGTTACCGTCGTCCCGGTACAGCCAGCTGATTCCATCGCTGTGTATTGGGGGCGAAACAGTGGCTCCCACAGGAAGGGTTCGCAACTTGAGAATCCTCCTGGACTCACGGCTGTCCTTAGAGGACCATCTGACGGCCGTGGCCGGGAGGATGTTCCACCAGGTTCGCCTGGTGCGCCAGTTGCGTCCCTTCCTAGACCGGGACTCGCTACGCACAGTCACTCATGCCCTCGTGACCTCCAGGCTGGACTACTGTAATGCTCTCTACATGGGGCTCCCCTTGAGGTGCATCCGGAAGCTCCAACTTGCCCAGAGTTGCACTGGTTGCCGGTGGTCTTCCGGGTGCGGTTCAAGGTGTTAGTGACCACTTTTAAAGCGCTCCATGGCATCGGACCCGGATACTTACAGGACCGTCTACTGCCAGCAAATACCTCCCGTCGTCCGGTACGCTCCCACAGAGAGGGCCTCCTCAGGGAGCCGTCGGCCAGACAGTGCCGGCTGGCGACCCCCAGGGGGAGAGCCTTCTCTGTGGGAGCTCCCACGTTATGGAACGAGCTCCCCCCCGAACTCCGTATAATAACAGATTTACGCGCCTTCCGTCGGGAACTAAAAACATTCCTTTTCCGACAGGCCGGCCTGGCATAGAAGCTTCGGTTCCAATAGGGTCAAAATGTTTTAGGGGGACTGAGTATTTTTTAAGATTTTAAATTTTGTATGTTTTGGGTTTTAAATGGGATTTTGGCCAAATGATTTAATTTATTTTTAATTAATTTTAAATTTTGTATATTTATACGTTTTTTAAATTTTAGGCTGTACACCGCCCCGAGTCCTTCGGGAGAGGGGCGGTATAGAAATTTAATAAATAATAATAATAATAATAATAATATACCTGCACAAATCTGAATAAGCAACGACATTGTAGAGCAGAGTTTGCCAGTGTGGCTAGTACTGCCATCCTGTAAGTGTATATGACCAGCTTGCAGACCATCATCTCTCTTTTTGGATCCCAAAAACAGTTTTCTGAAGCAATGTGGCTTAAAATGCTCTTCTTCTTACATTGTGGGATTTGGGGGATGGGATTTTGATTTTCTAGGTCTTTCCTTCATCATTTTACAAGGGTTCTGTAATGTATGAAAAAGAGACTAGATTTCCCCCACGCAAACACCTTCTGCCTTTACTATAGTTCAGTTCCTTTGCTGATGCATGGTGTTCTTTTTTTATTATTATTAAATTATGCCTCCATGTGTTGATTGTGATCATTTTTTCTGTTATTCACATATAGGATTTTTCAATCACCATGTAGAATTTAAATATGAATAATATATAAATATTCAAAATACTGTGATCATTGACTCTTATGTTGCATTTCCACAGTTAATCATTCTTCTCCCACATTTTACAATCCTAACCTAAGAGCAAAAATAGGAGATTATTGTGTACCCATTGGCCTCCATGAATTTAGTTTAGATCACGAGTTGAATCAGCCATTCCAGTCTAGAATGGAAAAGTTTGGTTGTTGTGATTAGATTGTTTAGTATGTATTGCTTTGACTTTTTAGCTCTATATCTTTTTTGTTAAGCTAAAGAATGTATTTTATCTTATAATTGTATCTGTATTGAAGAGTGGGGAGTAACATTTTTTCTTTCTATATTATCTGGGGGGGGTTGCCCCCTTCCCCACTTTTCCCTTTTTATTGCAATTTTGTATTTTAACTTTTTATTTTTGAAGCTTAACAAAAATTCTTTCTAAAAAAAGAATGGAAATGCTTAGGTAATGTGCATACATTCATATATGATTCCCCAAAAATAATATACATCTATGATAAATGTTTCATTCCCCTTTTCATTAAAATTTATTTACAAGATCTTAAATATCGTAAATGTTGTGTCCCGAGCCTGCAAAAGCAGGCTCGGGACATTGCATTGGTCCCGGACATTCCAAAAGCTGCCCAGGACCAGACAGAGCGGCGCCAGCCTTGTGCACATGCGCAAGACGCGAAAACACTCTGTTCCTATTGGTTGACATTATCCAGGTTTCTGGCCATATAAAAAGGCCTGCGTGCCTTTTGCTTTTGCTTGATTGTTGTAGAAAGAGAATAAAGCGTTTGTTCAACATCACCATTTGTCTTCATCATTCGCACACGAACGAAGTAAACAACACTGGCGACGAGGATGGGATCCTTTGCAAGCTGGAACAAAATATTTGAGGACTTACCCAGGAAGCCCTGAAGAGGGGAAGATGGTGTCTGAATCAGCATCCCAGCCTGCCAGTACAGCATTGCTGGAGGTTGAGCTTAGCTAAAGGACCCTTTCCCCAACAGCAGCTTGAAGAGGAAGCGAGTGGTGAAGTTCGTAAAGCTTACGATGTCGAAGATTGGATGCTTGACTGATTTCGATGTCTCCCACCCAGAGAGATGGAATTCCTATGTAGCACGGGTGGAGAATTACTTCTGAGTAAATCAGATTAGAGAAGATGGCCTGAAGGCATCAACTCTTTTGTGTGCCTCTGGACAAGAAGCTTTTGACATCGCAGAAAATCTGGTGGCCCTGCTCCTCTGGAGTCAGTAACATATGCTGACTTGAAGAAAATGTTGAAGGAACATTTCCAGCCGAAGTTATCCATCATTGCTTGGAGGCACACATTTGAGCAGAGAGACCAGAGGCCGGGTGAATCTGCTGCGGACTTTATTGTGGCCTTAAGGTAAGCAGCCAGACCTTGTGAGTTCAAGGATCTGGAAGTGAGGCTGCGAGATCGTTTTGTCTGTAGCTTAAGGAGCAGAGAATTACAACAAAAGATTTTTGCAAAAGAAGATGTCTCCTTCCAAGATGCATTGCGAGAGGTGGCAGCTGAGGAAGCAGCAGGCAGGGCAGTGAAGGCCTTGCGCCTCGCCAGGAATCCTCCCGACACAGCTACAGTCCATCAAGAGGACACTCGAGAAGGATCAGAAGTGGATCCTGAAGAGGAGGTCGACAGACTTCACCAGCCAGCTGAGAGGAGGCAGAAGGGATGTCCGGTCAAGGCACCAGCATCTCTGCAATGTTTCGGGTGCAGAGGACGCCACAAGAGAGTTGACTGCAGGTTTTGCTCCGCCAATTTGCAGGGCATGTGGCAGGCAGGGCCACATTGCATCCATCTGTTTGGGTCGCCAGACAAAACAGGGTGGGTTTCTGTGCATCACACAGGAGCATTCTAAAAACAGGGACACACAAGCCCCTTAAAAAGAAACTTTCCATTAACGTAAGGTTGCAAGGGATTCCCTTACTGATGGAGTTGGACACAGGGTCCGTTCTTTCCATTATTTCAATTAATACCTTTAAAAGGATTTGCAGCAGTAGTGGCCTTCGAGTTAAACTCAGGCCATCGAATCTAATACTTACTGATTTTCAAAATTCTATGGTGTGTGTTAAGGGGGAGGCCACCCTTAGGGTACAGTATAAGGATTTTGAAGGTTCTGTAGATGTGGTGGTTGTTGGGGGTGAACGTACGAGTCTTATTGGACTCAATTGGTTCGAGGCTCTGGGAATCCAGGTAACTGGGCTACACAGCTTACAAACGCTGGGCCTTGAAGAGGTTTGCAAAGAGTTTGCAGACGTGTTTAGTTCAGAGCTAGGATCCTACAAGGGGCCTCCCATTTCGCTACGGTTAGACCCAACCATCACGCCCATCAGGGTTAAGCCTAGGAGGGTACCTTTTACCCTCAAAGGTAAGATTGATGCTGAGCTGGACAAATTACTCCATCAGGGCATTCTAGAACCTGTGGATTCAAGTCCATGGGAAACCCCCATAGTAATGCCTCTAAAGGCTAATGGGGACATACATATATGTGCAGACTATAAATGCACACTGAATAAGGTGCTGCAACAGCACACTTATCCAGTGCCTGTGGTAAGTCACATTCTGGCCTCCCTCAAGGGGGGCGCATTTTTGCGAAGCTTGACCTGGCACAGGCCTATCAACAGCTACCTGTTGATGAGGCAGCTGCAGAGGCCCAGACTATTGTAACTCACAGGGGGGCCTTCAAGGTCAAGAGACTGCAATTTGGGGTCAATGTAGCCCTTGGCATATTCCAAAGTGTCATGGAGAGCACACTTCGAGGTATTCCTGGGGTCTGTCCCTACTTCGATGACGTCCTCATTGCTGGGGAGTCATCTCAAAATTTAGCAGAAAGATTAAGGGCTTCGTTTTTGAAAAGCAGGCCTTAAACTAAAGAAGGATAAATGTAAGATAGGAGTCACTTCTACTGACTTCTTAGGATTCAGGATTGATGCTCAAGGCATTCATCATGCTGAAACTAAATTGCAAGCTATCCAGCAGGCCCCAAGTCCTAAGAGTGAGCTGCAAGCCTTCTTGGGGCTATTAAATTTTTACCATGCATTTCTCCCACATAAAGCTGCAGTGGCAGAGCCATTACACAGGCTCTTAGACAAGCAGGCTCCTTGGCAGTAGACTAAAGTCCATGACTAGAGTTTCAATGAGGTTAAGGCCTTGCTCACTTTCTAATGCTGTTTTAGTGCATTTCAATGAGCAACTGCCTGTTTGTATCACATGTGATGCATCTCCTTATGGGGTGGGAGCTGTACTTAGCCATTTGAAGGCTGATGGGACACAGGTCCCTGTGGCCTATTATTCAAGGACTCTGTCTTCTGCAGAGTGAAATTACACTCAAATTGACAGAGAAGCCTTGGCCATAGTGGCTGGCATAAAGAAATTTGACGATAAGCTACTGACCATAAGCCTCTGCTGGGTTTGTTTACCACTAACAAACAGACCCCACATATCATTTCTCCTTGTATGCTGAAATGGTCCATTTTCCTGTCAGCATATGACTATACATTAGTTCACAAACCAGGAAAAGAAATGGGTCATGCAGATGGCCTGAGCAGATTACCCCTGAACCAATTAGAGCCAGATCCTGCTCCAGCCATTAATATTCTTTCCATTCAGGAGTTGCCTGAGTCTCCCCTCAATGCTAGGGACGTGGTTGCAGAAACTGCCACTGATCACACACTTACACGCGTGCTAACATGGGTGTTCTCAGGATGGCCTGACAAGTGCCCAGATACAGAATTCCAAAGCTTCTGGCACAAGAAGCATGAGTTTTCCACTTTCAAGGGTTGCCTGTTATGGGGTAGCAGGGTAGTGATACCAGCCTCATTGAGGTCTAGAATCTTGATCTCTCTACATGAGGGACATTCTGGCATAGTCAGGATGAAAGCGCTTGCGCGCAGCCATCTTTGGTGGCCTGGGCTCGATAAAGCCATTGAAGCCCAGGTGCACGGGTGCCAAGTATGCCAACAGTCTCGGCCTGAAATGCCTCAGGCCCCAGTACATAGGTGGGAGGAAACGCAAACCCCATGGTCTAGGGTGCATATAGATTATACTGGGCCCTTTCAGGGGCAATTCTTCCTGGTTGTTGTTGATAGCCATTCCAAGTGGCTAGAGGTTGTTCCTGTTTCCTCCACTACTACTGCCAGGACCATCCAGGTGTTGAGAGGAATTTTTGCATCACACGGTCTTCCAGATGTGCTGGTTTCACATAATGTGCCTCAATTTAACTCTTCTGAGTTCCAAGCTTTTCTTCAGGCCAACCTGATCCGGCATGCACCATCGGCTCCCTTCCATCCATCCTCCAATGGACTGGCAGAGAGAATGGTGCGCACCACCAAAGATGCCCTCAAGAAACTGACGTACAGTAACTGGCATCACAGGTTAGCAGATTTCCTTCTTGCACACCGCACCACACCATGCACAACCACAGGGAAGAGCCCTGCTGAACTCCACTGTGGTCGCCGCCTCATCACTAAACTGGACAGGCTGCATCCTGACCAGGTGGCTTCACAGGTGTCACAACTGTGGGCACCTAGGAGACTCCAGGTGGACAATCCAGTTTGGGCAAGAAACTATGGGCCTGGACATCTCTGGGTCACAGCTGAGGTCTGCAAGGTCTCGGGGCCATTGTCATACGAAGTTGCCTTGGGTGATGGCCGCATTCTTCACAGACACATAGACCAACTGTGTTGGAGACTGGACTCTCACCCTTCCACTCCTTGCTCTGCTCTGGGGGGGGTGAGGAGGACCATAATATGCATTCTGGGTCACAGTTTCCCAGGACTAACAGGCCCTCACTAGCTGCTACTGATGCTGTTTGGGATTCATCCCAAGGTTCCGCAAGTGCTCCTAACAGGAATTCACTGGAAAGGGGGTCATCCCACACATCCATAATTACTCCAGAAAGGGAGTCACACTGGGGGTATCCACAGTATTCACATATGTCAGATAGTGCTCCAGACAGGGAGACTGACCGGGGGTATCCACACAAATCACAAGCAGCAAGAGAAAAAGAATTCCATCAGGGGCGCTTGCCAAATTCCGCAATTGCTCCCAAAAGGAGGTCACCAGCAAAGGGGGTTGCCATGGAGGCAACTCCTGATTCTGGCACCTGGGGCACGTGCTTGGGGGCCACAGAGTACTGGGGCAGTTCTGCTACCCAGCCCTCTCCATCTGCTGGCCTTGGGCTCGAGGGACAGTGTTCCCAAGAGGGGTCCATTATGGAGTCAGGGGCTTCCACCCCTCCAAGGTATGCTGGCTTGGACTTAGAGGGTCCAGCCAGCCAGCAGCTGGGTGGGTCAACCAGGTATTTGGGGTGGCAAAGTCCTGGCCTGCCTAGCCTGGTAGGCAAGCAGGTAGGCCAGACACCCTCACCAGGGTCACCTGGGGATTTAGGGCAGCAACGCCCTGGCCTGCCTAGCCTGGTAGGCGAGCAGGTGGACCAGGCAATCTCTCTGGGCCTTAGAAGGTCGTAGCAGGCCAAGTGCCCATCCAAACATCTGAGAGACTTTGTGAAGTTGCTGTCAAATCATGAGGGAACTCTTCATGAGGCCCTGAATAATGGGAGTACTCATGGGTAGATTATTTTGTATTATTTTTTTGATTTCAGATACATTTATTGTATTAATCAATATTAAAGAGGATTTGCCTGAGGGCAGACTCAAGTATTCCAACTCCTTGCATTTGAATAATGCAACTGTATGCCACTCTTCCCAATGCATGACGTACATGAGTGTACGCGAAGTATGTTCCATCTAGGGGGAAGGGGTGTTGTGTCCTGAGCCTGCAAAAGCAGGCTCGGGACGTTGCATTGGTCCCGAGCATTCCAAAAGCTGCCCGGGATGAGACAGAGCGGAGCCAGCCTTGTGCGCATTGTCCGGGTTTCTGGCCATATAAAAAGGCCTGCGTGCCTTTTGCTTTTGCTTGGTTGTTGTAGAAAGAGAATAAAGCGTTTGTTCAGCATCGCCATGTGTCTTCATCATTCTCACGCGAACGAAGTACACAACAGTAAATACAGAGAAGAGGGTGGAATAACATTCAAGAAATGTAACCAAAAATGCATAAAGGAGAGCATAAAAAAAATAGGAAGAAAACCATCTTTCAAATGCCCACAGAAGGGGGGAAAAGAAGATTTTAATGACCTTTCAGAAGAGTGTTTCCTTGTTTTTACCCACTGAATCTTCATCAAGCAAAGGACAATAAAAAGAGCACTAAGTTTTCAAGTAAAGGTCTTGGGCAAATTGTATTACAGGAAATGGTTACCGTTCTGTTTTCTTTAACAATGTAGGATGCCCTGGAAGAAAAATGTGGCAGACTAGATTATCAAATCCTTTAGATAAAATCTATTTTGGAAACACAAGATGTGAGGTTTTCCAATATCATGACTGAGGAAAAGAGCAAAGGAATTAACCTCAGAATAAATGTTAATTAAACTACCAGTTTAAGAGAAAAGAAGCAAGAAATAATGGAAAACAGATGGAAATGCCAGTATACTTGAGAAGCATGATTTCAAGTAAAGAATGAAAAAAAAATGTTAAGAATAGGGTTACCATAAGAATAGAGAAATTAAAAATATCAGAGTTTTAATGATGGAATTTTCTGTTCTCACTCTTTCTCCCTTTTTATTAGATGAGCAGGATAAGATCACACTTAAACCCTATATTGTCCGTGTATTGAAAATAATGTCAGTATGTCAATGTTATAATAAAATAATTAACTCTGGTCTTTGAATATATAAAATCTATCTATTTACACTAGTTACTATAATATATGATTTATTTATTTATTTATTTATTTGATTTCTATGCCGCCCTATTCCGGGAACTCAGGGCGGCTCACAGCATAATAGAAATCAATATTAAAATACATATAAAAAAGAACCCCTGAATTAAAAAAACAATCATCCAACAAACATGCACACAAACATACACTGGCTAGGGGCAAGATGTTAACTGCCCCAGGCCTGTCGGCAAAGATGTGTCTTGAGCAGTTTACGAAAGGCGGAGAGGGTGGGAGCGACATGGATCTCCGGGGGGAGTTGATTCCAGAGGGCCGGGGCCGCAACAGAGAAGGCTCTTCCCCTAGGCCCCGCCAGGCGACACTGTCTGGCTGACGGGACCTGGAGAAGGCCGACTCTGTGGGCCCTAACCGGTCGCTGAGTTTCATGAGGCAGCAGACTGACAAAAGAATAGGGCAAAAAAAAGTATGGTGGGGAGAGAGCAAAGAAGTGAGCAGCAACTGTTGGAGTATGTCCTAGGAAGGGGTTTAATGTCTTATCTGTTGTAAATAAAGATACATTAATTTTAGACAACAAATGTTCTCTAGTATGTACCAAAACTCCCCTTTCTCCCTTTCAGCAGTTGTAATGAAGAGCTGATCTATTCCAATGATTAAACACGGTGCCACAGCAGGTCAAGGTCACCGCTCTTGTACGGATGCACAGAAGATAAGACTTAATTCAGGGAGAAGTCTAAACCACCAGGAACCTTTTTCCAAACTTTTTTCTAATTAAGAAACTGGCAGCTTTTTTCTTTACAATATCTCCAATAAGCATCTTTACAATATCTCCAATAAGCATTCGTTCCTTATAAACTAGCTGAGTACTCTCCTGCCAATTCTTTCTAACACATGGCCTGTGCTGGGCAAATCTTGTTGAATGATAAAGTATTGGCTTTTATTTTCAGGCCATTTGATTCATTAAAAGCTTGCTTACTTGACACTTTCAAGCTTATTTAGAAAATGAGCCAATTTCCTTTTAGAAAATAAATTCTTTTGGGGTTAGGCAAAAATTTCCATTTGCTTTCTAGAGTAGTTTCTCTCCTTCCTAGTCACGTGGCAGAAAGGAGTGGGATAGGGAAAGAAGGCAGCACAAGGCCAGCTAAAGCCTGCAAGCAAAGGTAGGTGTTCCTGCTCCCTCTGGGACGTTCCCTCACCCCATCCCCAGTCTTAGCCAGAAAGAAGCTAAGAAGTTGGCCTGGCTGCCTAAGCTTCCTTCCTATCTGGCTGTATTGGCTTCTGCTGCATATACTGAAACAGAAGATTGAGTGAAGCTTCTTTTAAATAAAAACCTTTGAAATATTTTTTCAAGTAATAAGACTATACAGAGATGATGATGATGACGATGAAGAGGAAGAGGAAGAGGAAGAGAAAGAGGAAGATAGGTAGGTAGATAGGTAGATAGGTAGGTAGATAGATAGATAGATAGATAGATAGATAGATAGATAGATAGATAGATAGATAGATAGATAGATAGATAGATAGATAGATAGATAGATAGATACCGGTAGATAGATAGATAGATATCAATATTTTAAAGTTAAATGGAAAAAGTATAAAGGGACATCTGTTATTATTTACTGCTTCTTGGAGTCCAATCCCTTATCTTCAAGATTTTAGAGCAAGAATTTTCAATTTTCACATATGCATTGGAAATAACCTAAATGATGCATAGATGAAGTCATTGCACTCGTAAAGTTTTAAAACTTACTATCAAGGATAACAAAATGCCTGAGAAGGATAGAAATATCCTTCCAGGAAAAGTAGATTCTTAGTTTCTATCATATGATGTGGGATGCAGGTGTTTTTGACACAATGATTGGTAAACCATGAGAAAAGGATGAGAACTTCTATTTTAGAGAACAAATGGGAAAGTGCTGATTGAAAACTTTCAGACAAAGATATTAAACAGAAAGGAAACATTTCATACAAACACCCAACAGCCAAAAAGAATGAAAAGTGGTGGATATATGCTTGTATTACAAAGCCTATCAAAGAACTAAGAACACAAGAACGTACAGAAGCCTTAATAGCTGCACCTAGAACTGCAAGCATAAAGCATACAACTAGAGAAGCTACCAAAATGCCAAAGGAATTTGAAATCCTGGCACTGATACACGACACGGGCCTTGCTTGCTGTCTGTTGCAACTTCCAGATGTTGGATTCCTGGATTGAAATCCAAACAAAGCTTACCAAGTGCATGACTATCAACTTCTCTGAGTAATCAGGATGGAAAGATTCTGAGAGAGAAAAATGCATAATTATTCATATAGATACCATTTATTTTGATACCATTATTGGGAGGGGGGACAGGAAAAAAATATCTAAGGGAGAAGGGACTTTTTTTTTCTCCTGGGCCTTTCTAGGGAAGCCTTAAAAGATGCTAAATTGCCACTGTGCAAAATGAAATCCAGAAGATTTAGGGCCTTGGGAAATGATCCAGTGCAACATGCATAAAACATGAATTGTGTTATAGAATTGCTTTGTTTTGTATTTTAAAAAAAAAAAACAACAACAATGGATTAAATGTAGATATTGACTAATTTTCAGCTTAGACTATCATGTGCCTTGAAACTGAATTAAATATTTACAACTGCTTTATGTCCCATCCTCAAAGAGATAGCAAGAAAATGTTACAAAGTTGAATTATTCTGATTTCCAAACAAAACCATAATAATAAATTGTAAGAGCTCATGTATATTTCCTTGGAAGGCATTGGCAGCTTGCAGTTCAACTTGTAGAAAAGTTGTGAACTAAATACTGTATGTAAAAAGGACATTAGAGAATGAGCTACGTTTAGTGAGGCTCCTTATGATTTATTTGTTATTTTCAATTTATTTTAACACTAAGGAGAGAAGATGGACTATTAGATTTTAAATAAATGAAATTGCATTTTAAGTAGTGTGCATGGACATTATTTAACAGGGAATAAAGATACTAGAAATACTAGAAAAAATTAACTGCAGAAAGACTGAAAGTCAATATTTTAAATTGTTCCCACTTTATCTTCTCTTTAAAGGTCTGAGGAACAATTTTAAAACCCTTCTGCAAATCCCTTACAATAAGCTTAGTGTTTAAGTCTGTAATATCTACTCCAGAAAGTATAATAAAGTTGCAGATTTCTCCATGGAGACTTCTTTCTGGTTTAAATCAACTGTACTTTAGTCTTGATTATAAATATTCTCTGGACACGATGCACCTGGATTTGGAACAGCATCTATTATTTCATTTTGTTTCAGTCCCCAAAGCAGATTTTTAAGGAGAACATTCTGCAATTCAATAAATAATGTAAATAATGCTGCAGCTTGTCTTTCTGTCTCATTGGAATTGCTTTCATACTCTCTCCACCCTCCCTTTTCATTTCCACTGAGCCACACCTCTCTAAAAATACTCACTTTTTAATGAAAGCCATATTTTTTTTTAAATCATTGTTTGTGCTTGCATGACCTGCTGAGAAGCTCGCAGAGTCTTTAAAGTCAGTCTCAGATGACACGTGTCTTAAAAAGTCTGGGATCCAACTCTTGTCTGGCCTCTGGGAGATCAGTCCCAATTCTTTATGAGAAAGGGACAAAATCTTCTGGTTTTGGCATTCTGTACTGGAGCCTGCTTTAAGCTCAGAAGGCGGGGGTGAGGGGAGCAGCAACGTAGAGTCTAGACAGAAGAGATTGAGTTGAAATCTGGAAGCTATTCAGTGAGGCTACAGCACATGGCAGCTTGACTGCAGAAAGGGATCACATTACTCTGCCTAATTACACATGAAAAATGTACACATCACCCCTTTTAATGCTTGGAAAAATAGATGTTCAGATGGCAATTGTGTACTACAGCTACCCAGGCTGTTTGCACATAACTGAAACATTTCAGAAATTGGCATTTCAAAAATCCTGTACATTTTTTCTACTCTCTCTTTCAATGTGCAATGTGTTGTGCTCTGTATTATGTTCATATTTTTAAAAATCTCAATTTAGCAGAGGATTATACCGAAAGTGAGTATTAAAAAAGAAAACGAAATGAATCAAAGAAAAATCTTAAATGTTTTTCTTAGTTTACATGAATAACAAAACTCATACAGGGCAGGTAAAAATATGGATGATACATCAAAGCAATCCATTAGAAACATCAAAATATATTTCATAATTTGAGTTTATCATGTTCCAAGTGAAAAGACCAGAGTCTAGTGAGTGCAATCAGAATGTTGCTCTTTTATTCAAAATGTACAGTATATTGTTCTTGGAATTATGAAGCACCACAACATTTATTCACTATTTTCATTGAGGCTACTCCCTGAACAAAACTATCTCCTTATTTACTGTTATTCCTATAATGGAAACTATAAAGGAAGAAAAATAATAAATAAACATCCTTGAGAAGACTGGGAAATAATTAAAGAGATTAAGATATGACATAAAACAAAATAAGGTATGTTGTGTATGCCTATCTTATCCTACGTCAGAATGAATTTTGCTTCTTGCTTATTTGTTTCCTTGATTTGTGCTAATGCATTTGTTGACATTAAAACTCAACTGATTATTCATTATGTTCCTTCAACTCAGTGTCAACCATACAAATATAACTTGTCCAGAATAATCTGCCCCTAACCTGAATAATCTGTTCCTTCAGGTAGTCCAGCAAATGTGCCCAGTGCCACTATCATTAAATCCATCCATATCTTTTCCAAAGCTTTCATTAATAATTTTAATTCAATTTAAATTATTTATATTTCACCTTTATTATTTTTATTAATAACTCAAAGTGTCAAACATACTTAATATTACTTCCTCCTCCTATTTTGCATGCAACAACACCTTGTGAGGTGAGTTGTGTTGAGAGAGCATGCCTGGTCCAAAATCACCCACCCGGCTTTCTTGCCTAAGGTAGGACAACAATTCACAATCTCCTGGTTTCTAGCCTAATACTTTAACCAACTGGCTATTTTGTGGGCATACTAACTGCTAGTCTTGATTGCTTATTCTTTACTGTTGACAATTGATCCTACAAAGCAGAAGATCTCAGCATCTTCATTATCTTTACCAACCAATCTTTTTTACTATATTTTGTCCAGACTGCAGCTTTCTGCCTTATGTGTAGGTTTCACATCATGACAATGAAATGTATTGGGATTCGTATTTTCTTAAGAGCATTTCACAACTTGACATGGTCAAAATAATTAAAGGCCTTTTTACAATCAATGAAGCACATATTAACTTCTTGTATATATTCTCTGTTTTTTTATTAATTATTTAGCACACGTTAGTAATAATGTTTCTTGTTCTTTGGCCCTTCTTATTCCAAGACTGAACGTCTGGCATCTCCAGATGGGGATCTAACATGCTTGATGAACCTAAGCATTATTTTGCTAGCAAGTAAAACCTAAGCATTATTTTGCTAGCAAGTGTTTTGTATTACATGTTAAGTGTCTGTTTCGGTATTAATATGTAATTTTGGCTTAGCAGTGAGAGTTCCTCCTCCTCCTCTCCTTCCTTCCTTCCTTCCTTCCTTCCTTCCTTCCTTCCTTCCTTCCTTCCTTCCTTCCTTCCTTTTCCTCAATGATAGCTATATTTCTGCAACTGAGACCCCTCTTTAGCAGATGGAGAATTTCAGAATCAGTATTCTAAAGGCAAAACTTGTTGGGAGCTATTCCTTTCTACCTAAAGAAGCTATTTGGATCTTGTGCTATAAAGATCACTTGCATAAAGTTATAGTTTTGTAAAAATAAAATAATAAAAAACCCCATCATGTGGGTTTGAAATAGCAAGATGGGATACAAACATAATATAATAAATTAAGAAAAATATTTTTAGGGATCTGAATTCCCAATCTCTTTTAGATGTAATACTACTAAATAATTTAAAAAACAGAGAATATATACAAGAAGTTAATATGTGGTAGATTACAAAGTAAGAAAGTTAAACTGATTTTGAAGAAAAACCATGGTATACTAAAAGCCTGGCTTATGTCTATATTATACAGCAGCAAAGTGTCTTGGCGACGTTTCAACGAAGTCCCATTCGTCATCTTCAGGCCGGTGCCTTCGGCTTCGTGCCTCTAGGAGCAATGTGTGATTGTAGCTGTTTCTTCCTTTTAACTGCCAGTGGGGGTTTGAACTGATTGGCTGGGAGCTCGGCTGTGTTCTGATTGGGTGGAAGTGTGTTCTGACTGGTTAGGGGCTTGGCTGTGCTCTGATTGGATGGGGGGTTGGCTGTGCTCTGATTGGATGGGGGAGTGTTCTGTTTGGGTGGGGCTTTGTTGTGCTCAGGTTAGTCTTAGTTGCAGGGGGATTAGAGATGGTGAGCTGCATAGCCGTTTGGCTTCGCGTTCGTGGTCATGCCTCATCTTCATGGTGGGTGTCAGTTTGCTTTATGTATGGATTGAAGATGAGGCACGACCAAGAAGTTGACAAGCAACAGGGAGAAAGCAGAACTATTTAACTCATTTTTCGCATCTGTCTTTACACAAAGGGAAAAAGCAGACCAACCTATCAAAAATAGTGCCATGAAAAACAGAATAGAGACACAAGTTAAGATAGACAAGAAAATGTTAAATGAGCACCTGTCCAGCCTAGACGAGTTCAAATCACCAGGACCAGATGGATTACACCCCAAGGTTCTCAAGGAACTGGCAGATGTGATCTCAGAACCACTGAATTATATTTTTCAAAGATCCTGGAGCACTGGGGAACTACCAGAGGACTGGAAAAGAGCTGATGTAGTTCCCATCTTCAAAAAAGGAAAAAAATGGATCTTATCATCCTGACCTCAATACCTGGGAAGATTCTGGAAAAGATAATCAAACAATGAATCAGCGAACACCTAAAGGCAAACAAAGTCATTACTAAAAGCCAACATGGGTTTGTCAAAAACAGACCATGCCAGACAAACCTTATTGCATTCTTTGACAAACTGACAAAATTAGTGGATCAGAAGAATACTGCGGATATAATTTACTTGGACTTCAGTAAGGCATTTGACAAAGTAGATCACAACCTACTACTCGATAAGATAGAAAAATGTGGGTTAGACAGCATCACCATCAGATGGATTTGTAGCTGGCTGACCGGCCGTACTCAGCATGTGGTCCTCAATGGAACCGCATCTACATGGAGGTAAGTATGTAGTGGGGTGTCCCAGGGCTCTGTTCTGGGCCCAGTGCTCTTCAACATCTTCATCAACGATTTGGACAAGGGGATACTCTTCAAAATTTGCAGACGACACCAAGCAGGCAGGAATAGCCAACACTCCAGAAGACAGGCTTAAGATACAGGAGGATCTGACAGACTTGAACACTGGGCGCTATCTAACAAAATGACATTCAATGGTGGAAAAAAATAAGGTTCTACATTTAGGCAAGAAAAACCAAATGTACAGGTATAGTATAGGGGGTACC
Organism: Bothrops alternatus; assembly: GCA_034064705.1. Lineage (NCBI taxonomy): Eukaryota > Metazoa > Chordata > Lepidosauria > Squamata > Viperidae > Bothrops > Bothrops alternatus. The sequence goes on from JARGCV010000027.1 coordinate 2,672,949, forward strand.
TTGCTCAATAGTAGTAACTGTGAGAGAGATCTCAGAGTCCTAATGGACAATCATTTAAATATGAGCCAGCAGTGTGCTGCAGCTGCCAAAAAAGCCAACACAATGCTAGGCTGCATTAACAGAGGAATAGAATCAAGATCACATGAAGTATTAATACCACTTTACAATGTCTTGGTAAGGCCACACTTGGAATACTGCATCCAGTTTTGGTCACCGCGATGTAAAAAAGATGTTGAGACTCTAAAAGGAGTACAGAGAAGAGCAACAAAGATTATTAGGGGACTGGAGGCTAAAACATATAAGGAACAGTTGCTGGAATTGGGTATGTCTAGTTTAACAAAGAGAAGGACGAGGGGGGACATGATAGCAGTGTTACAATATCTCAAGGGCTGCCACAAAGAAAAGGGAGTCAAGCTATTTTCCAAAGCACCTGAAGGCAGGAGAAGAAGCAACAGATGGAAACTAATCAAGGAGAGAAGCAACCTAGAACTAAGGAGAAACTTTCTGACAGTTAGAACAATTAACCAATGGAACAACCTGCCTCCAGAAGTGGTGAATGCTCCAACACGGGAAGTTTTTAAGAAGAGACTGGACAGCCATTTGTCCGAAATTATATAGGGTTTCCTGCCTGAGCAGGGGGTTGGACTAGATGACCTCCAAGATCCCTTCCAACTTTATTATTATTATTGTTATTATTTATTTATTTATTATTAATTATTATTATTATATCCTGTTTTCAAAAATTCTTGTTTAAGCTTAATTTCCCCTCAATATTTCGGTCATTCCTCAGTCCTAGTTGTCTTCAAATTAATTATCTTTAAATTTCAAACTTTTCATTTACATATATATCCCAATATTTTTACATTTCATATATTGCAAAAAGTATTATTCTATTTATATCTCTTATCCCTTTTACTATAGAGCCCTTTATATCCAAAATTTTCTGTTCTTTTAACCATATTCAAACAAGTGTTTGCTCATGTAATATTTCACCTGGTAAGGCAAATCATATCTTTTGAATCTAACTCTGGCCTTCTTCTTTTGCCAAGTAGTTTTCCAAGTTAATATATTTTGCTTGCCAGGAAGTTCCTGTATTTTTGTGGGTATTGTTGGGAGTGAGAAAGACAAATTGCATAGGACATATGCTTTTTATCTCCCAAACTCTAATAATTCTCCTGGCAGTTCTAGTCCATTTTGTTAAATCTTCTTTCTTGTCCTCTGGTTTGTTTTGACATCCTAACAAATAAAGTATCTTTTCCATTTTTATTGTTATGGCAAAATCTTGTAGATCTTTTCCTGTTTGTGTTAAGTTGTAATTTTCTTCATTTGTAGCTTCACTGTTTAAGTCATTTTCTTCAAGTTTGTGTTCTATTATCTGATTTGTTCGTTCATTCTTTATCATCATTTTCTGAGAGTTTTTTTATTGTAAGTTTAGATTGGAGATGTGCTCATTTATGTCATCAAAGTTGTTTTTGATCTCCTCATGGTTTGAAGTCATTGTCATTTGTATCTGTTGTAGCATTGCATACATTTCCTCCTGAAAGGTATTTGTCTTGTCTTGGAATATTGTTTCTGGAGTATCTGATATTCCAGGCTAGATCTTTTAGGAGAAGATATTAGATGTGGTTTCCTGTCATTTTTTCATAAATATATAATATCCATATTGTCTCTCCCCTCCAAATAGTCTTACATCAGTGCCATAGTCTCTATGATTAGCCTTGTTAAACCAGCCAATCTCAGAATCCAAACAACCCAATCATATATAGTTCTTATCTTTATATATGGTTTTTGTAATCCAATGTGTTTCCAATTGTCAAGGCATCAGTGAAAGCAGTATTTTATCAGAGTTCTTCTATTTAGGGGTCAGTTATCAACCAGTCAAAATTGCAATCAAGTATATTTAGCCACCTTGAGTCCTTTCTGTAAATTCCCCCCTGAGAGATTAGCCAAGAGTCAAAGTTTTTTCTTTTTCTGTAAACAATTCTTGGGCTTAAACAGCAGTCAGTGTATTTCTTTTTCTGCAAACACTTTTTAATCTTATGGCTGGCTCAGTATGTTTTCTTTCTTTGTTCCCAGCTATCTTCTTGAGAGTTATTAAAGTTCAAGGGAACAGATTATTCATTGTTTCTGGGCATCTTGCCAATTTCTGAATCAGTCTTGTTGATGTTCTATACTCTAATTCTCGACTAGATGTCAGTAGTTGTTTGTTTTCCAGCTTTTTCAAACAAAAAGTCCTTCTTATTTTTTATATATATATATAATTTCATCAGAACCCTTTAGGGTGTAAAATCTTAACAATTTTCTTGGTTTCTAGATTTATCCAGATTGTAGTATTATAGATTTCATTTCAATGTATTTCTTTCCCCCTTAAAAGTTAATTCACCACTTTGGTCTATGGAGGAATGGGGGTGTAGTCCCCTCCCTTCACTTTCGGAGGCTTTCTTACTTTGGGGATCTTTCCCAAGCAATCAGTTACAAAATAGAAGAGAGAAGATCGATACTCTCACCAATTCCAAGCATGCTGTTCACCTTTGTTCTAGTTTGTGTTCTTGGACTTCAGCTACAAGTAGTTTGGGCTAGACACTGGTGTGCAGCTAGCCTTTCTCCTGTTGGGTTAGAGGGCTTCTCCCGGATCGAACAGATCAACCGCCATCGTTCCATGTTTGTCAGAAAACCCCTTGCTTCTCCAGGGCAACTTTTGACCCATTTAGGGTCCCCTGGCAGGGCGAAAGTAGCCATGGGATGTGGAGCTCTGCAATCCTGCAGCCATGCACTATGGTGCAAAGTCCCAAGTTAGAAGATTCTTTTTAAAGAAGGACAAACATGTCATTCTTTTGAACATGCAAGAATTTAAAATATATTTTAACACGTTAATGCATATTTGTTTGTGTTTTCAAGAATCAAGGTTTTTTTTATAGTGACATAAAATATATTTAAAACCTTTGAATTTTGAGAAGGAAACAAGGGATTTTTTCTTTAAAAAGTAATATATGAATAAGATATTTCAGGAAAAGAAAGCCCGTTTTCAAATTATTTTCATAATCAGAAAATGTTGAACCTTTACATATGAGCAGGAAGCTGGAGTGAGTTAGGGTGTACCTCTTCACACTGATACATATGTTTCACTTGCATTGAAAGTGAAGATGGGGAAAAAAGCTTCAGCCCAAATGTTATCAATGAAAAATGAAGTTGTATTAAATGGCCCTCCTGTAAATTCTTCATGAAGGTTTTCAAAGATGAAGACAGGAGAGTGTTGTCTCTATTTTGGCTCTTCTTTAGATGCTGAGTTCACTATTCAAGGAAAATATTTGTCAGCAACTACTTCAGAACTGGTATGTGTAGCTCCTCTAAACACAAACCTGTTTATACATTGAATTCTTGCTTTTTTATTTTGGTAGTTTGTAGCTTTATTTTATAGCCAACAACATCATGGCTGAACAATTCAGTGCTTAATAAGTTCATTCAGTGTTTAATGGCAAAGATGCACCAATCATAGTAATCTAACTTAGACATCTCTATATAATATTTAGCACACCTGTCTAAACTTCTTGGCCCTGCCCTTTTAAACTCATCCATCCCCTCTGAATACAAATATATATATAAACATTACATTTATTTACTCATTTCTCAGTTCCAGAAATATAAAATATTCCTAGACATTCCTAGTGAATAAAGGCATTAGGAAATAACCTTGATGGGAATGAAGGAGCCTTTAAGGGAAGAAAAACAATAACTTGGTCCTGAACAAATGGAAAGCGTAAGAAATAAACTCTAATATTGCTTTGATTCTATTTGGTATAAGAGGAATAGAGAAAAACCTTAAGGTTTTCAAAACTAATGTCAGATCCTTTGAGTCTGTTAGAAATGGACACTACAAAAATTAAGGGATGTCTTGTTATTGCTTTAGTGTATAGTAATAGAATACTCACAACCTGTGAGAATATTGATATATTTATAAATTAATTCGTTATCATATACTTTGAATCATTTTCAATCATCACCTGTTTGGCCCCTATTCTCAAAATAATAACATAGATGGTAAAGCCATCACAGGAAATACAGTACTTCCTGAAATGTCCTTAGCTAAGTTATTTTTACCTGTATTAATTTTATCTTTTGTCTTTTGGGTTTATAACAGGGGTTCTCAACCTTGGCAACTTTAAGACTTGTGGACTTCAACTCCCAGAATTCCTCAGCCAGCTTTGCTGGCTGAGGAATTCTGGGAGTTGAAGTCCACAAGTCTTAAAGTTGTCAAGGTTGAGAACCCCTGGTTTATAACTATAAGACATCTATAAATAACATGAAGTGAAAATAAAAAAAACAAAGAAGGAAGGAAGGACCCAAAGGCAATAACAACTTTCTAGAATCTTTTTTTTTAAAGAAAACAAAAGAGCATTTTAAGACCAAAGAACACCCTCAGAATGATCAGTTTTTCTGAATACCTAATAAAAACACCTTCTGCTAGTTTCTTGAAGCATTCCTTTATTCTGACAATTTGGGCTCTCAGTGAACTTTTATACCCCTAAGACTGGTATAGAGAAAGAATTTTGGGATGCAGTTTCTTCAGTCCCAACAGCTGTACCTGACAATATTTTCTTTTCAGTTGTTAAAGGAACAGTAGTCCATTCAGACTCTCAGATTGGTAAGATTATGCTTGTCAAAAGAGAATGAGGTCAATTCATTATTGTTCAATAGCTCCCAGATGGTTAAAATAGGGCAATACAAATCCAAGTTCAGTAAGTTTACATCAAACTTCATTTTTAAAAAAAAAATCAGGATTCTTTGTGCAAGTATATGTCAGGACCCATAAGCTATACACTATAAAACTTCAAAAAAAATTATCATCTTTTAGAAAGCTTATTTATTTATTTATTATAGCTAATCTACCAGATGAAATCCTGCACATGCAAACAAAACATAATACAATTATAAAAACCTATTTACAACATTGTGGGCTCAATAAAACTCCAATTGTGCCAATTCCATCAACATCTCAGCCCTAGTACCTGAGGAAAATACTTACATTTGGAATATAAATCAATCTTTATTTTTCATACCTACGCAAACCTATCCAAAACTAATTCAGTTTTCATGGGGCTTACTCCCAAATCTTGCAAAAGATTTGCAGGATGATTTGGGAGTTTGTAATCATTATATAATCAAAGCTATTTTGAGACATTGGGACTACACCCCAAAGGCCAAAGTGGGCATTGTTCCCACTTTGCCACCATAAGTCTTTATCTTATTTTACTATCAAAAACTCCATTAAGGAGAGCAAGATGGGGATTGTTTGTTGGCAGGCTCCCAGCCCTAAACCATGTCCTCCAATTGAGAATAATTTGACAACTTAAGAAGTAATCAAATGTTATGTCTAGCTATTATGTAATATTAGAAGGAACTTAGATATCTGTTGGACATGCTAGAGCAGTGTTTCTCAACCTTGACAATTTTAAGGCATGTGGACTTCAACTCCCAGAATTCCACAGCCAGCATTGCTGGCTGTGGAATTCTGGGAGTTGAAGTCCACATGCCTTAAAATTGTCAAGGTTGAGAAACACTGTGCTAGAGACTTCCAACATTGGATTTCCTTGCCCATTATTTAAACAAAGGTCCCCAACTCTTCACTTCATTAATCTTTTTGTGAAGTTTCAGATTGAACACCCAAACATTTATTATACGAAGTTAATTTAATAACTACTACTTTAACTAACAGCACTACAAATAGCAACAAGATCTCTTAGATAGTCCTATTGATCCTTGGTAGTTAGTATTGACCAGTTTGGGAACTCTGATTTAAACTATAACTATATAATTAAACTATACATTTAATGTAGTAGAAAGCTCACTGGGACTGAATAGATACATACAGACTTGAATTATTAGTCATTCTCAGATAATACTGAAAAATTTGCCTAATCAAAAAAGCTGGAAAAAGAAAAATGATGAGTATATAGTTAAAATCTTCCTTTGACTCTCAGCCAAACAGGGTTATATATGCAGCCAATAATATTAATAATAATTAGCTCAGAAAAATAAACCCTCACTTTAACCAGCAACTATATCTTACAAAGCCTTGAAGCAGGCTATTGGGGTTTCCAAATTTCATCACTTCTCCCTGTATAGTCCAGAGAGAGAAAAGCAAACTGCCTCTGACTTATTTGATTCTACTCTATCCTCTTTTTTTAAATTCAAAAATAATTATGCACCCCAAGAAGGCAGGCTAAAGAGAAGCCCAGGCTTCTGAGCCCATCAATATTTAAAGAAGTTGCCAGTGGCTTGACAAAACAGCTGTTTTTACTCTGTGTTTTTTGTTTTGTTTTGTTTTGTTTTTAAAAAATAATCTGCTTCGCGTGCTTTGGCAAAATGACAGATATATAAATGCAAAAACTAAATGGGAAGAAACACATACAATATTCGAGGACAGGAAATTGTGAAGCTCAAAGGAGAATGCTCTCCCCTCCTTCTATACAGTCTGGATCCCATGTAAATGCACCTCTTTCTCTTCCTTTGAAAGGTTTGTGGAGGAGTCATACTAAGAAATTTTTGCAGCAACTTTATGCCTTTCATTTGCTAACTCACCATGGGGGAAGGGAAATCAGTAAGGCTACATGGCTGGGATGGAAAGCCCTGTAGTTTTTCTATCTGATCCATACATTCTATAAGAGCTCTGCAGTGTTTGTGCTGCAGCCTTTGGGGAGGGCTGACATCTTTCCCCATATTGGGTAAATCCACTTGGAACGTCTGGGAACTGTCATCCAGAAAGCAAATGACTTCCCTCCCCTTCATATGGCCCAAGTACTCAGCAGGATTTCTGGACAAGTTGGTTGTTTTGGGATTGAATTAAGAGAAGTGAAATATTAAGGACACCAAGAAAGTTCCATTACCACCAAAGTAGAAGTCATCCAGTTCCCCTCTACTCTTACACTTTTTCGAGTTCAGAAAAGTTAGTTCTGATGCTAATCAAAAGCAAATTTAAATCTGTATGTATTCATAATCACTTAATGCTTTTCTATTTATATACCACTAAAGCTCTCATTCCTTTAACTCAGGAGTGGAGAACAATGGCACCTTTATGACAGCATGGCTGGCTCAGGAATTCTGGGACCTGAAGTTTCCCATCTCTGCTTTAACTGGTTAAAAAGGTGCACTGTAGGACAATTTTTGAACCAATGTTTTTTTAAAATGGGCTAACTTACAGAATATGTCCAAAATTTGAAAGCCATAATTTCTGTATAATTGAAATTTGGCAAATTGTGTTAAATATTTTATGACATAAAAATAATCATAAAGATTTTATGACATAATACAAAATGTCATAAAACACTTCCTGGTAGCAACCACTGATGTTTGACTATGTTATACAGTTCAACATGGGCTATATTCCAGTGAAAGCAGGACATTATAAGCTCTGTGGTTGTTAAAGACAGATTCTTCAATCTGGTAAGGAAATCTCTATGAAACTATAACCCAAGGGGGGTTAGGAGTTGTCTAATTATAGGGAATAGTGAAAACATCACCTATAACTTGTAAAATCTACGCCATTGTTATTAATTTTTAAATTATTTTTAATTTTTAAAAGCCAGTTCTTCAGTTTGCATTATTTAATCTTCAACAATTCTAACTATATTTCCCTGATAGTCATTTTATTCAGTTCCATTTTAAAATCTCTTTTGCCAATACACTTATATAAAGGCATTTATGTAAAGGGTATAAGCCAGTGGTGAGATTCAGATATGTGAACCACTGGTTCTCTGTGTGGATGCCGCTTTCGGAAGTCCATTCTGGGTCTGGGCAACAAAAAATTAGCTACCGGTTCTGCTGAAGTGGTGCGAACTGGCTGAATCCCACCACTGGTAGAAACAGACTTTCATAAACAGATTGCTACTTCAAAAGTCTCATTGTTGTATTACATATAAATAAACTTGGTTTCATTAAGTATAAGTTCATGCTTTTATCAAATGTACTTCTAGACTACTCTACAAATCTAGCCGTTCATAATATTACGAATAGTTCTGTTTGGATTAAACTGTCTTAGTGGGAAAATTGTGATAAAAGTTTAAACAAAAAAAAGAAATTAAGCAATTTCCCCAAACAGATACTTCTGGATAAGTTGTACTACAAACTCCCATAATTTTCCTGCAATTGTTGTCCCTGCTGGCATCAGTTGGGAAGGCAATCAGGAATAGTGACAAAATATATGGCATGATTTATACACTCTTTCAGTTCATGAGGGCACAATTGGTGCCATGAAAACTCCAGGAAGGTGTTTCCATTTTTGTGACATCATGTCTTTCTGAGGATGGGCTATAAAAGCTGCCTTTTGGATCCTTTAACCCAGGGGTTCTCAACCTTGCTGGCTGAGGAATTCTGGGAGTTGAAGTCCACAAGTCTTAAAGTTGCCAAGGTTGAGAACCCCTGCTTTAACCTGAGTCATAAGAGAGAGAGAAAAGAATCCACTACATATTCAGAACTTCTAAATGATTTCTTAAGAGTTCAAGTGTTATATGCAAAGTATAACTAATTTTTTTTTCTTGACAGAAAGTTTGTACACAGCTATATTACTTATAAATCCTTTTAAGACAACATGTTAGAGCCAACCTGAAGTAAGAAATCAGAATAGTATTTAGAGATCAAAGATAAAATTCCAGATATGGGATCTGTATGAGCAATCAAAAGAAATGCTACCATTTATTTGGTGCTGCCTAATAAACATTTACCACAGATGATCTTTTGGATGAAAAGCAAAGTGGGTTTTAAACAGAGAAACATTTTAGAAAATGTTTTCATAGATTTATATAAGTTGAATTGATTCTGGACAAACCTGAATTAAAAGCCTTAACTGTATTTAGATATAGTTATCTAGTTTTATTTGAATTTCTCTTTCTAATTATTTGCTTTTGTTCATGGAGAGTCTCAGTGCAGTATTATTTATTTATTTGTTTGTTTGTTTGTTTGTTTGTTTGTTTATTTATTTATTTATTTATGTATTTATGTATTTATGTATTTATTTATTTATTTATTTATTTATTTATTTATTTATTTATTTATTTATTTGTTTGTTTGTTTATTTATTTATTTATTTATTTATTTATTTATTTATTTATTTATTTATTTATTTATTTATTTATTTATTTATTTATTGGATTTTTATGCCGCTCCTCTCCAAAGGACTCGGAGCGGCTAACAACATGAACAAAAAAAACAACATCACAGCATTTAAAAACCAAAAACCGAGTCGACAAAGCATTTAAAAGACCCCCCAAACACATTCATCGTACAGACACAATCACAATCATCCCCAGGCCTGCCAGCATAGATAAGTTTTCAAATTCTTCAGGAAGGCCGGGAGAGTGGGGGAAACGCGGACTTCAGGGGGCAGTTGGTTCCAGAGGGTGGGCGCCACAACAGAGAAGTATTGTATTGGGAGGGGTGTGAAATAGCTGGGCATCAGCAGTTTCCTGTTGATATTTCTCACAGTTTGACTGATGCAATGTGCTCTACGAGGAGTTGCCCTTGAAGATCACACAGAAGTTTCAAATGGTCCATAATGCAGTTGCAAAAGCAGAGATGGATCTGCCTCAGTATGCCTAGGTAACACTACAAGCTTGCACCAGTTGCCAGTGTGCTTATAGGTACAATTTAAGGTACTGGTTGCTATCAATAAAGCCCCACATGGTAGAGGGCCTGGTTACCTGAGGGACCACGGCTTGTCTACCATAGTATCTCCCTGGCAGATTTGATCCTTCAAGGTTGGCATGCTCTGGGTTCCTTTGATTAAACAAGGTCCTCCACTGGAACCCTCCATTGGAATACCTTCTCTATTACAGTGCCTGTCCTCTGGTATGAGGATCCCCCAAGATTCAAATGACACCCCCTCCCCCATCTGCTGTTATTCAGGCCCTCCAGGCCAGTTGCCACTTTTTATCTTTTAAAGATTTTATTGTAACTTCTTTGGTTGTCATGAGTCATTCAGAGTTAGCCAGAATATTTATTTATTTATTTATTTATTCATGTCATTTGATGTATTTCTTCAATAGTCCCATCAATCCACATCTTCATTTCTCCCATTAGGAAGAATGGTATCACACAGGAATTAATAGGATGAGTACAGCCACTGTGTTTGCTACTTCTTCCTATTAGGCTGAGCCTCACAATCTATTGCTAATATTACTTTGGAGGGGAGGTTTTCAGAATGTTCCTATGAGCAGATAATATCTGGTTCTTTTTGATTTCGAGATAATGTTGTGCGTAGAATATACTTTCAATTGATGTGGTACCCTTGCAAGTCTGGTGGGCTTCACTATTACCATACAGTAAAAGGAAATATAATCTAAAGTGAAACACAGGCTCCCTTTTGGCTGCAAATGGAGTACTGCAAGCCATTACCAATTCTATAATGATTGGAAAACTCCTAATTCACTTCAAGGAGAAGTGATATTCACAGTTATGGATTAGTGAAGCTTGTTTAGAAAGAAAGAAAACCCCAGCCCCCTTCATAATAAATATGACAAGTGATAGAGACAGGCTGCTAAAATAGGAAGTTCTGCCAAAGAAGCAGAAGAAGATTTACTCAAGACATGTTTTTTTTATAAGAAAGCCACAGTGCATGCACTCACGCCTACACACAGTTAATCTTCTATAGAAACTCTTTATATACATTATGGTTTCGGGCCACTGTTCAGACATCACACAGAGTATAACACTTTCTCATCATAATTAAATGCCAGCGCAGAGGAATATGTTAATATCCAAGTTCCAGAAGAGATCCATCATGGAGCCTTGTGTGGGCTAGCAAAGATGATACATATTGGACACATTCTTGGCCACCCATATGAAGCAAGAGGAGCCAAGGTTTCTCCTGAGCGTCTTGTGCTGCAGTTCTGCATCTGAACAGCTTGCAGTTGCTCCAGATGCTGCTTTCTGGCTGCTCTGGAAGAGGAAGAGGGGGAGGGAGGGGGAAGGGAAAAGGAGGAATCAAATCACTGGAAAGGGTGGATTTTAAAATGGATTAAGATGACAGCCAAGAATATGAAGGGTGGTGGAAAATCCAGAAGACCCACAGCTCCTGTCTAGTGCATGCTTGCCAAGTCACACAGATCTGTAGTGTGACACATGTCTTCCATTTTGAATCACATGGCCACACACATAACTCTCTTGTTCACTGTGCTTTTTTACAGGTTCTCTCTCTCTTGGCTTAAAGTGCCAGAACCACACACTGTGTGTATTACTGTATAGTGCCTTTCTTCTTCTCATCCCTAAAGTGTTTATTGATTTTAAGAATAAAAACAACACAGAGAGTGTGCCCTAGAGGTTACACTGAGGTAATGTTCACAAGCAAATGATTCTTCTGGTATTTTCCCATTTAAATGTTCTTTTGTGATATTTCTATATAGACTTTCTCATGAAAATGCAGGACAAGAGGGAGAGGCAGAAGCAATGAGAAATGTGAAAGACATGCTATCTCCTCTGAATATCATATACATATATATTTGATTCTGAATTGGATTAATATTTTCAGATATATTCAGAGTCTGAAAAATTTAGTACCGCCTGATTCCCTAAGCCAGGGGTAGGCAACCTTGGCTCTTTTATGACTCGTGGACTTCAACTCCCAGAATTCCTGAGCCAGCCATGCATCATAAAAGAGCCAAAGTTGCCTACCCCTGCCCTAAGCTATCAATATCACTATATACTTAGGTTGCAAGCAAACAATAATATTCTAATAAAGTTGAAAGTTTCCCATGGTATTTGTTGATTGATTATATCCCATTAGGTTTCTCAATTTTGGAAAATCAGATTTTAAAAAATGTTAACCAGAAGTACATGCCCCATAGAACAATTCCTTTTTCTATTCATTGGAGAAACAGCAATGGTCATCTCTCACTTAAAGGCATGGTTTCCCAACCTTGGCAACTTTAAGACATGTGGACTTTAACTGCTTTCATGCTGGCTGGGGAATTCTGGGAGTTGAAGTCCATGTGTCTTAAAGTTGCCAGGGTTTGGAAAGTCTGCTTCAAGGGATTGGCTCTGGACAGGGAAGACTCAAGCTTTTTCAGTCCTGCAACCATGACATTCTCTTGATACTTCAATTGCACTGAATTAAGAATAATAAAATATCTCATTCAGGATTATACTACTGTCCTAATTCTAATTGCCAAAGTGGGGCACTCAGCCTGAAAGTTTGAAGTCTGTGAAATGGGAACAGTGTGACATGTTGTAACATGCTGAACTTGCTCTTTTTTTAGACTGAGTCCTTAAAGATTAGATAGCTGTATTAATCATTACTGCAATCTCAATTAATATGCAGGTTTCCAAGATACGTTAAAATTTTCATCAGACATTGAAGAGAAGATTAGTTAGTCTGTAATGTTTGCACTGCTCCTTGATAGGCTCCATACCTGTGACCCCCATGTTATATGTCTCTTTTTGGCAGATAAATTGATGTGTTTCCACTTCAAACATAGTTCAAAACAGTCTGAAGTTGACTTCAGTTGGAAATGCTGGAAGCTCTGTGGAGTAAGCCCTTTGCCACTGGAGGGAGCTCTTTCTCATTAGGCTTATCAGCTCTTCAATTTCAATTGTCCAAAAGTAGAGGGGAAATTGAAACAATATGGTGTCAGTTTTGGACAGGATAATACCCACCAAATGGCCCATTACTTGTTTTGTTTTGTTTTGTTTTTTTTAAAAAAACACCTTCTCATTCTTCTTCCTTTTGTAGTAACCTAGATGCATGAATTTTTGTTGCTGCAGGATTTGCCTGGATTTTGTAATTTACGGCCATAAGAGAGGCAAAATGGACTTTGAAGAAACAAAATGGACTTTGAAAGAATACTGACATTTCTAAACTTTAGTGTTGGAGAAGACTGTTGAGGATGCTTTGGATAGCCAAGAAAACAACCTGATATATCATCAAAAACAAAGCAATCCAGAAGCACAAAGGATGAGGTTTAAATTATTCTATTGTGAACACGTTATGCAAGGACTTAACTTGGAGAAGGCTCTAATGCTGTACTCAGAAAGCTGGAAGAAAAGAGAAGACAATCAGCAGCAAGATGGATGGACTCGGTTATAGGAGTAATGAATGCACCATTGAAAAGACCAGGTGAGGGACAGATTGTCATGCTGAAAATCTATCTATATAGTTGCTAAGAATCAACAACAATGTGATGGCCTATAGTCAGTCAGTTAATCAATCAATCAAAATAAAGCCAAAGTAGGTTTTCAGATATTTTTCTTGGAGTCACTGCTAATTAACTGTAGGTGTTTGTGAATGGAATAGTTTTTTTTTTGGTGGCTCTCTGATTATCTGAACCATAAACAATTTTAACTGTGTTATCTATATGGTTGAAATATATTTTTCCTTAATGTGATGAAATATAGATTTACTCTTAAGTTTATCACCAGTGACCAAAGAAATGTATACAATTTATTAACGTCTTGTCCACATGGTTATAAAACTGCCCTTCATGTTTATAAGTATCTAAGGCAGGGTGGGTATAATTGGAAACAATAATAAGCATGCTCATGTCTTTAGCTTTGAAATTCATTTCCATGAATATTTGCCAATGAAATTCAATAATGCAAAATGTTCGTTCAAAGAAAGGGAACATGAAAAGGGACACAAGCATAGCCAAAATGAATCTATTTAGTGACAAAAATGAATATGTAGGGAAAATCTGAACAATGTTCCTTCAGCTCAAAGCAAACAAGTCACAAAGCCAAACCTCAAAAGCATTAATGTTTTGTTAGCTGACTTTTTCACCTTAACACAAACGTGACAAACAGCATGAGCAGAAGAACAAAACCTGCTTACAAAAAAAAGACTTCTCAAAAAAAAAATCTAATGATGCAAACTGAAAATATGCTTTTAAGAATTTTTTTTCAAGAATTTAGATTTGCTTAAGACATACAAATATTTGTAATTTATGAAAAAGACCCAATAGTTTGGGTACTTTTGAAACTTGATGGCAGGTAAGATAGTTGTTAGTTATCACAAAAGAGAAATAATGTCCTCAAAAAAGTAAATAAAATTTCATCAATTTTGCATTAAATGTGTATATTTTATTTATATAGTTATGAATAAATACTTTTAGAAATAAATAATGTAAATAAAAATAAAATCTATTGCATTACCATGGGAAGACTAGGATTGTATGAATTCCGAGTCTACTCTATTGTAGTTAATTGTTGACTGACAACTTCAACTTCTTTCATTTCATGATACTTTGTCCAATCCAAACTTGGATTGGACAACACATTCCATATAGGCCACCATCAGATGGTATCTTTTGTAAAATAGGATACCATCCTAGTTGTATTGTGGTACATGGAGGCCATAAGATGGTCAGTATTGGGCCTCTCTTACATTATTGGCCACAAACTAGGACCAATATTGAAATTATAGGAGACATCACTAGTAACCTGTCAAACCCATTTTCCTACAGAAATCCAATAGAAAATTTTCAAGAGAGAGCCTGGGGGCAGAATCAAGAAAGCACTCAGCCTAGAATCATTACATGTCCACAAATGCTCCAAGTCCATCACCCCTAAAATTATAGCACTAATTTAGTGCTGACCATTAGTTGACTAGATTGTTGTGTATAGGCTTGAACAATAAATCTTGTTAATTAGAATTGTTTTTTGCACCTGACAATAATGTTATTTGCTGCAATACAGATAGTCCTAAACTTAGAACCACAATTGGAACTGGATTTTTCAGTCATAAATCAGGGCAATTATAAAACATCATCACATCACCATACCCAATTTTATGACCATTTTTACTATGTGGTTAAGCAAATAATGTCATTAAGCAAATCATATGATTATTAAGTGAATTCAAATGGCGATCACATGACCATGGATGATGCAATAGTCATAAGTGTAAGGACAAAATCACTGTTTCCAAGACCATCATAACTTTAAACTGTCATTAAACAATCATAGGTCAAGGACTACCTGTACTAGCATGGAGAATCCATTAAAATATAAAGACTCAAAATATTTTTAAAGAATATTCTGTAGAAACCAGACATTAGTATACTTGTTATATTTGTAAGGTAAAATGATGTTTCTGGGAATAGCTATAATATAACAATGTTTCATTATAACAAAAATATTGTTTTTCTTTTTAGCTTTCAAGAATTGCTTCTGGATTATGGAAGAACATTATTATTTATCAAGGGCACTATCTAATAAATGTCCATTCTGCTTATACCACTTAGGCATCAGCACTGGCTTCTGGAGGCTAATTTTGACTATTCTGGAATATAACTTGAACTATTATGAAAATGTTGAGCTATGTTAAATCAGGTTTAAAAAAGTGTTATTCAGTCCATGGCAGCTGTAGAAAACACCAGTGTTTTATCTCTGTTTCTGAAAAAGCTGAGATCTTCATAAATTGAAATCCTAAGAATCTTAATACTCACTCACTGTAATATTACTGATTGGAATAGGGATGGTACAAACAAGATTCACCAAATCCAATGTAATCCATGTTATGTTCCCCATCTGAACCATGGCAGAGCTACTCGTTATAAATTCCTAGTCTTCAAATGCCTTCCTCTGCAACCTATTTGTAGTGTCCTCTAGCCCAGTGTTTCTCAACCTTGACAATTTTAAGGCATGTGGACTTCAACTCCCAGAATTCCACAGCCAGCAATGCTGGCTGTGGAATTCTGGGAGTTGAAGTCCACATGCCTTAAAATTGTCAAGGTTGAGAAACACTGCGTCTAGCCTGATGTCTATTAAAGTAATTACAGTTAGCACAGTTTAATTCAGGAAGGATGAATTCTATATTTGTATTGACTCTACCATTCTTAATGACACTGTACTTTTCTTCTTCCCCTAAATGCAAGGCTTTCAGCTTAGTTGAAGCACAGGAGAATCATTGCAAAGATAGATTTGCAAAGGCCATCTTGGAGCTGGATGGTTTCCCATTTAGCGGACCTTCTTCTGCTTCCTAGTTTATCAGCAATATTCCTCCCTCCCTGTTAAAGCTACAGTGCTATGGCAACATCTCATCATGCTCTAAAATGAGCAGAAGAGTACTGGTGACCGATCTTTTGGTTTACATTGTGGAAAACAAATGTAGGACAAACTAAGGCAGGGGTTGTCAACCTTGGCAACTTTAAGACTTGTGGACTTCAACTCCCAGAATTCCTCAGCCAGCAAAGCTGGCTGAGGAATTCTGGGAGTTGAAGTCCACAAGTCTTAAAGTTGCCAAGGTTGAGAACCCCTGAACTAAGGGATAAGAGGGATAAAAAAACTGACTAGATGCCATTTTTACATTCTCCAATTGGGGTCATCAGGGAGATGCTGGTTTTGAGCATAATGGGACATCTGCAGTTTGAAGATAAAAACAATGGCCATGTGGAAGTGAATTCTCATGAAGGAGAATTCCCATCAAAGCTGTTGACAAAACAAGTCCTTTTTTCCTGGACTAAGGAATATTTCTTTGTAAGAACCACATCAAATCCTGGAATATTTCATTTGCATTATTATATTGACATTTTAGTAAGTGGTGATTTGACAGAATGGAATTAGGATGGATCAAAACAAATGTATATTCCTAGTTTGGGCCCCAACTCTTTTCAGTTGCTTTACCTCTTATCTCCTGGGTGACCCTGAATTCTTGAACTGAATGTAGAATGGGCCAAATATATTAAAATATAAGGTATTTCCCTTACCTTATCATTGAAGGTGCTTTTTCTGGCCCTGAAAAAAATAAAATGCACATACATTCACATATACTCTTGATATTTAATAGTACAAAGCTTTAGTCAAAATAGCAGAAAGTCACTGGATATTTTCTTCAGAAGAAAAATTGCAGGAATTCTATTTATTCAGTTTAACGTTTGCATGGACACCTGGGATAGTGGGAAAGATATTTTGAAATTTTTCAGCAAGTCAAAGCAGAACTCTTTTATGTCAAACAAGTATGTCAGCCATATGATCTCATAAGAGAGATGCCTCCCCTAAATGGTTTTTCTGCTCAGCCTCTGCTGCCTTCACAGGTTATTGAAAAGATTGACAATAAAAAGTGAACTGGGCCATAACTCTCAAACAGTTGAAGTGGGGTTTAAGCCAATTCTTCATTTCTTTCATGTGCTGTGCTGAAATATGAGTACAAAAAGAGGGCAGCAGAGTTAAATATTCTGTCATGAGGTAATTCAGTTTTGAATGAGAGAATACAAAGATACCAGTGTGCTATTGCCATAAAAACCTCATATAACAGTAAACTTAGCCAGCCCTTAGAACATACCACTAAAATGGAAATAGGTAGGAATTTCCTCAAATCATAACATCCAGATATAAATTATCAATCTAGATAGCAAACCAACTCTTAACTTATCCTTGACTATTAGCCACATAAAATATATAGCTATATTTTATTTAGACAAAAGTTTATTCTTTTCAAACAACTACAAGTTACCACCAGAAATGTTCAGTACGCTTCTGGCCAAGAAGAAAATCATGTTATGATGACTCTATAAGATGAGCTGGCCCACATAAATGTGATAGAGGCATCCAAATCCTAGCAATGTTTTTTTTTTAAGTGTTCTTTAAGTTAGCAGTAAATGACAGCCAAGGCACTTGATCATTTTGATTCACCACTTTTAAAGGTGCCTTAACAAAATAGGTCAAGTAGTCTTCGGAGAGGAGCGGCATATAAGTCCAAACAAAACAAACAAATAAATAAATAAATAAATAAAATGTCTTTAGGCAGACTTCCATCTAAGTATAAAGTTAAGGAATTCTGTTGCATCATATTCTCAATAAGGTTCTTTATTACTGTTCTGATCCAGCCTTTTTAAGTAATGAGAAACTGCTTAGTCGCGAATAAAACAAACCCCTTTTATTAAAACAGGGCAAGAACAATCTTTGTTCACTTTGGGTAGACGAAACCAAAAAGAAGTAGTCACAAGGAAAGTCTCTTCCCCTTCTGACACAGGGCAAGTACAGTTGCTGTTCACTTGAGATCTACAGATAGAAAGTCTTTCAAGGATTAAGTCAAGCAGAAACAATCCCTGTTCACACTGGCTGAAGCAAATTCACTACTTATTAGTTCCCAGCAGGGAGACTCAGTTGGCACCACAAATACAGAGCAAGTAGTCCCGACAAACCTGGTTTTAGTAAAGGAATCCGACTTGATTGATGCACCCTGGAAAACAAATGGTTGTCTGCAACAACAGACCATTCCCAAACCCCTACTATTTATTTCCCTATTTAGTGTCAACGTCAGTGTTTCTCAACCTTGACAATTTTAAGGCATGTGGACTTCAAATCCAATGCTGGCTGTGGAATTCTGGGAGTTGAAGTCCACATGCCTTAAATTGTCAAGGTTGAGAAACACTGGTCTACGTCTTCTTTTCCCTGAGAGCTGGCTTATTGCCTTCCGTTGCTCTCTTCTCCTCTCCTCTCCTCTCTATGCATATGCACATTTGGGACAGGGCCCATATGTTCCTCCCCTCACTCATCTCAGGCCCTGAAGACAGCAGCCTCTTAGCCTGGGCGTGGACAGACAACCCCAGCTCTGCATCTGCCTCTGATTCTGCTTCCTCATCATTGCCTTCCAAAGGCTTCAAAGTTGACCCAGACTTCCCCTCCCCCTCCTTCTCTGACTCTGCTGCTAGCTCTGCTGGCAACTGATGGACCACAATAATTATGCACTCTATATATATAGTTCTTCATTGTTCATTATTACTTTTTCCAAGGCTATGCAATAGTGATATTGGTCTAGCAACATGTTTAAAGAACAACGTCCCAGACCTATGATTCAGTTTACACACTGCACTGCATGATTTGTTTAACTTAGGCTATTGAATAAACCACCATTAGCTGAGTTCAGTAAAAAAAAAAAAACCTGAGCGTAACGCTACCAATATAATTGGTAGGATGTTGTGCAGAGCTCTAGATGTGTGTTGCCAAAATCCAACTGTAGCAAAAGTGAGTTTCCTGAATCTCTGTATTACTATTTGCTGGCTACATGGTTTTTTGTAGTCTAGATTGGTGGTTCTAAGGTTGTATGAATTCAATCTCTATTTCTGTCCATATTAAAGGCAGAGCATATTATTACTTTATTAGGCTCAGCATAAGTTTTATATTCTATATAATAGCTACAAGTAGTCTTTTTGTTATGACCACAATTAAGCCCAAACTTTCCATTAGTCATTAAAAGCTAATTTCATACTTCTCATAATTCCTGTGTGATACAGTCATTCTGAAATTATATTTTTGCTCAGTTTGAAGGGATCTACATAATCACCAAAGTTTTCTTCCCATCTACAGCAAAGATGCTGTGATGATCCAGGGCACAGCACAAAGGCAATGCAGTCAGCTGGCAATTCAAACCGCCCTTTAATTGCTCCAAATTTTTCCCAAATGCTCCCACATTTCTGGCAAGCCTCCAAACAAAGGAAGACACACACGCCTTCAGCCACCTCTGGCTGCAAGTAGTTTCACATACAGTCTGATTAGGAGAGGAATTTACTCAAGGCCATGGAGATAACAAGGAATGACACATAAATCATAAATCTAACTATTCTGGGTGAATACACGCTTGCCTGAGCAGTTTCAAAAGGGAAGCCAAAATACAGTCCGAGATCTTTGAACATCCAAGCAATGTTGTCAGCCAGTCCAGTGGTCAGAGTTTCCAGGTTTCCAAGCAGAAGTCACAGAACAAGAGATCAGCAACAACACACACAAAACTCCAAGGAATCAGCATTTGTTCCCAGAAAATGCCTCTCCCCACAGCATCTCCTTAAATCTCATTCTCCAGGTGTGCCTTGTGGAGAGGGGCGGGACACTCTCTTCCTGAGTAGTTGAGCCTGCCTGCGTTGTTCTCTCCTTCTCTCCACTCTCTGTGCTCTAGGATCAGGTGGGGGTGGCCCTTGGTCATCGCCTGAATTCTGTCTCTCCTGTTCATCCTGTCCTAATCCTGCCTCAGCCTGCTTTTCCCCACATTCCTCTGAAACCACAGACACCTCTCTCTCGACCTCCATAGAGTCCCATTCCAGCTCATTTTCCTCCGCAGATTCAGGCTCTGACGGAGGCATGACAGATGCCATGGTACTTTGCTGCTGCCATCCCTTTTGTTCTCCAGCCATTCTTTGTGATGGCTTTACTGATTTCATCACTTCAAATGGTAACTGGTTTTCTGACTTTTTCCTCCTCACCATGACAATAAATGTGAAGATTTAGGCAACAGCTGACTGCTCTTTTAGACATTTCCGTTTGTGCAGTAGCCAGCAGTGTAAAAGGATAGATTACCAACAATTGAGATATGTATATAGTACAGATAGTCCTTGGCTTACAACAGTTCATTTAGTGACTGTTCGAAGTTACAACAGCACTGGAAAAAGTTACTTATGACCATTTTTCACACTTACAACTGATGCAGCTTACCCATGGTCAAGTAATCAAAATTCAGATGCTTGGTAACTGACTCATCTTTATGACTGTTGCAGTGTCCTGGAATCAGGTGATCCCCTTTTGCAACCTTCTGACAAGCAAAGTCAATGGGGAAGCCAGATTCACTTAAGAGAGAGAGAGAGAGAGAGAGAAAGAGAGAGAGAGAGAGAGAGAGAGAGAGAGAGAGAGAGAGAGAGATGGATAAATAGATAGGATAGGTGGATGCATGGATGCATGGACAGATGGACGGATGGACGGACGGACAAACAGGCGGACGGATGAACAGACAGACAGACAGACAGACAGACAGACAGACAGACAGACAGATAGATAAACCTTTATTGTCATTTTTTACTGTGGGCACAATGGCACACATTAAAAATGAAATTTAGTTGCTTGCTCTCAAAGTGTACACATACATAACCATGTTACTAACTTAGCAACTTCTGTGATGCACTTAACATCTGTAGCAAGAAAGGTTGTAAAAATGAGGCATTAAATGTTGACTATTTTAACAAATGTCTCACTTAGCAACAAAAATTTTGGGGTCAATTGCGATCGTAAGTCGAGGACTATCTGTAATGCAAACTTGCAGAAAAAAGTAAGAGTCCTGAGGCTAATGGCATTATGGAAGAACCCTAAACACTGTCTAATGTGAATGAGGCTGAGAACTTTTCCCCAATGGATAAAAGGGGCACAGGAGCCCTATTTAGATGGACCAAAAGGGGAACATTTTGAGTACCACCACATCTAGTATTTCTTTATTTTTTTATTTAATACAAAATAGATTTCAGATTATTTAATGTATGTTCCTCTATCCACAGGCTTATTGGACTATTTGCACCTTTAATGTCTTGCTGTACCATACCAAGCACAGCCTTTTCCAATCTGGTATTCTCTAGATGTGTTGGACTAAAATTCCTAGAATTTGTATTCTGTATCCAAAACTTTTCTATTGCTAACCTGGCATATACTAATGAAATTCGTTAATCAAACATAGAAAGATGAAGATGACCTTAAGCTGAGTTTCATTCCTGAAGTCATTCATCCATGCAGTTTTCATGGTAATATTGCAGAAACAATTTTCCAATTTCCAGGAGTTTCTCTTAGTAACCAAGCCTAATTTTGCTTAATTTCTGAGATTAACCAAAATTGCTAAATGCTAGCAAGACTGTTATATACACAAAGATGGGAAAATATTGAAAATCCACAACAGAGAAATAGTGAAGATGGCAGAACTTGCAGAACTGGTGACATTAACCTGTTTGATCAAGAACAGGATAACAAGTACTTTTATAAAAGACTGGAAAGCTTTGATGGACTTTTTGTTGAAAATGGGGGAAAGATTAATTTGTGGTTTATGATTAAAAAGATTGAATATGGGAAGAAGAGCGTCATACTGTAACTTTAAAAAGGGAGGAAAGAAAATGAGTTTGTTTGTAACTTCTGCAAAGAAGATCTGAAGTCACTTCTATATATAACTTTTCTTTTCATCACTTTTTTCTACCTGAAACTGTTTCTTCTATTCCTTTCTCTTTTTTCTTAATTTCACTCCAAGTAATTTCATGTTTATCTTTTACTTCTGGGAAAATATGTAATTTTTCTTACTTATTTTTAAAAGTGTTAAAAATATAAAAGTATTTTAATACTTTTATAAAGTATATGTATATATACATTCAATTCCTGCTAGAGCCAGGAGATGGCACTAAAAGCAAATGCTTGTTTGCATTGCTTGGAAAAGAAACAGTTGCCCTAATTTTGCAACTACTCGTGGTATTTTTATTTATGAAAGCATTTTCTACATTGTTTGGGTGTAATCCTTGTAATAATGATGCATATATTTTATAAAAGGATGGTAAGTCCAAAACTAATTCATTAGATATATAATCAGTTAAACTGTGATGCTGTTTTAAGCTAGAATAGGCATTTCCAGGTTAGCATAAAACCAAAACAGTACATTTTCAGAAGGTATCCCACACAAATCTGTCTTCTGCCTCATGAATCCCAGCAACCAGTTAGGGCACATAGGGCTGGCCTCCTACGAGTCCTGTCTATTAAGCAATGTCATTTGGCGGGGCCTAGGGCAACGGCCTTCTCCGTCGCTGCCCCAGCCCTCTGGAACCAGCTCCCCACAGAGGTTCGTACTGCTTCCTCCCTCCTAGTTTTCTGGAAATTATTGAAGACTCATTTATGCCGACAGGCTTGGGGCGTATGAGCTGTACTCTGCCCCTGGGCCTACGAATGGGGTCCGGGGCAATGCCTCCATCAGTGAGTGTGTGTTGATGGTGATTGTATGTGGTATGAATGTGTTTCGGATTGAATGAATGTGTTTTGGATTGGATGGTTGATTGTTATTGGTAAATCAATTTTATTGTATCATTGCTGTAAGCCGCCCTGGGTCTCAGGAGAAGGGCGGCATAGAAATTTAAATAAAGTTAAAGTTAAATGGAACAATCATGTAAACTAAAATATGTTGCATGCCAGAGGACAATGAGTGCCAGACCATTTTCCATCTATAATGCTTAAAATCTCCCTCTTCTCTCTCCAGAACCTCCAGATCCTCAACCTTCTTGATTTGCTGGCTTCCATTTTGTCTGTGTGGCCTTCTAAGTAAGAGGCACATCTGTTTCGAAAGAACGAAGGAATGAAGAAGAGCAAGGAGGAGGAAGTTGACTGATTGATTTTGTCTGGAGATATTCATGGATAATTGAATTGTCTCCAGGCTCTAGAGTTAACACAATTGTGCATTGTGCTATAAACCAGCTTCCCAGTACAAATACCAAGTCAATGGGAAAAATAGCCGGCTGTGAAATATACCTCTTTTTTGTTCTCCAATGTTTATGGCAGCAGAAATATTTCAAATATTATACTCTTTTATCTTTGTTAGGCCCTTCTTATAAAATTCAAAGTTTTATTTATTGGTCAGAGTGCATTTAATGCCCCCCTAAAGTGATTAGGTTGTTTGAGGTCTTTGACTGGCTTCATGTATTACACTAGCCCAGGAGTCACACATGGTAAGGTCTAAATCATAGTTCGAAGTGTAATGTATTCCCTGGAAACATAACTTCTCCTGTGATCTTATCCAATGCACCAAATGTTCAATATTACAAAATGTTTAAACAAATATTTGGGATTTTGTATCTGTTATTTAGAGGCTGAACCTTTTCATAAACAAGCATGCTTTCAAAAATATATTTTGGGGGCTATTAAAAAAACAATGGTTTCTAGACGGTATCCATAAGGACTTTAGCTTTTATTTCTGGGTCTCTCATGGAATGTGAGATAAAGTTCTATTGGATTCTTGTCTTTTCGTACAATGCAATTATAATCTCTCTTGATTAATTTTCCTTTCTTCAAATCTTTTTTCTTTAAATCTATTAATTTACCTCTTTTTCCTATTTTTTGTGTGAAGTAAAGCTTAAAAATCTCTATTATTTCCTAAAACCACCATAATTTCTTCCCTTTCAGCTTAAGGTGTGTTATGCAGAGAATAAAGAATAGTCAAACAAAGTAAAAGATATGATAAGAAGAAAACATAGCTAAATAGTAAGTTTTATCATGCCTTTTTATCTTTGTAAACCACCTAGTTTGTAACAAAGCAATATCTCATGTTCAAATTTTGTTTTTTAAGCTTCTTAACTGTTTTTTTTTTTAGGATTTTGTAAGTTTTATCCAACCACAACTTTCTCAATTTTCTCTGGCATCTTGACCCACACTGTTCTTTCATATGTTTTTAAATCTTATTTTAAATTATTACAATATATCTCTATGTTTTAAAATCTCTTCTTTTAAAGCATTACATTATGTTGACTGTGTTCCAATACTTGCTCCCCCCCAGCCCCCCCCAAAAAGCTGACATATTTATTGGAAGCTCAGTTTCATATCTGGCCTGTTCAAGAGCTCTCTTCTTCAAACCACAAGGATTTTGCAATGTTAATTTCAAACTGAACTGAACATACATCTGCTACTTCTATTTTATTTCATTCTTAAATCTCCCCACACACACGCACACACCATAAAAGCAATTTAGTTGTGTGTGGGCTTTTCCCCATTTGCATCTAACCATAGCATAAAGCTGATTGGCAACTTTTAACCTGGCAACTTTTATTTTTTCTCATTATATTTATATGGATGTTTCTGTTTTTATGTTTGCTAACTACCCAGAGTTTATATATATTCCATTATACTTAAGGTCTGAGGGAGGAGCCTTACTTTTAAGCTAAGGCTTTCTGGAAGGCTAATGGTGTTGGGGAAGGCTGCTCCATTTTGCAATTGTGGCAAGAGGTAAGACACACCTCCTAAATCCCAAAAGATGGCACTCTTTCTTAGATGGTTAATTTTGTCTCCTATTCCAACGCCATCCACAGAGAGCCTCAAGGGGTGTGAAATCTGTTAGGACCTAGGTAGTCAGCCAATTGCAGGGCCTTGAAATGGTGGCAAAAAAGGCAGGATAAGAACCAGCACTGGGGATGGATACTTTCCTGCTGATTTAAGGATGAGTGGAGAACTTTTCAGTTCAGTTATGGGAAACAGATGTGAGCCAGAATTAATTTACTATCTCTGTAATTTCCCTTTCCTTCATTACTCTTTAGAAAGTATGAATCTTTGGATGATGCGGAATTTTATTTTTATTTATTTTTTACCATACTTTCTCTTCTGTGCAAGATTTAGAATAAAAACAAATTATATGAAATCAAAACAGATTCAATTCCTTTTTAGATTCTCCAATTATTTCTGGTGGTGAGTCAGCACTGTTAGATGTTTCCTTAAGTTAAGCCCCTCTTCAAGCATGGAAGCTTACTTTAATCTACTTGTGAAGTGCTTCTTGTAGGGGGAAAATGGAAGAACATGCACTAATTATGCTGTTTTAGTTCCTGGAAAAAATGACTGTTAACCTTGCAAATAAATAAGTCAAGAATGCTCCCCATCCTTTTTAAAAAATCTACTGCAAACTAAACAGGTAATTCTTGACTTACAACCACAATTGGAATCAGAATTTCCAATATTAAACAAGGCAGTTGTTAAATGAATCGTGCCCAATTTTATGATCTCTTGCCTTGGTTGTTAAGCGAATTACTGCAGTTTTTAAGTGAATCACACAGTCGTTAAGCAAATCCAGTTTCCACCACTGACTTTGCTTGTTGGAAGCTGGCTGGGAAGGTTGCAAATGGCAATCGCACAACCCCCCTGGGATGCTGCAACTGCAGTAACACATGTCGGTTGACAAGTAATCCAAATTTTAATTACATGACTATGAGGATTCTGTGATAGTTGTCATTGCAAGAGGACCAGTCATAAGTCGCTTTTGTTACTGCTGATGTAACTTTGAACAGTTGTAAATCAAGGACTAGCTATAATAGCTCTTCTCTTCTGAACTTCAATGAAAAAATGAAATTATTAGTTTCTTTTTGGGATATTGAAAAAAAGATATATTGTGTGCATAACTGTAAAATGTAATACATTTTTAAAATGATTTGGAACAATTGCAAGCAAATTCTAGGAGATGTTTCTATATTGCAGCCTGTGGTACATTGAAGCTGACATCTTAATAAATGTATTTGTTTGTAAAATACCATAAGACTGTATTCTTTTGGAACATTTGTTTACAGTTAATTAATTGACATGATTTAAAAAAGTCACACTCTTTTATAGCAGCCATGCATTGCTCTTTGGGAAAGGAACATGGATGATAATTTCAGTGTGTATGAAAAGTAAAGATGACTCAGGTGACTTATAAGTCATGGTAACTAACATAATGACATGATATTAATAATTACTGGCTCTGCAAGGAATACCCATACTGCACCCCTAATGCCAACTCTCCAATATGTACTGGTAATACAGTATATATAAATTATTCTTTACCAAGAACTATTTATTTATTTATTATTCATTCGTTCGTTCGTTCGTTTGTTTGCTGTCCATCGTGCAATTCTAAGTGGCTATTTGGCCAAAGTTGCATGTTCTTTTTTCATGTCCTTTTAGAATTCTCATATCAGGTATGAAACATGATTGTCCTCAAGAGTAACATTTCAGGACACTGTTGGATAAATGTATATTCTCTCCTCAAAGAAATAAAATCTGCCTCAAGTCCTTCATGTATGCAAATTGGACAAATGCAAGGGTCTTCTCAAAGGCATACTTTGAGGCATACTTTGACTGCCTTTCAGCTCTATGGAAAGAAATGCCACAGTTCCTCAATCTAGAACTACCGTACCTCAGGCTGATATACAAGCCTTTCTCCATATGCCCTTGGCCCAAAATGTGGGGAAGGCACTTTATATCTCTTCAAAGGCACACTCCATGGTTCACAGCCATTTCTAGCTTTGAGTTTTGAGATCTGAATGTAATACATTTTGAGCATACCAAGTTGCAAAAGGCTCTAACAGAACTTAGCATGCCAGTAGAAGAGAATATATATAGCTCAGAGTTACACAATGGAGTTTCATTACTTAGTGTGCTTCAAAAATAAGCACTTTAATATATAAATATTGAGAATTTTGCATAACGTTACAAAAATGGGAAGGAAAGGGGAGGGGAGGGGAGGGAAGGGGAGGGCAGAGAGGAAGGATGGTTATGAAATCCAGTATTATGAATTCTGACCTTCTTTCAACAGTTAATTACAATATTATAATTTCTTCTCCCTCTCAGATGTTGTACAAGTCACTTCAGGCCTCCAACTGATTCATATTTTTTTAATCCTCAAAACTGTAAATGATATCATATTTTTTCTTCTTTCAGCAAAAAGTCCATGTAAGGTTTCCAGTCATTCAAATAAACTTTTTTTCTCTGACAAGTCAGTTTTGCCATCTCAGCAAATTCTAACATTTTCATAATCCCATTCCTCCATTGTTCTTCATTGTTCTTCCATCATTGAGCATACAATAATCTTGCTACAGTTACCATTTAGAATCATAGAATAACAGAGTCTTTTCTAATTCATTGTCCATAGGTCTCACCGTCTCAGTAAAAAGAGTGTGGTTTCTTCACAATATTATCTTTACAATCCTTTGCATCATTATATGAATCTGTGTACAAAATTTCTTAGCTTGAGACAAGCCTTTATTGAATAGAAATACCAAGCATTTGGCAAAAGATAGGTTTATATCCTTCAGATCAAAAGAAATAATTTTTAAATCAGTGTGATTGGATTGCTGGGCTGTGATTTAATGCTGAAGACACTTTAAAAATATAAAAACCACAAGAGGACTGATTATGTACTGGCTTGTCCAGAAACAATTTGCCTATGAAATATCAAAATTTAGTATTAGTAACTCTCTTAAGTAACTACCAGTTTAAAATAAAACATAGTAAAATATAATTTGAATAAAACATATAATACAAAAAAATCAAATAAAGTGAAAATTGAAAGTACCATATAAACCAGGCTGCAGCTCATTCAAAATATAAAACAATATCAATTAAAAAGCCAAGGAAAACAGAAATGTTGCCAAAATGATACTAATATGAGCCCAAATCAAGTTTCTCTTGGGTGGGAATTCATAAATGTCTGTAAGCCAACTAGAGTTGCCTTTGGCAAGATGGGCAGCATACAAACTTGATGAATGAATGAACGAACGAACAAACAAACGAATGAACAAATGAATGAATTTTTGTGCTATCACACAAAAAGAGGCCCACTTTATCTCCATTTTGGAGGTCTGGAAAAGGGCCTCTTTAGAAGATTCTACAATCCAAATAGACAGTGCTTTTTTTGTAAAAAAAAAAAAAAAAAAAAGTTGCCGGAACTCACACACATTATGTAACCCGCCTTGCCTACCCTACAAGGTTCCATCCAAAAAAGATGCCGGAACTCCGTTCTGGGCGTTCTATGACAAAAAAAATGCCCTGCAAATAGGTACTTACAGGGTGAGGACACTTCTTCAGGTAATTTGGTCATGAGTTTGTGGAAAGCTGAACATTTACACAGCCATTGGTCACAAGCTGCCTGACTCAGTTATGTTCTTAATTAAGTGGTGCACATGGCAAAGGCACATAACATCATATTTAAAAAAAATTGAATGTCTAACCGATTAAAAATGGCTGTTTGATCATAATCAGCGCAAATCAACTGCCTGCTTAAAAAAGGAGAGACCTTAGGGTTGCTACGCCAAGAATTATAGCCTTTTTTCTGGGATGGCAGAAAGTTCAATAATGCCCACACAACCAGGGGAAAGTCATTCAGTTTAGACTTACAAGAGAATCAAATAAAATGAAAACTGAAATCACCCTATAAACAGGGCAGCAGCTCATTCAAAATATAAAATAGTATCAGTTGAAAAACTTAGGAAAACAGAAATGTTATATGTATAGATTTTAAATTTAAAGCAGTGGTTCTCAACCTTTTTCAGGTTGAGACCCCACTTGCGCCGCCCATGCGCGGCGCAACCCCAACGCACGCGTGTGTGCGTGCGACGGGCCGGTCCGTGCATGTGCGGCACACGTGCGCGCGGTGGCCCAATCCGCGCAAACGCGGTGCGCGTGCGACGGTCCGGTCCACGCATGCGCGTGCGGTGGGCCGATCTGCGCATGCGTGGCACACGCGCACGTGACGACCCAAACCGCGCATGCGCGGTGCGCGCGCGACGAAGAAAAAAAAGGCAGACCGCGACGGGCCATACCGCGCATGCGCGGCGCGTGCGCGACGGGAGAAAAAAACAAAATGGCGGGCTGCGGTGTCCGGCAACCCCCGCGAAACGGTCGTTCGACCCCAAATGGGGTCGCGACCCATAGGTTGAGAACTGCTGATTTAAAGCTTGCCATAATTTAATTTGAAGGGCAATATAATTCACAATAGTGGGAGATAGGTGTATATCTCCTCGGAGGGGTTGTAACTTCAGACCCTGCTTTGATAGCAAGACATAAGAAGGCCAGCAAGCTTCACTTACACCTTCTCCACATGCTCTGGGCTATTTTTAAAGCACAAATTTCAGCTGCAAAGGAGAATATAACAAACTTCACTTAGACCACCTCCTGGTTTTGCTCTTACACTAGCATGTCAGGTTTTTGGATCCCCCCTAGAGAAAACTGTAGCTGGTGGTTTAGCCAATAAGTATGCTAATCTATCCTTTGTGGGGAGGAGGAAAAAAGCAATAAAATGCATCAGTCTTGTGGTCTTGTGGAGAATCCTGTTCAGAGATAATAAAGCCTCAAGGGGGAACAATTGCTCCTAAGAATTACTATATAACACAGTTACTGGATTGTGCAATGCTAAAGGAAATCAGGTTCTTGAAATTAGCATCTAATTTCATTTTTCAAACATTCAAATCAGGAAAAAATCATTTTATAATATAATCCACATGGAGCTCCGTTTCCATCTGTCCTGATTGCCATTGTTCACTCCCTAGAGATTAAAATGGATGATCTGAAACTTGAGCTGGCCACGAACAAGGAGTGTATATCGGAGGTGGTGACCCTTTGAGAGCTGTATGCAACGAAATTTCATTTTGATGTATGCTGATTGGTGTACATTCAAAGTGACAATAAAGTTGTTGTTGTTCACACACATTTTTTTTAAAAAAGTAATCATCATACAGAAGCCTTGCCCACCCCATTGCCGGCAATGGCAAAACAATCCCGATATGTCGCACAGTGTCACTTGATGTTGTGAGTTTGATATGTCTGATCTAGACCATTTGTCTTTCTTATGACAATAGTTATAATACAATAGTCTGGGGTGTTATGAGGTGCTTCCTGTTTAATATTATCTATAAAAAAGAAGGGACCACTAGTCAGATAATCAGTTTAAAATAATAATAACAATAACAATTGTTTGGAACAATATTAGAAAAGTAAATGAGCAAATTCAATACATTAAAATTCAAATATTAGAAGTTTTTGAAAAAGTCTGCTTTGCTGTGGTCAGATAAAATTATCTGAGGCTTCCTTACATTTATTTGCATTCCTATTACTCAGAAACAAGCCTCTACAGAAAGGAAATTCTAGCCCTCCAAATGTTGGGGAGCTCTATCATTATTAACTATCCTGCAACATCTGGAGAGCCAGGATTCCCAATCTTGTTCTACTATTCCCCAGGACAGCAGTCCCAACCTTTGTGGCTTGGCGGCCTGGCAGAGGGGGGGAGAGGGGAACCAGGCTGTTTGAGGGGTTGGCCGGCAAGCATGCCTGCACGCATGCCTGTACAGCTCAACTTACCCAAGTGGAGCTGTGCACATATGTGCACATGCTGGCCCACTGCTCGTGCAAGTTGAGCTACGCACATGTGTACACACTGGACCACTGCTCATGGGGCCTGGTTGCAAATAGGCCATGGCCCAGTAGTGGGTCATGATCCAGAGGTTGGGGACCCCTGCCCCAGGGTGTACCCATATGTCTTATTTTTAAGTCAACATGTTATCCAATTCAGACACCCTAATTTCTTTCTCCATCACTGGAGGTTTTTAAGAAGAGATTGGACAACCATTTGTCTGAAATGGTATAGAGTCTTCTGCTTGAGCAGGGGGGTAGACTAGAAGACTTCCAAGGTCCCTTCCAACTCTATTATTCTGTTGTTCTCTTGTTGTTTTTTGTTGGGGTTAAATTCCATTTCAGGAAATGCAAAAATAAATAGTAAGATCACACAGACTGTTTGAGAAGGTATTATTTCTGACAGTGAAAGTATTTTTACATACACTTTGTGTCTTACGTTCTGCAATTGCAAAGCAATCTGCAATTCTTGATCTAAATCCCTGTAGCTTTCTATTAATTTTAAAACACTTCTGTAAGTAAATATTTATCTGGAAAGAGGGTGAGGGTTTTTCCCCTTTTTTTCTTTACTTTAAATGATGAAGATGCCTTGAAAATCAGGCATTGCAAACTGCTAGCCAGCAGGTAAGACAAAAAAGGCTCTGGATTTGCTTGCTTGTTTCTAATTCAAAACATTTCAGTAGACCACTTGTTCCCCTTATGAAAACGTAGTTCTCTTTGCCACTGTGGTTTTTTTTGGGGGGGGAGCAGTAAATTCTTCATGGAGGGAGAATGCGTGCTTTTCCATGTTGTGTGCATTGGTGAATATAGTGAATTGTGGATCCAAGTGAAAAAATGCTTTGGGTGTGAATGAATAAGATGACTGATGCAGGTCTGTGGATGTTTTGGTAGTGAAATTGCTTATAGTCTGGACCAGGACCTCTTAGATTTGGTAATGGAATAACATTTCTTTTTGATGTTTTGGTCATGCTCCTTTTCTAATAAAACACACACAGTGACACACACATAACAAACTGAATTCTGTCTGCAAAATGTATCCTTCTAAAAGTTGTAACTTTAAAATGGTGTACATGTTTATTGCCACCACAATTATAGTATTTTTGTTAAATATTCAGATGACAAATTGTGTTTATCATCTGAAGCCTTGACACAACCTTCCACAATATAAAGACATCAAGGCCATTATAGCATATGTTCCTTACTCCTTCAATTGATTTCAGTTGCATTAGCAACAGTTACAGGTATCCACTGGAACAGACAACTGGAGGGGAGGGGGAGGTGAATCACATGCACCAGGATATTATTATACAAATGGCATGGATAATATATTTGCATCCATGAAGCATATATACAATTTGTGCCATCTGCATAATGACATCATAATGCACGCAATGTTATTTTAAGGTAATTGTGCTTTCTATTGGATGCTTAGCCAACATTTGCATTGTTGCCATTGTTGTTATTGGGCCTGGTTAATTGCAGAACTGTCTGTCTCCACGTATCTTTGCCCACTCACTGAGGTGGGACAGAGTGGCATGCTCTGGATCCCATTTATTAAAGGATGTCAACCTATGGGACTAATGCTCTATCCATTGAAGTGCCTCCTGTATGGAATGACATTCTCTCTTGAGTTCAAGTTGACGCTGCTCCTTTCTGATTTTCAAAGGCTTTGAAGACCTTCTTCTTCTTCTCCCAGGCACAAGGGCAGGTGTTCATGGGAGTTTGTTTTCAATGTTTGAATTGACTATGGTACAATAGATTTTTATGTCCTTGTTAGGTGTTTGCTCTTTCTAGCCTTTTGTTAGGGACCTGGAATTTCATGGTGTGTGCAGTCATATAAATTGCATTATTACAGTTGGTTGCACAGTCAATCAGTTGTTTAGACTGTATTTGGCATTTTTGTCCACCTATTGAGTCCTTCCCAAGGATATGGGATTGGCAGATGTTGTTGCTTAATAATATTAAAAATACAATATTGTCACAGAATTAAGCTGTTCCAAGTAAAGCTGCCTTTTGCAATTGACTGATGTGATTTTGTCAATACTAGTGGGTTCAAGTGGTGTTCCAGATGTTTTGGGATTACACCCAAGATGCCTATTACCATTGATACTATCTTTGCATTCTTTTGCCATTGTCATTTTACTTCAATTTGCAGGTCTTTGGACTTTGTGATTTTCTCCAGATACGTCTCTTCTCTTCTGCTGCTTCCAGGTACTGCCACATCTATTATCTCAGGGGGTGTCAAACTGCCAGCCCGTAGGCCGGACACATCACACAGAAGCCGTGCCCACTCCATTGCCGGCAATGGCAAAACAGTCCCGATACGACGCGCAACATCGCATGACGTCGTGAGTTTGACATGTCTGATCTAGACCGTTTGTCTTTCTTATAACAATAGTTAACTCTAGGGTGTTATGAGGTGCTTGTCTGTTTAATATTATCTATAAAAAAGAAAGCTGCCTCTAGGGTTGGTGGTGCTGTTCTGCCATCAAAGAGAAATATAACAATTAGCCAGACCCCTTCCAGAGATCCAGAGTAGCCTGGACCACTTCCAGTTGTAAAAGTAACATCAACACAAGAAAATCAACTCATCCCCAATAATAATGATCTGAACATTTTTATATAGCGAAATGTCTATATATGAGGCCTCCTTTAAGCTTGAGGCTAAAATGAAAATGACTATCTCGACCCACTTCTCTGGATTCACATACCAAAAAATATCAATTTTAAGTTTGAAGTCTTCAAAGAAGCAAATTGCCTCTTGTCCCCTGACAACAAGGGACAAATATTTTTCTGGGACTAAATTCATATATAATCAGAATCACAGAAAGAGCAGAAGAAATTTTTATTGTTTTGGAACAGCCAAAAGGAGGATATTAACTTAGACGTCAGTATGTTTATTACCCTATAAAATGTGTTCCATTAAGCCTCCCTTTGCATTTCCTTGTCTTTAGACAGAATATTGTAGTGTTTTTTACAACACAGTAAAATGACAAAGGCATAATATCAAGATAATTTTCTTTCATGTCATCAACCAAAGTGTTTGCTTTTTATTTTTTAATACAAGAACAGGTGTTTAACCATGTGGGTGGAAACAGAGCACTGCATATTCCAAAATGCTATGTTAATATTTAACATCAATGCCAAGTTAATAAATGATAGCTAAACTGGGTATCTAATAATGTTGTGTTAATTGTAAGGATTATACAATACAAAGCGAATTTATCTATTTCTTAACAAAGTAATTAAGGGGAATAATGTCAGTTATAAAAGAAATATAATATTACTTTCAACAGATTCAAAGCTATTTACATTCATTTATTTTTGTATTCACTAGTACCATCTGATTCACATTTATTGTCATCACCAATAAATAAGAGCTCTTTTCTTGAATATAGGACTTACACATGTTACAGAATTTTTTAAAGTTTGGATTTGTACAAAGAGCTTAGTTATCAACATGCCTACCATTTCTATACAGTATTCATTTTGATCTAAACACGTTATGCAGAGCACAGAAAAGAAACAATAACCCATAATAATAACAATAATATTATTGTTAATGTCATGAGGTCAGAAGAAAAATATACCAAAGAATTCACTTACACATACCTCTTTGTACCTTTCTATAAATGCAAACCATTCTTGCTTCAGGATCCAATCTGGGTTGGTCACTGGGACCAGAGGTTTAGTCTTCCAAGCTTTCAGACTTCTGCTGGAACCCATCCTCAGGGAACTTCTCAACTACCAGAATGTGTCCTTGCTTCCGTTATATTTGTATAACCGTTAATATATTTCCTCTCACCAACATCATTCAGCAATCTTTCTCTTCCTCTGAACCCATTTACTCTTCCATTTGATCATTCATTCTGTCTTCATGATCAAACCACTTCACTGCTTTTGTACTGGTTATCACAGTGTGACAAGTTCTTTGTGAACTCGTAGTATTTTGTGTTTTGCAAGGGTAGACATTAACACAGAAAACAAGACAATGGATGCTTTTATGGTTTTTACTATATGCATTGCTGTTACTTTTAACAGTATTTACAACACAGTTCCAATGTGACTTTCTTCTTAGTCTCCCTCTAGTTCTCCTGCTTCTTTCCCTTTTCTCTCTGTCCACATCCCCAATATCTGGGGACAAGAAAGAGTGAAAAGAAAAGTAAGGAACAAACTGGAATTTACTGCTGTGTGCTTGACATGGCTTGACTTTCTCCTGAATCTGCTCAATCAAATATCTATTGCTTCTCCATCAGAGGATGAACCTCTCTCAGGATCTTCTACCCAGTCCTTTTCCAGAGACCAGGGTTTCTTTAGTATCAGCCAATCTCCCTCTTCCCCTCTTGAGCCTTGGGTGAAGCCACTATTTACAACCAGCTTGATCCTTACTTCTCATTCTTGGGTGGTGCCTCATCTCTCTGTCTTTCCTTCTTCCATGGATCTTTCTTCTTCATTCCCAGCAGAAACTGCTTCACACATTCAACTTCTCTGTCCAAATTTCTCTGCATCCATTTCAGTCATTCTGTTTTTGTTCAGATTTTTCTCTCCTTTCCTCGTCTCCATTTTTTAGTTTAGACCAGCATGTCCCCTAGATAGGTCTTCCCCCAGGGCTCTAGTCTCCAACTATTATATACCACACTGGACCAAAGGGACTGCTGTCTCAACATCTCATTACACCAACCCTGGTTAGCAGGCAATTCCACTCATCAGGACTCATGACAATGCACCTGCCCTTCAAGGCCAGAACTGAGCTGCTTTTTCCCCTTTTACTCACTCCATAAGCTGTCTCACACAGCAGAACAGAAACCAGAGCAGGCCATTAAAGCCCATATGACATACTGGTTAAAAGAGAAAGTTATCTCAAAATATGTGAGAGGCCAGCACACAATTCCGTTGAAGCATAGTTTTCCTCACTGGAAGAGTAGCTGCCACTACTTCCCTGTTCCAGCCATCTCACTTCTGGCACAATTATTAGAGAAAACTCTTAAGCTTCTCCACAAGTTTGATTAAACCTGAGATCAGCACACAATTCAGCACACAGTTCTACTGAAACACAGATTCTTTATTATGGTACTAGAAGCAGCAGAAGCAAAAAAGGTAGAGATTCAACTTCTCTATATAAAATTACATAAATTAGTATATACAACTTATGGGATATAGTAAGCTTCATTGATGATATAGTTAGTGGATAGTGTTAAATCCTTTGTTCGTGTGCAAATGATGAAGACACATGGTGACAACTAACAATGCTTTGTTCTCCTACTCCAACTCCACGCAAAAAGCAAAAGGCACGCAGGCCTTTTTATAGGGCTTGAAACCCGGACAGAGTGAACCAATAAGAGTTCTTCTTTCTTTGTGCCTTGCACATGCGCGCAAGGCTGGTGCCACTCTGTCTGGTCCCGGGCAGCTTTTAAAATGCCTGGGATCATTTGCAACAATTCTGGGCCTACTGAGTTTCTTCATCAGGCCCAGGACACAACACCCCTTCTCCCTGGATAGAACACACACAATTCCAATTTTCTTTTCAATAATAATAAAATAAATTAAAAATAATAGTCTGCTCACATGCAGACACCCTTCTTATAACTAATAGAGTTAGCTAACCAACCCACTCTCTAATGTGGACTTCGTGTGTCTATCCTCTACCCCACATAGGTCCCATCTCCTCAACCTAGACCTGTAAGGTCCCTTGTACTGACAAGAACCTCACATATTTGCCTAGATGCTTAGGAGGGGCCTTAGCCTGTTGTGACCTATGCAAGGTTAGGGAGGGTGCCTGGCCTGTCAGCTTACCTGCCTGGCTAGGCAGACCAGGACTTGTTCTTAAGGGCGCCTGGCCTACCGGCCCATCTATTGGACTCACTAGACCAGGACTTTTATGCACAAAATTTGCAGGTGACCCCTCGTGAGGCCACAGCTCTCCCCAGGCTCTGTGAGAGCAGCTGAAATTCCCCAGCCCTCTGAATTGGCTGAGGATTCTCCAACTATCCTGGATGGCTCCAGGGAACTTAGTCCCTCAAGCTTGCAACAAGTCTCGGACGTGACCTGTGTTGCAGGTGTGCTCCAATACTCCCAGTCCTCTGTGGCTGAGGTGCCAGAGTCAGGGGCCACCTCTATGGCAAACTCCTCAGGTGAATTCCTGTTTGGAGCTCTTGTGGATACGCATGACTCCCTGTTCGGCACAATAGCTGAACTCTGAGGATGCCCTTGCACCTCTACTGGGAAATCCCTAGTGACCTGCGGTACTTCCCAGGAACAATGAGATTGTGTCTCAGAAGGTTGACCTGAAGTGTGACGTGGCTCCTGGGCCCCTCCCCCCCAAGAGCGGAGGCAGGGGCAGAAACCACAGGGGACAACCACCAGCGCAGCTGATCAATGTGACGCCGCAGGACAGAGCCATCTCCCAAGGTCACTTTGTATGATAGAGGTCCAGAGATCTTACAGATGACATAGTTCCTAGCCCAGACCTGATCACCCAACTGTAGTCTCCTTGGTGCCCGCTGTTGCGACACCTGTGAAGCCACCCAGTCTGGGTGCAACCTGTCGAATTTAGTAATGAGTCTGCAACCCCAGCGGAGTTCAGCTGGGCTCTTCCCAGTGGTCGTGCAAGGTGTGGTGTGGTGTGCAGGAAGAAAGTCAGCTAACCTGTGATGCCAGCTACCAAACGTGAGTCTTTTGAGTGCATCCTTGGTGGTGCGCACCATCCTTTCAGCTTGCCCGTTGGTGGAAGGGTGGAAGGGAGCTGACATTGCATGCCGGATCAGGTTGGCCTGAAGAAAAGCCTGGAACTCAGAAGAGGTAAATTGAGGGCCATTATCTGAAACCAGGACATCTGGAAGTCCGTGTGATGCAAAAAATTCCTCTCAACACCTGGATAGTCCTGGCAGTAGTAGTGGAGGAAATAGGAACAACCTCTAGCCACTTGGAATGGCTATCAACAAGGATAAGGAAGAATTGCCCCTGGAAGGGCCCAGCATAATCTAAATGTACCCTTGACCAAGGGGTGTGTGTCTCCTCCCACTTGTGTACAGGGGCCTGAGGAATTTCAGGCCGTGATTGTTGGCACACTTGGCACCCATGCACCTGAGCCTCGATAGCTTTATTAAGCCCAGGCCACCAAAGATGGCTGTGCGCAAGCGCTTTCATCCTGACTATACCAGGATGTCCCTCATGCAGAGAGATCAAGACTCTAGACCTCAATGAGGCTGGGATGACTACCCTGCTACCCCATAAAAGGCACCCATAAAAGGTAGACAGTGCGTGTCTCCTTTGCCAAAAACTTTGAAATGTCGCATCTGGACACTTGTCAGGCCATCCTGACAACACCCATGTCAGCACATGTGTAAGCGTGTGATCAATGGCAGTTTCAGCAGCCACGTCCCTAGCATTGAGGGGAGATTCAGACAACTCCTGAATGGAAAGAATATTTATGGCAGGAGCAGGGTCTGCTTCTACCTGAGTTAAAGGCAATCTGCTTAGGCCATCTGCATGGCCCATTTCTTTTCCAGGTTTGTGAACTAGAGTGTAGTCATATGCTGACAGGAAAATGGACCATCTCAGCATACGAGGAGAAATGATATGCGGTGTCTGTTTGTTAGTAGTAAACAAACCCAACAGAGGCTTATGGTCTGTATAGATCGTGAAGTGGCGGCCACATAAGAAATCATGAAATTTCTTTATGCCAGCCACTATGGCCAAGGCTTCTCTATCAATCTGAGCATAATTCTGCTCTGCAGATGACAGAGTCCTTGAATAATAGGCCACAGGGACTTGTGTCCCATCAGCCTTCAGATAGCTGTTGATAGGCCTGTGCCAGGTCAAGCTTTGCAAAAATGCGCCCCCCCTTGGGGGAGGCCAGGATGTGGCTTACAACAGGGACTGGATAAGTGTGCTGTTGCAATGCCTTATTCAGTGTACACTTGTAGTCTGCACATATACGTATTTCCCCATTAGCCTTTAGAGGCATTACTATGGGAGTTTCCCATGAACTAGAATCCACAGGTTCTAAAATGCCCTGCTGGAGCAATTTGTCCAGTTCAGCATCTATCTTACCCTTGAGGGCAAAAAGTACCCTCCTAGGCTTAACCCTGATGGGCGTGATGGTTGGGTCTAACCGTAGCGTAATGGGAGGCCCCTTGTAGGATCCTAGTTCTGAACTAAACACATCTGCAAACTCCTTGCAAACCTCTGCAAGGCCCAGCGTTTGCAAGCTGTGCAGACCAGTTACTTGGATTCCCAGAGCCTCGAACCAATTGAGTCCAATAAGACTTGTACATTCACCCCCAACAACCACCACATCTAGGGGACCTTCAAAATCGTTATGATGCACTCTAAAGGTGGCCTCCCCCTCAACACACACCACAGAATTCTGAAAATCAGTGAGTATTAGATTTGATGGCCTGAGTTTAACTCGAAGATCACTGCTGCTGCATATGCTTTTGAATGTGTTAACTGAAATAATTGAGAGAGCGGACCCAGTGTCCAGCTCCATGGATAAGGGAACCCCTTGCAACCTTACATTAATGGAAAGTTTCTTCTTAAGGGGCTTGTGTGTTCCTGTTCTCAGAATACTCCTGTGCAATGCACAGAAACCCACCGTGTTGGCTGGGGACCCTGGTACCTTTCAGATGCAATTCTTCACGAGGTTGGACCTTCTGGCGACCCAAACAGACAGATGCGATGTGGCCTTGCCTGCCACACGCCCTGCAAATTGCAGAGCGGAACCTGCAGTCAGCTCGCTTGTGGCGTCCTCCGCACCCGAAGCATTGAAGAGATGCTGGGGCCTTGACCGGACATCCCTTCTGCCTCCTCTCAGCTGGCTGGTGAAGTCTGTCGACCTCCTCTTCAGGATCCACTTCTGATCCTTCTCGAGCGTCCTCTTGATGGATGGTAGCTGTGTCTGGAGGATTCCTGGCGAGGCGCAAGGCCTTCACAGCCCCGCCTGCTGCTTCCTCAGCTGCTACCTCTCGCAACGCATCTTGGAAGGAAACATCTTCTTTTGCAAAAATCTTTTGTTGTAAGTCTCTGCTCCTTAAGCCACAGACAAAGCGATCTCGCAGCCTCTCTTCCAGATCCTTGAACTCACAAGGTCTGCCTGCTTGCCTTAAGGCCGCAATAAAGTCTGCAGCAGATTCACCCGGCCTCTCTGCTCGAATGCGTGCCTCCAAGCAATGACAGATAACTTTGGCTGGAAGTGTTCCTTCAACATTTTCTTCAAATCAGCATATGTTACTGACTCCAGAGGTGCAGGGGTCACCAGATTTTCTGTGATGTCCAAAGCTTCTTGTCCACAGGCACACAAAAGA
Source organism: Bothrops alternatus (assembly GCA_034064705.1). NCBI lineage: Eukaryota > Metazoa > Chordata > Lepidosauria > Squamata > Viperidae > Bothrops > Bothrops alternatus. The sequence continues at coordinate 2,712,872 of JARGCV010000027.1, forward strand.
GTTGCTGCCTTCAGGCCATCTTCTCTAATCTGTTTTACTCTGAAGTAGTTCTCCACCCGTGCTACATAGGAATTCCATCTCTCTGGGTGGGAGACATCGAAATCAGTCAAGTGGCCAATCTTCGACATCGTAAAGTTTATGATCTTCACCACTCGCTTCCTCTGCAAGCTGCTGTTTGGGGAAAGGATCCTTTAGCCGAGCTCACCCTCCAGCGACGCTATACTGGCAGGCTGGGACGCTGATTCAGACGCCGTCTTTCCCTCTTCAGGACTTCCTGGGTAAGTTCTTAAATCTTTTGTTTCAGCTTGCAAAGGATCCCACCTTCATCACCAGTGTTAAGTCCTTCGTTCGCATGCGAATGATGAAGACACATGGTGACAACTAACAATGCTTTATTCTCCTACTCCAACTCCACGCAAAAAGCAAAAGGCACGCAGGCCTTTTTATAGGGCTTGAAACCCGGACAGAGTGAACCAATAAGAGTTCTTCTTTCTTCACGCCTTGCACATGTGCACAAGGCTGGCGCCACTTTGTCTGGTCCCGGGCAGCTTTTAGAATGCCCGAGACTATTTGCAACAATTCTGGGCTTGCTGAGTTTCCTCATCAGGCCCAGGACACAACAGATAGGATTTGGCCACTCCTCTTGAGACTGCAGAAGGCCTGGCTCTCCCAGATTGTCCTCCATGTGCATTTTAGCTGGGGCAGCTCCAGAAGAAAATAGATACTGGCTTCTATAGGTCCAATTGCTAATGTAATGTGTACATTTCTGGATTACTTACTGGGTTTTAACAGGGCTTTGCACTGTCCAGACAAAAAGTACAACTAGGAGTACCAGCTCTGCCTTTATTGTAGTTCCATTAACAGAATCTTGCAAAACTGAAAATATATCTCTCTTCCTTTCCTTTTACTTTCAGAACACTAGGGAAGGTCCCTTCTAAATGCTTCCCACATTATCCCAACTTGATGGGCTGAGACATCTACATGGTGGTTGTTCTGTTTGCAGTTCTCCCTCTTCCTAAGGTAAGGTAAGAATAACAAAAGACCAATTCCCCTCATTCAAGGATTTTGTAATTGTGTGAACAGGAAATGCAGTTAAAGGATGTAACATATTAAAACACCTACACAGAAATAAAAGCATCTCCTGAGTGATTTAATATTTCCGTCCGTATAAGGACATTTCCTTCATAAAATCAAATTATAAAACTGAACTCATCCATACCCCAGTGAATAATTAACACTTTAAAATATAAAAAGCATACGATTGGAAGATGAAAGAAAGCCACTACATTTTTATGTATTCTGAGCATATGATGTAAAAAAGCAATTTATATGCTACATAGAAAATGGCTTACTCTCCATTGTTATAATACACTTGCATTTTCTCCAGAGGATGAGAAGACATGCTGATGCATTGGTACATTTTTCAAACGACACAGTTACCTGATTTCCAAAATACTAATATTCCACATATTCAAAGCAATGGTTGTTAGGAAGGACTGGTCCTCCACAGAACCTACATTAACTTGCCAAAAGCACATAAATCCACAAGGGAATTCTTGTAACAAGTTGGTTATGAGTGTGAATCATAAGACTTGGGGTTGGAGGCAGACATTAGAGTGACAGCTCCAGGAATTTGAAGAGAGAAGATGCTAGATGGGTCAGGGCATTGTCTGACACACTTCCTTTCAGCCCCAGTGTGAGTCTGTTATACCTACCATTTGGGGAAGGCAGTGTTCCCTTAGCCACCTGTGGTTTTTTGCCCTATATGAAAATAATGTTTTCCTCCTCTGCTGGTGTAAACACTGTAGAATTGTCCACCTGCTGGCTTTACTCCATCTTACAGTAAGGCTTCCATTCCAACTGGCGGGTGAATGCTCGAGGGGGACAACCCCAGCTCCCAGGCCCCACTCTGTGCTTGAATGACCATTTCACCCTAGGCTGCTGGATTGCATGTCACTGGACCTTTGTTTGTTGTTATTGTCATTTTCAGGTTATTTATACAGGTTCATAGTGGAACGATAACATGCTGGTTATTTAAAAAACAAACAAAAACCTGGATGAGATTGACAGGAATTCTGTCAAGTTTCCACTTCTAGATCTGAAGAACTGGTAAACTCCTGTTAATTCACCCCACTCAGTTCTCAAAAGACATGCACAGAAGGAAAATCAATTGTTTATTGCTCTCTTGGCACGGTGGAAGGGGAAAAGAAATAGGCGAATTTACTAACTGGGAATATCTTACCCATGATCCAGGCAAAAGAATTTGCTGGCACTGTGGTCAAAGTGAAGAATAGTTAAAATCTGGAAAAGTTTGGTTTATTTCCAGCCAGGGTTTGTAAAGTACATACATGGGAATCAATCAGGTTAAATTGAGGAAAAACCCTTAGTACAGTATAAGACAGATTATTGCTTTTACATTTTTAATTTGCAATTATTACATTAAGAATCTGAGCTATTCAGAAAGCAATCACATCAGTAAAAGTGTCTATCTCTTTTTATCTCCAAGAGCTTTGTTCTGGAAAGGTTTGTTGAAAAGTATCTCAACATGATGTACAATGATGTAAAACAATTATCCACATGGACAAGTATATCTCCAAGATTTCTCAATATAGTTGTCACTCACATCTCTGTGCTTTATTGAATGAGAGCAGTGGGGTTAAAAGCAAACACTTAGTAATCAAAATCAGGTCAAATACATGTCATGAAGCCAGGTTATCTGAGCAACTATCTTACCTCCATCCTATTGGTGTTTCCCACCAAGTCATGCAGGGAAAGTATGTTATGGATCCTGTCAGTTAAAGGGGTCCAAGAGGACAGCCTTCTCTGCTGTTGCTCCACCCTCTGAAATATCCTCCTTCCCCAGAGGTGAGCTGGGCCCCCACTTTTCTGGCATTCCAAAAGGACTAGTAGACCTGATTCTGCCAACCTGGGGGTGGTTAGTGCCCTGAAACCTCTCGCCATCTTTTAACTTTTAACTTACCTTATCCTTATTTTACCTGGCTCATTTTGTTGATGTATTATATTTTTATGCATTTTTTTCTGCTTTTAGCTATATGCTGCCCAGAGTCACTCTGAGAGTGAAATGGCCAGTACCTAAAATAAATTTTATATATAAAATAGTTTTGAAGATACGAGTCTCAGGTATATTCATATTCAAAAACTAAAACACAGATCACCGAGACTGAAGAATTTATTTAAAAACTTAGCTTTCATCAGCATCTGCTGACATCGTCAGAGTTCTAGCCAGGATTGAGAATCACGTTCTTTTAGTCTCTGTAACATCAAGCATTTGGCTAACAAGTGTGTTACTGGTCTATTCGGCTCCTGCCCCCCCCTAGTTAATTGCTCTGTTGTTGTTTCCGTCATGCTCATTGACAGCTGTTTGAATATAGGTGCCCTACTCCTCTCCTCATGCCCTGCCCGTGTGGAGTGTGTGTTCTGCTGCGTGCAGTCATCTTGCTGCTTTTCTGGTGTTTGCATATGCGATGCTGCCGTTTCAGCTGGTTGTTCTTTCTTGCTGTCATTGTCCCTGTCCATGTTGGTTCCAAGTCTTTTGCTGTCACTCATCGGTGCCATCTGCCTCCTCTCGATCATTTGCTGTGACCCTAAGTCCATTGAGGAAGGGATACAATCCTCTGTTGGCCTCTTTGTATCAGTGAGGATCTGTGGCTGTTTCATCCTTGCAGTTTTCTTATTTAAAGATATCTGCCGGCATAATGTCTGATAAGCTGGTAACAGTTCAATATGCCAGTTGATGGAATGCTTATTGAATAGCCATGCCTCTTTTAGCAGACGGCTGCCCTTTGTTGCATTATGAGCAATGACCCTGGCCTCAGTGAAGTTAAACATGTGGTTGTGTTCTACGGTGTGAGCCCACACTTGGGACTGCTGCTCATGGTGTTTGATAGCCAACTGATGTTCATGCAGTCTGGTCCGAAGACACTTTGTGGTCTCACATACATAATTGCATGCACAATTTGATATACTACTGATGACATCTCACTCATGGGCAAGGGTTCTTTGGGGCGCATTACCTGTGTTCGAAGAGTCTGATTGGGACTATGCACCACTCTAATGTTATGCTCAGATAATATTCTTGCAGCCGTCTCTGATACTACATGGATATAGGGGAGTGTGGTCCAAGTAGTAGTGATTGGAAGCCTGTCATCTGCAGCACATGGTGCCCATTGCTGGTGATGACATCGGATGAAGTTGGCGGAATAGCCGTTCTGTATGCACATCTGAAAGAGGTGTGCATATTCCTTGGCTTTTTCACTTGCCGTTCTGCAGTGTGTGTTTACTCTATTAAACAGGGTGCAAATGCAGCCAATTTTATGGGCAGTAGGATGATTGCTCTCATATGGAGTATTCTGTCAGTGTGGGTGGCTTTGTGGTACACACTGGTAACCAGCGTGCCATTATGCTCACGACGTATTAGTATGTCCAAGAAGGGTAAGGTGTTATTCACCTCTTCTTCAGCCGTGAATTGGATATCAGGGTAGATGGCATTCAGCTTTTCCATGAAGGGAGCTTTGTCACGGCGCTTGATGACCACAAACATGTCATCCACATGCCTGGCCCAAAATTTGGGCTTGTAATCCTTCATCGGTATGAGTTCCAGCTTTTGCAATACCACCTCAGCATTTAATCCTGAGATGAGAGACCCTTTAATCTGTTCATATACAGAGCTGTTGAATGTGAAGGATGTTTTTAGGCAGAAATTGAAGAGCTGTATGTAATCTTGGGGACTCAATGAACCAGGTGAGTGAGTGAGAGAGAGAGAGAGAGAGAGAGAGAGAGAGAGAGAGAGAGAGAGAGAGAGAGAGAGAGAGAGAGAGAGAGAGAGAGAGAGAGAGAGAGTCCATATTGAAAAAAGAGTTTGGCCAAACTAATCCAAAATAAACCATTCATATGTAAGAATATAAATATTTTGGATTCTTATTTCAAATCAGTTAATATGGCATAAATTTAGAAACAAACTTTAGCTGATATTGTGTGGGCACTGCTTTTTCAGCAAGAAATGATTAGACTTTTATTCTGTACTAGCTGTACCTGGCCACGCATTGCTGTGGCTCAGTCTGGTTAAATGGAAAAGAAAGAAAAGAGAAAGCGCACGTAGCGTGTGTTGCTTTTACGTCCAACAGATGATGCTGTTTTTGAAAAAAAGCATGTTTTTACTTGTCACAGGTGTGACATCTATATAATATAGATATATAAAAACACGCGTGTATTTGAATGCAACGTTGTGTCAAAATTTCAAAGCAATCGGTGAAGAACTTTAGGAGATTTAAGATTTTCAACAAACAAACATTTACATTTTTATTTATATAGATGTCTACATGTTGATTTTATTAGCAAGCCAAGATCCATCAGTCAAAGGCAGGTACAAAACATTCATTTTGCATATCCAGAATTGATCTTGCAGTCTTTCACTTAAAAGTTTATTCTTGATTAAAACTTAGATTTTTTTAAAAAAAAAATGGTACTGAGTTCCCCAGCATGCGTTGCCTCTTTTCCTTCCTATTTATCCACCTTTTAAGGGACCAAACCCATCCTACTAATCAGCGTATGTATTCTGTATCAGAGTTGTTATATCAGTGAGATGGGTGGCATAGAAATTTAATAAAATAAATACTCATTCACACTCATTCCTGCCCTCCCAATGGCTACTCACATAGCCCTTTGTAAGCTCCCCAACACAGTCCATGGAAATAAAAGTGGTCTCTGCCCAGCCACAAATTCACATGGATAAAGCTACATTTTGTTAGGAAGCCATATTAATTGTGCAGCTATGGATTAATGTTTTACTTTACAATATGTAACCTTAGGTCACTTCAGGAAAAGGCTTAATGAAGAGTAACTAGATAATGCCAAGAATTATTCAGGAAGTGTTTATTCTACAACATGATGTACTTTTTCAGTTTTCCCTTCTGTAATCACAGATATCAGGCTACTTATTTAAAGAAAAATACTGTGATCCGTTAATGGAGTGTGGAAATTATCTTGGAGTAGAGCACATTCTTGGGTCTTTATTGAATAACTCACTAGACTTTTGTGACAGGAGAAAACATTGATCTGTATTTAATAGGCTTGATTGTAATCAGAAGTTCTGTGCTTTTATATTAGAAATCCTTTTTTTGGACAAGTCACTTACTTCTGGGCAAGTGGTCTATCATGGAAGTAGTCTGTTTCATTTATACAAACTGTATAGGTTATCCTCATTATTTGATTTTTTTTATATGTCAATTTTTTGGGTTCTTTTTTGTGACTTTTATCAGGAAGAGTCACCACCTCATGGGCCTCTTTTATTCTAGCTCAAATTAATTTTGAACAACATCTGCTGTAATTTACAGCACTGTTAAAAAATCTTTTCTAAACTTTCATCATCCTTTGTTATATTCTGTTAATATTTTTTCCCTCATATACAGCTTCAAATTACTATTTTCATAGAAGGTTGCTCTATTTCCTTGGTTTTCTGGGTTGTTGTTGTCATTGCTTTATGAGTTTCTCTCCATGGGATGCTCATAGTTTAAGTTCATTCAATATGCTACACAAATAAACACAACAGGGCTTGATGTTAAAGGAGGGAAGGAGATGCCTAGCATTTTTTTAATATACAGAGATCTGTTCCAAATGTGCTCTTTCTCTATTTTCCCCTAGGAGATTAGTGAGAAATCATACTGTATTTCAGTAATACACAGCAACCAATTCCAACTTGGGTGACTCTGTCACCTTCAAAAAGGAGATTGAACTGAAGGCCTAAACTTGTCTGTCCCAATTCAATGAGTTGCAGCTGGAGGAGAATGGTATCATGCCCTCTACCAGCAACTTCTGCACTATACAGTATTGTCTTTTTTATTTCACACCAAGGAGCAAGATTAATTCTTGGATGGGAGACTAGTGCTATAGACAAGACTAGTTCTATACTGTTATTAAGAAAACAACATAAACACATCTGTGAAGTCATGAGCACTCAAACTCAAGAGAGATTTCATTTTTAAGTCCAGGGAAGTCTTTATAACATTGGAAAGTCTGTCCAGCTCTATGTGAGTTTTAGCTGATCCCAATGTAATCGTTAGGGTACGGCTCATGTTTGGATTATTTGAGATTACTCTGGGAGTCTGACAAATCATTTGGAGGAAAAGGTTTCCCTAAGTTAAGACCAGATGACTCCCCTGAGTTACCCTAGGTCTCTTCTACTGGCACATTTAGTACTTCAAGTTTATGTTCTCATGTCACAATCAGGCCCTTAAACAGGAAGCTTACCAGTAAGCAATAAAGTGACTTGATGGGAAGGAAGTTAAATAATTTGTTCCTCTTAAGATACAAATAGGCAACCTTTTTTTAAAAAAAATGTTACTTGACATACAGTAATATTTTTCTTCCCTTTTGAAAACTTTTTAATGGTTAGTTTGGGCTCTGTAAAATAGTTTTGCTTTTTCAGCCCAGCAACTTTTGAATTTGCTTTACCACATGACTCAGTAACAACGTACATATTCAGCACTTTATTAAATGAGGTACTGCATAATCAAGAGGATAATACTGTATTAGAAAGCAGTTTTCCTACATTAATCAGCAGAATTTGACTACCTGTGTATAAAGAATTTCCAGGGCAAATCCAGATTTTTAGATATCTGAGCTGGTTTTTTTTCTTTTGTAACGCTGTAGCCATTTTTTTTTCAGTATGGGAATTTATGTACCTCTTGTCCCCTAGACTCATAACAACTATTAATAACACACGCAAACTCTTCCATACAGAATTTCAGCATCCAATTCCTGCAATATGCTACAGTGGTTGTTATTGCCTTTGTGAAAAAGTCTAGTTGTGCTTATCTTTACAGTTTGCTTTTAAAAGCAGAAGAAGAATTGAAGATAGCAGAAGAAAAAGCGTAAAGCAGGACTAGAACTCATAATCACTTGGTTTCTAGCCTGGTGCCTTAACCACTAGACGAAACTGGCTCTCTTCACATCCCTTTTATTAACTTGTCCATTAAAAGAGGTTTCACTATATTTTATATTTTATTAGGAACACACAATTTAAACAGCTGGCTCTCTAAATAAGCTTGTGAATCACCTCATGTTAATCTCCGACTGTGGAGAGGAATGTGATGAAATGGTTAAGCAGGATTTCTCAACAATGGCATCTTTAAGACGTATGAACTTCAGCTCCCAGAATTCCTTAGCCAACATGTGGGTTGAAGTCCACATGTCTTAAAGTTGCTAAGCTCGAGAAACACTAATAGTTAAACTATTGAAAAAGTCTCAAGTAAAAGTCCTTGGGGGCTGGGGAGTGGGGAGAAGAAAGGTAAGTTGGTCAGTTTCTACATTATGCCATTGTGATGTATGACCTGCTCATTTGCATGTGCATTGTGATGTTGCACATATGTCCCAAAGAGACATAACAGTGCACGGCTGCCTCATCATTTTGATGGCAGCATCTGGTTCTGTGAACTCCTTGGGTAGACATCTCCATGCAGTGATGAAGCTCACTGAGGTGATTTAGGTGAGTTTTTACCTTTCAATTTGTGGGAATGACCTTGAGTGAAGAGGGAGAACCACAGACAAGACAATAGCATGTAAAAGATGTCTGAGCCTATACAGAAGGGGAGATAGCAAGGGAAGTGTTTCAGAAGGGACCCATCCTAGTTTTCCAGACAATAAAAGGAAAGGAGGGGAAATACTTTCTATTCTGCAAGTTTTTGTTAATGTAAGTTTAAAATTTATTTATTTATTTATTTTACGATTTTTATACTGCCCCCCTCCCGAAGGACTCGGGGTGGTGTACAGCCCAATTAAAAACGGCAACATACAAAAAGTAAAATTATTAAAAATAAATTAAATAATTTGGCCCAATCATTTAAAAACCCAATACATAAACTAAAAACTCAATCCCCTAAAAACAATTATGGCCTTGTTGGAACCGGAGCTACTATCCCACGCCGGCTTGTCGGAATAAATATGTTTTTAATTCTCGACGGAAGGAACGCAATTCCGTCATCGTACAGAGTTTGGGGGGGAGCTCGTTCCAAAGCGTTGGAGCTCCCACAGAGAAGGCCCTCCCCCTGGGGGTCGCCAGCCGACATTGTCTGGCCAACGGCACCCTGAGGAGATAGAGATAGAGCTAGTAGTCCTGGTTGTGTTGCTTGTCTAAGCTAACTTGCAGGGTTAACACAAATCAACCAAATTAATGGGTGTGCTTTGATGGGAATAACAAGAAGGAGATCCTAATGTGTACTTCTTAAATTCCTAACAGAAAGTCAAAATATAAAGGTAATAATAATGAAACATTGAAACAAGACAATATTTTTGCATATTAATGCAAAGTTGATTATGACACAACAAAATAAATTAAACCGAATACCACCGAAACTAATGGGATTAGATTACTTTTCTAATTAAAACAATAATGTACAAACAAATACAGATGTAAAACAGATTACTGCATGGATATTATTTCAAATAGTTTTGAGCCTCTGTCAAGCTATTAGTGTCAATGTGTGAAAAACAGAAATGCAGTTTTATATATGCTTGCTTGTTCAAGTATTTGTTCAATGTCACTTCATCTGTCTGCCTGTCTGCCTATCAAGAGCATAATATTTACCTTAGCACTCACTGTTTGTTTATAACTAACAACATGACACTTGGATGACCACAAACAGGATATAAGAATATTTCATTCCAGGACTTTCTGAGTGAATTTAAGAAGAGCCCTGAACCTAGAACATGAACAGACATTATCTGATGATCAAATAGATCAGTATATATCATTCAAGGCAGTGGAACTAATCAATTAAAATACAAAATATCAAGCATTATTTCAGATTTACCCACATAATTCCAATTATTAGGCCACTGGCTTCAACCAACAAAAAGCAATGGAGAAAAATTAATAATTTTATAGAGACAGGATGGAGCATAAAGGGAAGAGGGATACGTTCCGATGGACATTCTGTCTGTTGTCCTCTCCAAATCTTAAAAAGGGTCTGTCTTCTATGATTGCTATTCCCCAGTATTCTGAGCCATCCTGCTCTGAACTTAAGAGTAGCATATCAACAGCATTAGTTACAGAAAGACATATGCTTTATGAATCCAAGTTTCATTTTAATCACCTAGTCGAAGGTCAACAGTAATGCATCTGGTTGTAATGAAATCAATAACTGAATTTCATATTTGTGTCTTGAGCCTCCCTTCATTTTTCTCTCTTAAATTCTAGTAACCTTCTCTTTTTCTCTATAACTTTGTAGTACTCTTTCTTCTTTATACATACATATTTATACTAGAACTCTACATTGGTGAGTTGTACCAGTTAACTGACTATTTGGGACCCTTTTGTGCAATATCCTTCTTGAGCTGAGACTTCCAGAACTGTGACCAGATTCTTAAGGATGGATAGAACATAGATCTATTAAAAAAAGCATGTTAATAGAAAGGGCTTAGAATGTATATTTACCTTGATCTTTTAAGTTATATTAGACATTTTGAACCACTTGTATGATTTTCAGTATATATTGTAAATTATCCACAGTGATTTAGAAGTATATATTACTCCCATATTCATTAGGAAGTAAATCAATAAATGAAGTATGAGCTGTTTGAATTCTTTATATTCTTGATATTATATTTCTGGAATTCACATTTTACACAGTCTTTGTATAATTTTTCTTTATATTCTCATTTATGATTCCCCCTAGCTTGCCTGTAAGCTATGACTAGATGTCGAACTTGCTGAAGTGCACGTTTAATCCTTTAGCTATCATTTTGCCCATAAGCTTCAGCATATCTGAAAATAGTTATTCTATATTTCAGTCTTTTCTGCATTTCCCCATCAATGATTTACAATGTTTTTTTCTAAAGTTATCCAGCCATTGTTTTGCCAACATTAACAATAATAAGAACAGATTTTATTTCACCTTAGCAATTATTACATGGTGCTATAAAGACCTTTTCTCACTGGGCTGAAATGGTTTCTACCCATGTTTAAGTCGCCAGAAAACTATACTGGCATGTCATTTGCTGTCACCATTGCCGATCTCTGTCTAGTATCTATTGTTCCTGAAGTCATTGCAGTCATCTAAATTCCTCTCAGGGTAATTGGTGTCCAAATCTAACAGATTTTATACAGAGATGTCCTTGGATTACAACAGATCAAAGGGGAAATGCTACTTTAACACCTGGACAGCTAAGGATAGTATAAATCTGTCTTGTTCATGACTTGATGATGAAATGAAGATAACATCTTAGGGACATAATGCAACATTTATTTTGTCATGGGATATTTATGTCATAGCTAGGCATGAGAAAGGGAAGGTTATAAGTAATTAATGAAAGAAACAGACGTCACTCCAGTCATCATGGAACAAGGACACTTTTTAAAATTCAATTCCTTTTCCAGGAAGAAAACTGATGCCTCCCATTTGACTATTTCCATCACCATTTTTAGTGTCTAAATTTGATGAAAAAAACAAATCCTTGTCTGTTTCTATGCTATTGGATGCTGTCACAGCTTGATATTTAATCTTTTCTTGAAGCAAGAAGGACAGGGGAAACTTGAATCTTTTCTAAGTATGATATTGTGTTAAAAAAAAAAAGAATGACCAAATTGTCATGATTCTCATTCATCCCTGGGTCTCCAAATAGCCTAACGAGATTTTTTCTCTGTTTTTCATATTGAGCTCTTATCTTATTTTCATCTATTCATTCATATCACATAGCTGAACTACCCCAAACTACGACTGAAAGTTTAGGGAAAGTCCATAGAAGAGAGAATGCAAAGTAGATGTGGCAAAATGAGAAAATCTAAGATGATGAATGAATGTGAACTGAATACCAAAGTAGTATTCAGCCACCAGCACATACAGTGAGGTGATTTGGTCATATTGAGAGAATGAATAAGGATCAAACTACAAAACTTAATATTTAAAGGAAGATTAATTGGGATAAGAGAAAGGGGAAGACAAGGAAATCGGTGGCTGGACACTGTTGATAAGACAGATCCTCAGAAACAGAGACTAGAAATTGGAAGAACAATGAATGAAGTAGTTTCTGGACATTAGAGAGTGTGATAGTGATTTGCAAGGATAGAAAGAAATGGAGAAGTGTAGTATTGATATAAGCTAGATTTAACTAGATTTTTTTTTCTTTTCATCTTCCTTTAATTTCTTTTGCTTACTATTTCTTACTCTTTTTATGTAGTAAATTGCTTACCCTAAAAGGGAATAATGTGATAGGTATGTACAATATGTATGCTTTACTTCAGAATACATTCCTTTTTATTATTACAACTCTGATAGCTATCAATAAGGATGACAAAGAGGTTAGCATCCAGAGAGTGGGTGCTAAATTCCTTCAGCTCTTGATTGCAAATACATCTGTGATAAATGGAAAATTAATTATGCCTCCAGCAAGGAAAAAAAACACGAACAAGTTTGCCTGTTGTATCATGTTGACAAGCAAAATATGAAAAGCAAAATGCTAGTTTGACAGCATGATAGCTGAGAACGAAAAACAATTACTTTTTCAAAACAGTAAATATGATTTACTAGAATTTTGATTTAAAAAAAAACAGCCTTGAAAGACGGCGTTTAAGGGGTGACTTGATTGAATGTATAAAATCATGCATGGGATAGAAAAGGTGGATAGAGAAAAATTCTTTTCTCTATCACACAATACCAGGACAAGGGGGCACTCCCTAAAGCTCATAGCTAAGAAAGTGAGGACAAATAAAGGGAAATATTTCTTCACCCAGAGGGTCGTTGATTTATGGAATTCACTTCCAGAAGGGGTCGTGACAGCTGTCAGCCTTGACAGCTTCAAGGCAGGGCTAGATAGATTCATGGATGCCAAGTGTATCGGTGGTTATTAAAACGGATGTCCATGTGCCGCCTCTATGTTGGTTGAGGCAGGCAGGATTCCCTTGAGTACCATTTGTTGGGAGTCAAGGGAAAGGGAGGGTTTTGCCTTCTCTTTCTGCTCAAGATCCCCATGTACAATTGGTGGGCCACTGTGTGACACAGAATGCTGGACTCGATGGGCTTTGGCCTGATTCAGCATGACTCTTCTTATGTTCTTATGTTCTTATATTCAGTAGATTTATGCCTAGAAGTGGCCTAATATCAGAAAAAAAGCTACATCACTTATTTAAGAGCTATATTGGTTTGTCATTTTTTTTAAAAAAAATGCCCATGGACATTCTTGCATTGCCACCTCAAGTTTGTAAACTAGAGAAATAAAATTCCACTCGAAGTTTGTATTCTCTGCACCTTAAGCTGTTGGCTTAGTTGCGGGTTTTATGTGTAAACCTAGTGCCCCATGTGATGGTGCCAGTAGGACTGTCAACACCAGAAGCTGTGTTACCTGTCAGACAGGTAGACATTGCCACTGAAGAGGTCACTGGATCTGAGAGGTTTCATGTTTCCAGACCCCCATCTCCCTCAAGGAAGTGTTCTGGGTGATGATGCTGTCCCATGTATAAGTTCCTTTCATGTCAGATCACATGATCATTATTATCATTATCATTATCATTTATCATTATCATTATCATTATCTTCCTCCTCCTCCTCCTCCTCCTCCTCCTCCGCAACAGCAGCAGCAGCATACACTCAGATATAGAGCTTGAGAGAACTGGTGTTTATAATCCTAATATCAGCATACTTTATTTATACTCTCACTTTATTTGAACTGATTTACTTTAACCTAGTCTGATTTAAATATGGATTTGATAATAATAATAATAATAATAATAATAATAATAATAATAATAATAATAATAATAATAATAATAATAATAGTAATAATAATAATAAAGTTGGAAAGGACCTTGGAGGTCATCGAGTCCAACCCCCTGCTCAGGCAGGAAACCCTATACCATTTCAGACAAATGACTGTCCAGTCTCTTCTTAAAAACTTCCAGTGTTGGAGCCTTTACCACTTCTGGAGGCAGGTTGTTCCACTGGTTAAAAAACAAGGAATCTGTTTATTTACTGTTTTTATATTTTACAATAGTGTGAAACATTAACAAGAAATATAGTAATTATCCTTCATATTGTAGTTCTCCACATTTTATGGTATGGTTTGTCGCTCTGCCATCCTATGAATGAATAATACGGTATGTTTTAAAGTGAAAAAATAATGTAAATATTGTACACAGTAGAAAAATACATTGAAAAATAATAAATACATACGAAATGTTATAATTTTTGGAAACTTAAAAAACAAAATAATGCAGAAAAAGAATGGAACAGACATGAATATATGTACAAAATTGAATGAGACCAAAATTGACTGATTTGTCCCTCCTTATTCTCAATTTAATTTGTGAGCGAAAGGCCATTTTCAAGGGCAAGACAGTTCCTCAAACTGGATAAGCTGGATGTCACTTAAAATAAATCCAGCAGGAATTTGTAAAACCTTTCTTCCAAAACTCCTGTTTCAGCCATCAGCATCTTTACCAGTATGTTTTCAAGAAGTTATTGCAACAACAGCGGGTAATTGGTTTAATTGTTTGACTCCTCTTTTAACTGCAAGTTTTCAGCATACTGTGGGTGGCTTTAATGGATATTAATTATGCACACGTCATATTCAAATGTATAATCTATGTGAATGATGGCTAGGTGAGTAAGAAGAGGAGTTGAGAGCATCATAGACAAATTCAGATTTAAATCTCAATTACATAAAGTATGAATCTCAATTTTAAATATAGTATAGCAATTATTTCTATAAATAATAGCATATAGTGAAGAGGAAGAGTTGATGACTGGTAGTTAAATCCCAGTAATTAAGGGTGACTCTAACTTTGTTTACTATGCTTTAGACTAGTTTCTGGTACTGACATCTTGGATGACCTATTCATCAAGATGCTTTGGTCTACATTGCTAAACATCTGGGACATAAACAATTGGGAACTTGGAGGTTCTCCAATGCAATCTCTACTGAATTAAGAAGGTGAGAGGAATAAGGGAGAGATGCAAAGGAGATTTTTCTATTTCTGTTGTTGATGCACATCTGGAGAATTAATGTTCTCATACTATGTTTCTGCCTCCAATATTATAACAAAGATAAATTGGAATGATCCATTCCCCACCTCATTTTATCGGGGAAATTCAGGGACTGAATTTTGGTCTAAGGCAGGTTCTCCAAAGGAAGTTAAACACCTGGCACTGGCACTTCAGGCTTCTTCTTCAGTTACAATAGCAATGAGTGAACTGTCGAAGGACAAAATTAGGGACAGATCGGCATGAAAAAAAAAATATATCTATGTGGTTGCTAAGAGTCAAAAACAACTTGATGGCACATAATGAAACAACCATTATTATTTTTACTAATATTACTACAACTAATAATAGTAATATAATTCTTTAGAATTCAGACAGATAGGCACCTGCCACAAAACACCCCAGAATTAACAATTGTCAGTAAGAAAGACAAAAAAAGCCTGGATGGTAGACATCGCAGTATCTGGAACAGCAGAATAAAAGAAAAGGAATTGGAGAAAATCACAAAATACAAAGACCTGCAAATAGAAATAGAATGACTGTGGCAAAAAAAAAAAAAAGCAAAGGTAATACCAATAGTAATAGGCGCCTTGGGTGCAATCCCAAAACAACTGGAGCATCACTTGAACACCATGGGTATTGACAAAATCACTACCAGTTAATTGGAAAAGGCAGCTTTATTTGAAACAGTTTAAATCCTGCAATGATACCTTTAACACCATCCCAGGTTGTTGGGAAAGACTTGATAGGTGGATAAAAATGCGAAATCTGCTGACTGTGCAATGAACCATAATAATAAGCCAGAACTTAGATAAGACTTTTCTGACCTTGGCACCACCTGTGAGAGACTTAGCTGTAAGAGAACAGCTGGGTGGCATAACTGGCCTACTTGAACTGTGAATGTAAACCTTTACTGATTCTCAGAGTTATATGTGGGAAGCTGCTTTCCTATCTCTTTATTTGAGGAATATTGGTCACTATATGAGATGTTGAAATATCTTGGATTATAAAATCTTGCTTGATAAACAGCTTCTACTAGAAAGACTATTTATAAACACGTGAAAGAGATGAATGAAGACCAGGAAAAGATTCTTTCTATGTTGAAAGCAATACATGAAACCATTCTTTTAGCTTGTGATAAAATAAGACTTAACATAAAAGATCGAGACGCCAGCTTAGATACACAAACCCAAACTTTGACTACAACAAAAGAACCCACAATGCAGAAGATAACAGAAGAAGTGGGACAATCAAATATTAAGACAGAGGACTCAATTGACCAACAAATACAGCTGATGGAAAATCCAGAAAAGGAAATGACAACACTGAAAATGGAAATGACTTTGTATATAAACCAGAAGAAATTTGAAAAAGAAGAACAGATTGAATGGAAGACAAACATATCAGGCCAAGCATGGGGAATTGGAATAACAGGGAGACAATCTAATGATTACAAATGGGCTAGTCCTTCCAAAAAAAAATGGCAATTAAATGGTCTCATTTATTTCAAATAACATATATAATAATAGATGGAGATCTATTTGACAATCTAAAAGCACTGATATGGAAGCCTAGTTGGCAAAGAAAGAAAGAGGTTTTGACTTACTAGAGGGGATTTCACATTATTAATTAGAGCAGTGGTTCTCAACCTTGGGGTCGTGACCCCATTTGGGGTCGCGAGACCATTTCGCGGGGGTCGCCGGGCACTGCCGGCCGCCATTTTGTTTTTTGTTTTTTATTTTTTTTTATTTTTTTTTATTTTTTTTATTTTTTTAAATTTTTTTTGGCGCGCGCGTGCCGCGCACGCTCAGATCCGCCCGTCGCGCCGGAAAAAAAAATTTAAAAAAAAATTAAAAAAATTTAAAAAAAATTAAAAAAAATTAAAAAAAACAAAATGGCGGCCGCGACGGGCGGATCTGCACATGCGCGGATCGGCCCATCGCACACGCCACACATGCACACATCCGCCCATCGCGGCCGCCATTTTGTTTTTTTTTTAAAAATTTTTAAAAAATAAAAAAACAAAATGGCAGCCCGCAACGGGCGGATGCGCGCATGCGTGGTGCGTGCGATGGGCCGATCCGCGCATGCACAGATCCGCCCATCGCGGCCACCATTTTGTTTTTTTGTTTTTTTGATTTTTTAAAAAAAATTTAAAAAATTTTTTTTGCGCGCGCGCGCACACGCACACACCCCCGGGTCAGGGTCGCGGCGCGCATGGGCGGGACAAGTGGGGTCTCAACCTCAGAAAGGTTGAGAACCACTGAATTAGAGGGTTAAAGGGAGAAGTTGAGATAAGGGGAATTCTGGTCATTAGATTTAAAATACTTAGAAATTAGTTGAAAATAAGGACTCTATCTGTTTAATATTTAAAAATTAGACCTAAAAGGAAAAAGAAAATTAATTATTATGAATATGTTTGATTTATTGATTAACCCGGTGATATACATAATGGTTTTAATTTATTAAAGAGGATATTGTATTATTAAGTAGATGACTTAATAGATAACTTTTAGGAAATAGAACAAGATTATATTCAAATAAATAAAAATGTGTATTTTGGATATTAGACTTTGCTATGAATTGAGATAAGGGAAATTTTGGTTATCTAAGGCTTGAAAATTATAAATATCAAAGGTTAAATAGGAATATTGATGAGAAACTAAAAATTGGACAAAAATTAATAACATGATATGGATTGTCTAGGAAGATTGAATGTAATTAAGACACGTATTAGCTAAAAATTATTGATAAATGTAATAATGATGTTTTTATTGAGTTGATATAATAAGAATTGTACTAGCTTGAATACGAGACAGTAAATGTTAAGGGAAAAAGAGAAAAATATTTGGTGTTGCAATTTGAGATTTGTACTAAAAAATTTGTTATCGGACTATTGATTAACCCAGTCACCATGCTGCTTTTTAAATACCTAAATGTAAATTGGAAAATTAATTTAAAAAAATAAAAAATAATAATAATAGTAATAACATTCCTAGACTTGGTTATATGTCATTATGTGCTAGAAAAAGATAATCATAATTCTGTTTTATATATGCCTTCATCAGAAGAAATTCTTTATCCCCTATAAACGGAAATATGTTGTGCAGCCTTAATATTTACTTCACTGAAACAATTCAATATTATGAAATCTTTTGGACATTATTAATTGCTTGTTTTTTGTCTAGATAAGCTTTTTAGACTCATACAATATGTTATTTTGTCTCTTCCAAAATCATTAAGACATAATCTTCATAAAGTTTAAATCATGACTAGAAAATACAATTAATCTTCATTATTTTTGAAATATTTAAAATTCTGATAGGTTGGTTTTGTAACCTTCTCAAAATATGTTTTTATTTATTTATTTATTTTTATTTATTTATTTTATTTGGGTTTGTATGCCGCTCCTCTCCAGGGGACTCGGAGCGGCTAACAACATATATATAACAGTGAAGTACCATAAAAAATCCAAACAAATATATCTAAAAAAAATCAATTAAAAAAACACACATTCAATTCAACAATCAACCACAGTCATCCCCAGGCCTGCTGGCAAAGATGAGTTTTTAGATTTTTCCGGAAGGCCGGGAGAGTCGGAGAAACACAGACTTCAGGGGGCAGTTGGTTCCAGAGGGCGGGCGCCACAACAGAGAAGGCCCTCCCCCTAGGGCCCGCCAAACGACATTGTTTCGCTAACGGGACCCGGAGGAGGCCAACCCTGTGCGCTCTCACCAGTCGTAGAGAAGTCATTTTTAAGTGTGTCAGAATAGGAGAAACTCCTTTTTAAAATGTGTTTGGAATGTATGGCCAATTTCCATTACAGATCAGAGATAAACTCTGCCAACTAAATATTCAACTGTGCTATTATTTTTAATAATACAGAATTTGATAATTCTTGTAGAATTTTGTAAATTTTGAAGGCACATGGGAAAAGAAGACATTTAAGTTTCTATGCATTTAGGTATGTCTCACCCTGGAACATATTACCCCCTCTTTCTCTCCTATATGCATGTCCATTCACGCACACATACTTCTGTTCACACAAAGGCATTATATTATTTATAATTATATAATAGGCATTAATACACACTGTGTGTGTGTGTATATATGTATGTATATGTATATGTGTGTATGTACTGTATCATTTTAATTTTTACTAAAAAGCAAACACAAATTTAGAAAAATAGGGGAAAAAATAAAAAGTGCAAAGAAAGGAAAAAATAAGAGCATAATCAAGAAAAAGAAATATGTAAAGTTACAAATGAGTGTCTCTTATTCCTATCACTATACCTTCTAAATACAAACACATAAATCATCAACTTTTTAGCCCTGATGGCAGCAAATCTCCATAAATGGTTACCAGAGCACTGAAAAAGTATGCTCTATTTTAATCTTGATCAAACAAACCAGCTTTATGCCTCCCTTTTACTTCTTAATCTTTAATTTGTTTTGATAATGTCTTTTTCCTATCACAGAGGCTTCTTCAAGGTTTCAGCAGACCTCTTTTGTAAATTCTGTGGAAAGTCATTATCCAGGTCATTGTCCTGGTTTGTATTTCCCCTTTTATTTCCAAAGCTTTAACCAGCTTCTTTTGTGTATCTAGTAAAAACTCCTTATCAGGGTTGTTCTCTTGGTTCAAATGTTTGTAATCCACATTTTCCTGTCATTTGTATTGTTTGCTTGTCTGTTTTATAATCCACAATTTTTATCCAATTTTTATCCTCTAGCCAATATTTTTGATTCCACTATTTTTGCATCAAGTAATTTTTTTCACATCTCTTAATTCCTTCATTAACATCTTTCAGACATAAAGTAATCATAGATGCAGACATTGTTACTGATATTGTTGATGTTGTAACTACTAATTTCTGGTCCTATTCTTCAAGGATCTCCTTTAATACAGCAATAGCAATACCACTTAGACTTATGTACCACTTCATAGTGCTTTACAGCCCTCTCTAAGTGATTTACAGAGTCAGCATGTTGCCCACAACAATCTGGCTCCTCATTTTACCAACCTCAGAAGGATGGAAGGTTGAGTTAACCTTGAGCCGGTCAGGATCAAACTCCTGCCTGTGGGCAGAGTTAGCCTGCAATACTGCATTCTAATTACTGCCCCACCATGGCTCCATTCGAATACTTTGTGTCATTTTGTAAATCCCAATCCCAAGGGCAAAGGGGGGTGTTTTTTTGGCTTGGATTTTAGTCCTCTCTAATGTCCAGTTTATATCATAAGGTCTCGTGTCTCTGTTATGACTTCAGTAGTTGACATAATTCTGGTTCTCATGAAAAACTTTATTTTATATTGTTGATTCCAAACTCTTATAATTAAAGTTTCAATATTCCAAATTTGTCTGGGCTTGTTTACTATAATTTTCTTAGGTTGAAAGAACCTGTTTAGTTTTTTACCGTTTATTTCAAATTCAATTTATAGTTATTTTTCTTTTGTTGAGGAATAAAGATATGCTAACCTGCCCTTAACCTCTAATAGCCTTAAAATATTTAAATAAGCAATTTATTTAATTTCCAAACATGATTAGAAACAGGTTACTGAACTTAATGTCCTTGGTTGTGTGATTGATGATTAATGCCTTCATCTCCCAGCATTCAGATCCACTGGAAATCATCCTGCAATCTCCCCTAATGAGGAACAGCCGTCTGGAACACATGTGGGCAATTTCCCATCCTTTCCTTATTTGGAGGGGTTCCCATTGTCTCCATTGGCCATAGATCCACGTTTAGCTCACCATGCTTCCAACAGAAGTAACCTAGTGCCATATCTCTGTACAAATGCAATATTTTAGGACACAGTTCTATCACTGCCAGTAAAATAGCCCACCAGACAGATCATAGTCATGGAGAAGAGTTGAACTGAACAAGAACATTAAGGACTGCTTCCCATCAGTTCATTTTGTGCATCCTTTCATGCTTGTCACCTATTAGTAGAGCAACTTGATATGTAGCTAAATAATTGCATTCACCCTCATTCTACCCAATGTTAAGGAGGGCAGTAATTGTTTGCCCACAGAAATGTAGAAGGGGACATGAAGCCAAGGGAATCTACCAATCCTTTCCCTTACTCATAACACTAACCCTTAACTTGATCTGCAATAGGAATTTATGGACAGTGCTTTTTATTAGCTTTGTCACTATCACAGCAGAGGGACTAGCAACTGGGGCAGCACAGTTTGTGCCAAGATATTTTTCTTCTGACTCAAGGTCTAATGGGTAGCATTTTAATGCAGCTATGTGGAACAGCCAGTGGATAATGAAGAAAATCTAGTTGTGAGTCATCATTTGCTGAACGAACGTAATAGTATTAGCTTCATATGAAGGAGAATCCCAAATGAGAGTTCTGTGCCAATCTGAAAACAGTTTTGGATTTCTGAGATTCCACAATCTCAGCTTGATTTGCCAACTGAATCAATGTATTTCTTACTCAGCTGCAGTTTTTTTGTTTGTTTGTTTTTGTAAATGCAACAAGATTTTTTTTTAAAAAAAAAGACTAAACTAAAAAAAGAACTTTATGGCTATGTGTAACAGGAGAAATTAATTTCCCTCTGTGTAGGAATGGTTTCATCCCACCTCCCAATTTATGATTTTCAAATCTTTCAAGATGACAGGTGGCCTGATATCTTTTTCAGCGTCTCCTCATCATTATTACTGGGATTTTGGGTTGTGTTCATATGACCAGACAAATGTACACAGTGTGTGGTAAGGACATGGATTGGGGAGTCTTTTTTTATTTCCTTTTTACATGTAGGGAGGATTTGCGAAATTTTGTTATTGTCGGACCTGAGAGAACTTTAAGGGATTGAGGCATAGAAACTGTATTTAATTCTTTACTTACTTATTTATATCCTGCCTTTATTATTTTTATAAATAACTCAAGGCAGCAAAGATACCTAATACTCCTTCCTCCTCCCCACAACAACAACCATTTGAGATGTGTAGGGCTGAAAGAGTGTGACTGGCCCAAGTCACCCAGCCAGCTTTCATGCCTAAGGCAGGACCAGAATTCGTATTCTTTAGTTTCTAGCCTTTTACCTTAACCACTAGACCAAACTGGCTCAGTATCAATATAGAAGTGCAGCCGAAGTAAAAAAAAAAAAAAAAAGAAGAAGAGGAGAGAGAGAGAGAGAGAGAGAGAGAGAGAGAGAGAGAGAGAGAGAGAGAGAGAGAGAGAGAGAGAGAGAGAGAGAGAAAGAGAGAAGGCTTCTCTACCCCCAGGATACAGATGAAACAGAATCCCTAGCCATCATCAGTCACTATAAAAACTGATAAAAGCAACTTATTTGAAAATCTGCACTAAGAAAAGATTCTTTCAAATTATAACTACAATAGCAAAGATTGCTAAATCTCTAATAAGTTTTGCATATTGTATATCAAACAATAACCAAATTCAATTTCCCAATTCTTATGAATTTCACACACGGGCCAATTGCTAAATATTCAAAATATCACATAATTTAAAAATCAACTTTACTGTTAATTACTTCACTTTTATGCAACATAGTCAAAGTACACAGTGATCTTTGCTTAAACTTCCTTAAATAATTTCAACATGTACTGTAAACCAAGGATGAATATTACAGGCGCCTTTAGAATGCTGATCAGGCATATCCATTTCTCTTACACACAGAGACTCCATTGCTATTCTCAACAAAATATTTGTTAATGTTTCTAAAAAAAATCCAAAACCATTTGAGAGTATGTATAATTGTCACTATTATTAGAGCATCTACAATATATCAGAAATGACCAATATGACACTTTTAATAGGACATTATGCAGTATTATATTGTATCTGTTTGTCCCTCTTTTATCTTTGGTATTTTAAATTGTTTACATAACTATGTAAATTAGAGTTTACATTATCATTTTATTAGTGTTGTCTATTTCTTAATAATAAAGATTATCTTTCTTTCAGTATCTAAATGTTGTAAGCAACTTAATATGTTATTATAGCTAGTTACACATGTATAGTTCAACTCCCAAAGGTGCTTTTTCAGAAGGCAACTGGACTTTCTTGTTTTTCTTTGAAGATGGGGAATGGAAGGATTTATATTCCTTGGAGACATCTAGTCATCTGCATCATTTTATAGAGTCGTTGAAGCCATTTGGAGGTTTACCTGTGTCCTCAGAGTCATCTGAGTAATGCAAATGTGTGTGGAGCCTTTTTGGCTGCAGGATGCTTTCTGTCCTGTGTCCTTTCAGTGTTGAAGACAGGCACAGGCTGTTGGGGATGAGTCTGTGTTGTCTGCATCTCAAACTGAAGTGCAAATGGTTCCTGTAGTCTGCAATGTTTTCTGGAAATCCGTTCATACTCCCTCACCATTCAAAGGGTGTTCATCCCAAAGTGCATAGCTAAATGTCTATGGAGATTCTCAGTCATCCAGGCCATGACATTTGCACTACTCAGGTGACCCTGAGGGCACAGGTTAACCTCCAAGTAGCTTCAACAACTCTCTAAAAGGATGCAAATGGCCAACTGTCTGCAAGGAATATAAACCCTTCCATTACACACCATCTAGTCAGAGCTGAAGAAGCTTCTTGGATGAGAAGCAAAACGTCTTCAAAGAAAAACAAGAAAGTCCAGTTGCCTCCTGAAAAAGCACCTTTGGGACAACCATGATCTGGATGACTGAGAATCTCCATAGACTATAATTCATCTATTATTTTTTTTAATAAGCTTTGCTCTTCAGTAAGGAGGACAGATTAATCTCCATATACTCCATGTGGAAAACTCTAAGGGCATGATAAGAGCTTACCAATTGTTGACTTTGGAGAGAATCCACTCCCCAAACCTTTCAAAAGCCTTTGATTCAGGCTTGCAAATCATCTTCACTCATGAGTTGGAAAGCTGAGTTCATGCTAAGAGCACCACATAAGCAATATGTGGTTACTCTACGGAAACTGCTTTGGTCGCGCTGATGGATGATCTCTGGCGGGCCCGGGATAGGGGTTTATCTTCTATCCTGGTGCTTCTTGACCTCTCAGCGGCTTTCGATACCATTGACCATGGTATCCTTCTGCGCCGACTGGAGGGGTTGGGGGTGGGAGGCACTGTTCTCCAGTGGTTCTCCTCCTACCTTTCTGGCCGGTCGCAGTCGGTGTTGGTAGGGGATCAAAGATCGACCTCTAGGCTCCTCCCTTGTGGGGTGCCGCAGGGGTCGGTTCTTTCGCCCCTGCTGTTTAATATTTACATGAGGCCGCTGGGTGAGATCATCCATAGACACGGGGTGAGTTACCATCAGTACGCTGATGATACCCAGTTGTACGTTTCCACCCCGTGCCAAGTCAGCGAAGCAGCAGAAGTGATGTGCCGGTGTTTGGAGGCTGTGAGGGCCTGGATGGGTGAGAACAGACTAAAGCTTAATCCCGACAAGACGGAGTGGCTGTGGGTTCTCCCTCCCAAGGACAAGACCAACTGTCCGTCCATTACTCTGGGGGGGGAAACTTTGAACCCCTCGGAGAAGGTTCGTAACTTGGGTGTTCTCCTCGATCCACAGCTGCACTTAGACCAACATTTGGCGGCTGTGACGAGGGGAGCATTTGCCCAGGTTCGCCTGGTGCACCAGTTGCGACCTTATCTGGACAGGGAGGCCTTGCTCACAGTCGCTCATGCCCTTATCACCTCGAGGATCGACTACTGCAATGCTCTCTACATGGGGCTACCCTTGAAGAGTGTTTGGAGACTTCAATTAGTCCAGAATGCAGCCGCGCGAGCAATCGTGGGCTTACCTCGGTATGCCCACATTTCACCAACGCTCCGCGAGCTGCACTGGCTACCTATTAGTCTCCGCTCGCAATTCAAAGTGTTGGTTATTACCTATAAAGCCCTACATGGCCTAGGACCAGGTTACTTGCAGGACCGTCTTTTGCCTCATACCTCATCACGACCGGTCAGAGAGCACAGAGTTGGTCTTCTCCGGGTCCCGTCGACCAGTCAATGTAGGCTGGCGGGCCCCAGGAGAAGGGCCTTCTCTGTTGCGGCCCCTACCCTCTGGAATCAGCTCCCTCCGGGGATTCGGACCGCTCCCACTCTTCTGGCCTTCCGAAAAGAATTAAAAACTTATTTGTGTCGGCAGATCTGGGAATGATTGGTGCTGAATGTTGGATGAATGTTTTTTTTTTTTTTTTTATTAAAAATTTGGGGTATTGTTTTATTTTATGATCATTTTAATTTAATTTATATTAGACTTTAATGCGATTGTTATTATCTATGTTGTAAGCCGCTCTGGGTCCCCTGGAGAAGAGCGGCTTATAAGTCTAATAAATAAATAAATAAATAAAATAAATAAAGAGAATTCTCTTTTCAGCTGAGCAAAAATCCATTCAGTTAATGCCCTGCCCAATTTATTACCAGTTCTTGAGCAACACCATAGAAAGGAAATAAAATTAACTGCTAATCCTTCACCTGTGCTTTCAGTACAACATGAAACTAGTTTCTTATGACATTGAAATGTGATTATGAGAGTACTGCATATGTTTGTGACATCACTTGATGTTGGAGATGCAAATTAAATGTGGGAACACTAACTAACATGGCTTGGTCTGGTTCTAATGTCACATTTTTTGCTAACATTAGGTTTTTAAATATAATTCTTAATTGTTCTGTGTAAATAAACTTTTTCCTCTTTTTGGCTATATCCTCAAAATACAGAATTTTCAAACTGTCAAGAATTATGGATTTGGGGACATGGTGTTAGTTGGATTAATTATTATACAACATTGGAAGGAAAAAAAATCTACACCTGAATTGCAGCAAGGAATACTTGGTAAAAAGTGCTGCAGGCATTTTATTTATTTTTGTTAGTACAAGACAGGAAATCTTTTGAGCAATATTGTCAGTGTTTTTGGAGTAACTCTGTTTATAACACAAATACCATTTTCTCCCGCCCACAACTTTTTTTAACTATACCTAATTACAATTAAGTTTAAACTTACATTATTTGGGGGACTTCCAGAGAAGTAATGGTGAACTGAAGATGGCTTTGCTTTTTGTGAAGTCAATGACTATAGTGGAACGAGGAGCCAGCAATGGACCGACATCTTGAAATTCCTCTCTTGATAAAGGAGAGCATTTGGGATCTCCCTAAAAGAACATAAAATACTGATTTCCAGCAGGTTTTAGAACTCTGGGAGCTAAGAAAGAGTCAGCTTTGCCTAAGCCTTCAAACAGACACTGGGCTTGCCCACTTCTTTTCTTTTCTGGAAACGGCTTAACTGCTTTTTTGATATTAAGAACTTTCAGAACAACACATTTCATCATACTAGATGATTCTCCTTCAATCCTTAGTGATGGAAATTTCATGTAAGTTTAAGAACTTAAAAAAATATTCTGAAATAAACAGGAAAAAGAGTGATTAGAACATTGATTTTGTAAATTTTAAATGGACTAAGGGGCCAGGTGGATTGGAAATAAGCACTGAAACTAATTATAAAATCCTTTTCGTGGGTTGTTTAAAATCCTGTAAAGAATATATGAAGATTTTGAATCTAAGTGTAGGAAATCTTCTTATGGGATAGTGTTATGGATTAGAGAAAACCTATGATAAGGAGGAGACTTTGAAAACTGGACAATAAGAGGCAATAAGAAAGAGCTAAAGGTTATAATTAAAGGAGAAGAGATCCACTAATACAGAATGGAGAAAAAGTATTTTAATTTTTTAGAAGAATTTGGATTTTTTAAAATTTATTCATATAATTTTTATCCCATCTTTATTATTTAATAAGTAATTTCAAAGCTGTGAACATACATAAGACTTCTCCCTATTTCTGTTTTCATATCTAAGGCAGGACTAGAACACATTGTTTCACAATTACTAGGCCAGCACCTTAACCACTACTCCAAACTGACTCATATTTGGCAATAATGTACTCAGAAATTTCTCTGGGGACTGTCTGCTACCATAAAAATATTTAAAAGAGGATAGAAGGGAATATAACTGAAGACCAGGCCATGGATTTAAAAATAACAAGATACAAGCATAATATGGAAAAAGATGTTACACATGACTTACAAATGAAGCTGATTGAAGTCCTAATAACTAAATGGGATACACAATTAATAAATCAGAGTGACTGGAACAACTTTCCTATCTTGGACTTATAAAAGAGGTGTACTATACTCATGAAGGAATTCATGAGAAAAGACAAAGACAAAATGAAGTTACTGTAGGGACTTTTGGGACACTATTTAAAGTGAATAAACAGCAAGAGTTTAAGAGCCAAAAGAAGATATACAAAGTTGATTTACTTGATCAAGGTTTAAAAATATACATGATGTTTTCTTGTAGATCTTAATGGGTTTTTCTTGACCATGACTGAATGGATTGTCTTTAAAGATTTTTTTATAGATAAGATATAGGAAGATTTTTTTTTTTGTATTGTCAGAGAAAGTGATAAGCTATAGTGTTGAAAGGATTACAAAATTGGCTTATTTGAACAAGGTTAAAATACAGATGTTATTTCTAGTATGTGTTAAACTTACAAAGGAATTTCAGATAGGAAGAGAAAGAGAAAATAATAAATTAACTTGTGGGACACTATTTGAAAGAATTAAAGGTCTAGATTTTTAATTTGTTGCTGTTTCTGGTATCTTAGTGGATTTTTCCTGCCTACGTTTGAATTA
Source organism: Bothrops alternatus (assembly GCA_034064705.1). Lineage (NCBI taxonomy): Eukaryota > Metazoa > Chordata > Lepidosauria > Squamata > Viperidae > Bothrops > Bothrops alternatus. The sequence continues at coordinate 2,740,502 of JARGCV010000027.1, forward strand.
ATCTTTAAGATAAAAGAGAAGAAATGGGAAGAAAATATTTTTTGTTGTATTTTTAGAGAAAATGATAAGTTACTGTGTTCAAAGGAAAGGGAGAAAATTAATTTAGTTGATTAAAATATATATGTTGTTATTTCCGGTAATTCTTAACAGAATTTGCTGATTAAGATTGAATGACAAGGCTTTATAATTTGTTTATAGATAAGAGTTGAGATATGGAAAGAGAGACCTTTGTTTGAAAGGTTAGAGAAGCTGATAAGTTACTGAAATTGTTTGTTCTTTTCTTGATGAAGGGGGAAATCGTTTCTTTATATATCTTTTTTCATTTTTTTTCTTTTTGCAATTTTTAAACTTTTTATATTTTTCTTAATTTATATTAATTTATCTTTGTATTCTTAAACTTCAATAAAAATATTAAAATATAAAGTTACATTATTTCATTCATATATTGTGTGTATTTGTTGTTTCGTTTTGTACTTTAACACAATATTTTTAAATGTTTTCAGTACATGTTGTACACATTTGTTCATTTCCAAAAACATCTGAGTGACAGTGATTGTAACAGCAGCCTGGGTAACAGGGTGTCCTTTTACTAAGGGTCAAGTGAAAATTCTGAACATGGATCAACATTGCAATGGGCAGTTTTCCCAATGCCTCTTACCATGTTTGCAGCTTGCAATAGTGCTGAAGAGTAGTACATTCCAAACAAGTTGCATATTCTGAAGTCTGCAGGAACTGGAATCCACTAAAAAAATATTTCCTTACTACTATTATTTCCAGCCCATTCATTTACTGTACTCAGAATATCTCTGCTCTGGTCTTCCAGAGGTAAATGGGTGAACCAAGAGTTCTTTTCATTGGGGAAATGAACCAACCACAAGTTCTGCAGAGTTTTATTGGAGCTGCACAAAAAGACCATGGAGAAAGAGACAGAAACAAATCTGCTCACAAATTTGACAGCAAGTTTCTCAAAAAATCCTGAAACTATTCCTGGATAAGTACTGTGATACTATAACATCTTGCATCTCAGATAAGTTGGGTATATGTAACTATGTTCTGTGAATGAAAGGATAGACAATTCATGACTGTTTCTAATAAATTATATTGCAAAACCCTTTTTTTAGTTTCCTTTCTATTGGCTTTCACATGCTTAGGCATTTGGCAACACTGTACAAGCTAATCTGTAAGAGTGCATTGGAAAACAATAATATATATTTTAAAACATTATAATTCTAAATGGGTTTCCCAACAGTATTAATGGTGTCACTATTTAGTGATTCAAGCAGCGTTATTTACATGTCAGTCTGTCTTAAAATACGTACCTAATCCATGAAATATAACCACAGCAAAAATATATGTCATCTGTTGCAAACTTCTGCATATTGGAGAAATGATATCTGGCTATACACTAAAGTGCACTAACACCTTAGAAAGGCATATACATTTATCCTTTGGAAGGATCCAGAATTGAATCAAACAGCTAATTATTTCAAGGATGGAATGGAAGAAAGAGATTTAAACATTTTTTTCTTCCTCACAGCATCACATAAGCAAAAGAACAAAGAACTCCCATTCTGCCATCTTATCTTTTTTGACAGCTGCTTCCTCAGTATAAATGATGGTATAATTGTTCTCATCAGTCTTATAATTAAAATCACTATCCAGCTGATGTACAGTTTGCAAAGGCTTCCCTTATGAGTTTGCCAGATGTTACCTTATTAGATCAGGACTTTGCTGCTTTAAGAAGTTCTGTCATAATCATCAGTACTTTTGTGTGCCTCAGTTAATATTTGTTGACATAATCTTGATTGTAGGCACTTGAGAACAGGAATCAACTATCAGATCTCAAGGGGCTTATTCCGCACTATTTGGTACTTCTACTATTGTACTTAGCCTTCATATTTATTCTCATTTAAAAATTATGTTACAATATTTAGCACACATGTACTGTGAATGAAAGAGAATAACCCTGCTGTGGGGAGGGATATACTCTTCTAGATGTTATTAAAGTTATTGTTCTTCCTCCTTGATTTCTCTTTTAGAAGAGACTAGATCAGGGATTTCAAACTGCCGGCCCACAGGCCGAATGCATCATAGCCCACCCCATTGCCGGCAATGGCAAAAAAAGCCGCGATACGTCACAACATGTCACGTGACGTTGCGAATTTGACACCTCTGGACTAGATAATATGCATTGAAGACTACATGAAGAATTAACAGTAAGTACCTGTGTCCAGTTTTTGAACCAGTGTAGAATTAGCTCTGGTTTAGTTTGATTTCTCAATGTCAATTAATAGCTCAACTGCAACACATCTGAAATTGCAGCCAAGAAGGTCTGAAGCCTTGCAGCTTTGCAGTTTGTTTTCCCATTGGCAGGAACCCCTGACCCACCTCCCAGCTCCGTTCTCTTCTAACAGTTATGCCACCATAGCATTTTTTTTCCTGAGCATTTCCATGTTAGCAGAAATAAATAAGACCATGGGTTACTGCAAGAAGCTTTGGAGGGATTGAAAAGTGGCAATAGCAACTATGTGGAAAAACCCATAGCCTGTGTGTGGATAAGAATGAAAACTGTTTAAAAAATTCTGAAAAACTTTTCCTGTTTGACCTAACCGGAGTCTGGTTAAATATTAAAGCAAAACATAGAGCTTAAATTGTCTTCCAGGAATCAGAATGACCAAATAACTTCCAGTTATTTATTTATTTTATATGGTGTAATAGAATACATCATTAACCATTGTTTTTTTGGGGGGGTACTCATGGGGCTCCTACTTGCTGGGAGATCCTTGGGAAGTCCAGCAGCCAGAATGTGTAGATTATTTAGCCATGACAAAGTCATGTTGCCCTTGGTGCACCATGAGAAGGCTAGTCTACATTGCACCCCAGCTTACAATTTATAAGTACTTTTACTGCACTTTCAACCTGCTGATTTGAGGAATTTTATGCCAAACCACATCACAATCTATTTATTGAGGGGTCTAGGTATCCTAGTGGAATACCACTTAAGTATGAGTCAGCAGTGTGCTGCAGCTACCAAAAAAGTCAGTGCAGTCCTAGGCTACATCAACAAAGGGATAGCATTAGGATTACAAGAAGTGATAAGTACCACTTTATACTGCACGGATAAGACCCACACTTAGAATACTGCATCCAGTTATTGTCACCATGATACAAAAAAGATGTTGAGATTCCAGAAAGATGCGGAGGAAGAAAAATAAGGGTTCTGGGGGCTAAACCATAGGATGAACAGTTGCATGAACTAGGTATGTCTAGACTCTAGTCTAATGAAGAAATGAACTAAGGTGACATGATAGCAGACTTCCATCAAGCTGACTTGACAGGCTCTTGCAGAGAATAGCGGGTTGACTTATTTCCAAAGCATCTCACGCTAGGACAAGAAGCAATGGGTAGAAGTTCATTAAAAAAAAATTCAGCCTGGAACTAAAAAAAAATCATGACAGACAGAAAAATTAGTATGGGCAAGAAAACATGATGTTGAATATATAGCTTGGTTCAAAATAAAGTACATTTCCTAGATTACTGTATCTACCTTGTGGACAAATTATCCATTATTAAATTATCCATTATTAAATACAGAAACCAAATGTTGGATCTTTTTTGATAAAATGTACATGAGCAAATCTCCAGAGTTTTAAAAGAACTTAAATGTATAATTAGATCATAAAACATGTTAATTTTCAAAATGGATTTAAGCTGAATCCAGGTAATTAAAGGTTGGATAACCTAATATCTGCTATGGATATGTTGTTGGAAAATATTATCAAAATGAAATGAAATACATGAACAGGAATTAACATGGCTTTTGCAAATGTTACTTTTTACAGTTCTTGAAAGTGTCATGAAAATGAATGTCAGAAATTTCAAAGAAAGCTAAAGGAAGTACTTTATAACACAAGTAGTGTTATAATCTATTACAATGAGTAGATGGCCGCTTTATGTATTTATTATACTTGTAATTGGCCCAATAATCTAAATTCCCTAGCGAATGACACATTATCTTCATGACATCAAATAAATCCTGATAATCACAACAGCTTCTTCCTTCATTATCCAAAGACTAGGACACTGAAGATTTGCTGATAAATTGGTCTCAGAGAGCACCAATGACCCCATAGTTCAGGGGTGTCAAACTCGCAACGTCACATGACATGTTGCAATGTATCGCGGCTTTTTTTCCATTACTGGCAATGGGGTGGGCGCAGTTTTGGCATGACGCATCTGGCCCATGGGCGGGCAGTTTGACACCCCTGCAATAGTTGAACCCAGGGTGACAAATATTCTCTGGGCTCCTGAAGGGGAGTTTTGCTCCTCATCCTAGGTATGGCCACTAAAGTTTGAATATTTTGATCTGATCCTGCAAGGTGCACATAAAGCTCATTAGAAACTCTGACAGTTTGTTTGGATTTGCATAACGTGCTAAGTCATTAACCACAATTTACAAATCACAAAGCTTGGGTTCACACAACACACTAAGCTAAAACCCATAAAAACCATATGCCTAGTTTAGACTACTAGGCAAAGCTAGCTCCTGAACCAGTGAATTTATATTGTAAACCTAATTGGGTAAACCGATACAGCCATACGGTATACAGAAGAGAGCTTGATACAAAGTGGCAGATTTTTCTAAGGTACCCCTAACCAGGTACTATCTGGTACTATCAACTATCTCTCCCGCCATTCCAGGCCCAAAACTGCCTCGCTGTGCCGGCTAGGAAGATCGACGTTCCGGTTCTACACATCTGGCGGGCACCAGCTGGGCGACGCCAGCCTTCGAGGCTTCCTCTGCCTCCCCGAAGGAAGCGGAATGTCTTCCTGCTCTCGGGTGGGAGGAGGCTGGCTGGGCCTGGCCTACCGCTCCGCCTCCCTCCCTCGCCCCGTCAAGAGCAGGCTAGCCCAACACGGGTCAGCGCACGCATTCGCGCGCGGGCCGCCAGCCAAGACTGCCGAAGCTGACGCGCGCTCCGTCACCAGCACGTTGCCTTGTGCCCTGGGCAGGAGCCTTGCCTCTTCTTCCGGCGACGTGGTTTGCTACGGCGAGGCTTCCTCCGCTCAGTTCAGCCGGTTGAGAGACTAACAGCCCTTCGTGGGGTGTTGTTTTCCGGATGCGTGTTTTCGGCTGACGCGCAGGGATATTTTGGGGTCCCCGAAGGAGGCTGGGACAGCTTTCACCAGCGCGGTGGTGACGGGACCGCGCGCCTCGTGGGACTTTGGCTTGGCGGCGCCCCAGGTGAGAAAGGGAGGAAACGGGCCGCCGAGTCCAAGAGGAGACGCGGGAGGCAGGAGCATTTGGGACGCTCGGACGAGTCCCCGGCCGGGTGGGGAGGAAGGCAGGAGGGAACAAGCGGACTCCGCCTGCCCCTTTTCCCCTAGACGCGCTCTCGGTCCGTCCAGGCTTTCCATTCGGGGGCTGGTACGGTTTGGCCAATTCTCTGAAAATGCGTGGGCCAGAGGCTTGTGGTAACATGAATCTGGTGCCCGCCATCCGCATTGGATTACAGCTCCCATTACCCTCAGCCATAAACTCCAGACCTGATGGAATTGTGTTTCAAACGTACCTGAATGGGGGAGTCTGCTCCGTTTAGCGTATGAGGCTTCATGTTGTCTGGATAATCCCTGGTGAAGATGTAGGGATTTTTGTTTTCGGTTTTTATGGTTTTCTAGACCCGTACGACATATTTGCCGAGGGATCAGAAAGCTTGTTTGGATGAGAATGTCCTAGATCCCTCCGTTTCTCCGTAACTGAATATGGAATTCTTTAAAAGAAAGTTTATTAGGATAGCACTTTAAGAAGCTATATGAACAATCCCTATGTGGAAATCATTGGATTTCCCATGCAATTCTTTTGCCCAAGTTTTTTTTCCCTTGCTTAAATAGAGGCCCACTTTCTAAACAATACTTGGATGATTTCTCATTAAATGCCTGAATTATGACCCAGAAAGGCAACTAAAATGTGTTGGTTTTTTTCTCCAATGATCTGTTTAAGAATTTAAAAAGTGAATGTAGATTGAAGGTGAAAAAAAAATGTTGATGTAGTTTACAATTCTCATCAATCTAATCAATATTGTTAAGTTCTTATTAGGGGGCTTTGAAAATTTTTATATTAGTAGTTTGTTCACCATATGTTCCCTTTCCCAAAAGTGTCATATGTAGACATGACAAACATAAAGTCAGTTTAGAGGTTTGTTTTGTGTTTGTTGATTGTGTTAAGGAGACAGAAAGAACTCTTGAATTTCTTAAGTAGCGTTGCGTATTCATGCTTATATTGTGTAATTATTGATTAAGCCTTAAAATGTAGCAGGTTGAAGTGTTGGTATTGGAAAGTATTAAAGTATTGAATTATCAGTAAACTCATTACTGAATTTCCAATATTTAAATTCCTTTCAATCTTTGATATAATCTGATTGGGTTTCTCAAATAAACACAACTTGAGTTCAAATACCTGTTTATGCTAATGTGGAAGTTAACCTGAAATTACAGTACAAGCATTTGTTAATTAATACTTATTTAGAGTGAGATCACTTATGCATAACTGAATTTTATGATGTTTACTTGCAAGTTTGACTACTTGGTATAAGACAAACTGCTCTGAGCTGTGACAAATCTGAGAAACTCTTTACTGCCATCTGGTGGTCATCCAGAGGTTTTCAGTCCTAATTTCATGGTAGCTAAAACTGGTAACCACAAGGTCTTTGAGTTTCTGTGCAATGAATAATTTCCAACTGGTATTTAATACATTTTCTTTTCCCATGATTTTTCTTTTTATTTGTTTTTCAGGGCCTGCCCTCTTTTTTAGTCTTAAGGTGTCACATAATTCTTTGTTGCATCTTTAATTAATGAGATTAAAATGGGTCTTCTGTGGCATAATGGAGAATATTTAATAGGGGATGATTTTGTTTAATCCTGTCTTTGTGTGTATTTCAAATAAATATAATTCATATTTAGAAATCTTATTTATGCCTTGAAGCTTACTAGTGGGCATTACCAAAATACAATAACTGAAAGCTTGTTATATAATTAGGGTTCATGTATTTAAAGATGTCCAAGCTATTGTTAGGAAATCGAGTACCATCTTTTTGAGATTCATTAAGCTATTCTGGTAAATACATGTTTGTGTGTTAGCCTGAACTATGTCGCCAAAATGTTAATGCTGGGGGTGAGGGGATCAGTTGATTATATAACCAACAGAGATGTATATTCTATGTAAGGGGTCCCCAACCCCCGGTCCGTGGATCAGTATCAGACCACAGCATACCAGAAACCAGTCCGCACAAACAAGCAAAGCCCCATCTGTAGGATGCAGGCAGCACACAAAACCACACACCCTCCAGTCCTCAGAAAAACCTATTTCTGTGGAACTGGTCCCTGGTGCCCAAAAGGTTGGGGACCTCTGTTCTATGTTGTTGTACAAAAGATACAGTCAACACTGAATATATTGGTTTTTGAATAGGTTTAGATCATATTGTAGTTATATGACTGTTGAAGTTCAAACGTTAAACTACCTCAGACATTTGAGGCCAAATATTTAGTACAAGGAGGAGGAGGAGGAGAAAGAACAGTACTATAGATATTTATAAATTTGTAGAAAAAAATAATGGCACTGTATGTTTACTAGGATGAGATATATGTACCTGAAAAAGTTGCATTTTATTCCAATATAATGGATTTTTAAATATTCCATATAGTTAAAGATTCTTTTGTATTTGAACAAGGTAATAGATAAGATAATCTTCATGTTAAAATTATTTATTTTCTAGTCATTTAAGTAATAATGTATAAACAATAGTAATAACAGCAAACCAGCTTAGATTTCATTGTCAAAATATTTTCACTAGTCTCACTCCTCTCCCCAGCAACTTTTACATTCTTTTTATATAATGGGCATGTGTTATGAAGAACTACAAATTAAATTAAAGTTTATGTGATACTGATGGGATTTAAGAGTAATACAATCAAAGTGATACTGCCCAAATCTGATATCAAAGAGTTAACCTAAAACAACAAAGGATTGTGATAAAACATATGTCCATTGTGTCAAGCTGAACCAACAACCCCCCAATTCCTTCTTTACAACCTTTTCATTCAGTATATTCTTATACTGAATATAGGTATTCAGATTTTACCTTAACTCCATCAACTATAGTTTTAAGAGATTTATTTTTTTAAAAAAACCACATGTCTTATTTGGCAGTATTAAATACTGTATACTATCATTTCCTTTTACTGTACTGTGTGTGTATTTGTGTCTGATTGTGAACATATTGTGTCCATATTGTGAACAAGGATCCATAACAATACAGGTACAACCAATTGCAAGCATAGTTGAGCCCAAAATTTCTATTGCTAAGCAAGACAGTTGTTAACTGAGTTTTGCCCCATTTTACAACATTTCTTTACACAGCTGTTAAGTGATCACTGCAGTTAAGTTAGTAACACTCTTGTTGAGTGAATCTGGCTTCTTCATTGACTGCTTGTCAAAGGGTCACAAAAGATGATCACAGGACCCTGGGAAACTGTAGCTGTCATAAATACAGGCTAGATGCCAAGCATCTGAATTTTGATCACATGACCATGGGGATGCTGCAACAGTTATAAGTGTGAAGACTTATAGATTATAAATTATATAAGTTATATATCATTATAAGCATCAGACAGCACAGACTCATTCCCAACAGCCTTTGCCTGTCTTCAACAGTGAAGGGACACAGGGCAGAAAACATCCTGCTGCCAAGAAGGCTCCACACACATTTGCACTACTCAGGTGACCCTGAGGACACAGGTAAACCTCCAAATGGTTTCAAGGACTCTCTAAAGGAATGCAAATGGCCATCTGTCTGCAAGGAGTATAAATCCTTCCACTCCCCACCATCTAGTCAGAGCTGAAGAAGTTTCTTGGATGAGAAGCAAAATGTCTTCAAAAGAAACACAAAAAAGTCCAGTTACCTCCTGGAAAAAAAAAATCACCTTTGGGATTAGTCTTGAAGAGAATTATTTTCACCTTCAGAAGTAATTCCACAATGTGCTATATGAAAATGATTTGTCTTGTTCATCCATTATTTTAAAGATCATTTACATTTAATGATAGTTTACTACATATGTGCATTATATATAAGAAAATTGGCTTCATCACCTCAAGATGAAAGAATTCTCATATAGGAATACCTTTGTGAGCTGCAATAAATGCACCATTTGGATATAACCATGAGTTATTATTTTTTATTTCATTTATAAACCAATACTTTTGTATTTTGTTTCTACTTTTAGATGAATGAATTTGGAATTAAAAACATGGATCAAGTAGCACCTGTTTGCAGTGTATATAGAGAATTGTTCAAGGTAAGCTATGAAGGAAAAACAGATATGTGTAGTAAAATCCAGCTTAAACCCTGGGCAAAGCATATCAATTTAATGAACAAATTGTATTAGTCTATATTATGCTATGCCAGCAAAAATTAATGGTTTCATTGAATTTCACTTATTACTGTTACTGATTTAATAAATTACACAAATCTACAGTGTCATTTTAATCCTAATTACATTTTTTTAAAAAAGAGAACAAAAGTAGTAAGTAATGCTCTCAGTCAGCAATTAACTCTTGCCTGGTCATCTCTACAAAAGATATTTAATATGCCATTAATATAACTAAAATTATTTTCATATCACTGTCAATCTCTATTACAATATCACTGTCATTATATATCATATTATGGTCTTGATATTACTTCTATACAGTATTTACGTATAATTTTTAAAATATAAAATTTATATATATTTGCTTGCTTTGACATTGTAACGTAACCTTTTAAAAATAAAATATAATTAATTATATAATACAATTAATTATATTGAAAACCCTTCTGTCAGTATTGCCTCAAATTCAAAAATCAGAATATGTACTAGAAAATAGTTTACTTATTTGTTAGCTTAATAGTAGCTGTTAGGACTATTGGTTCACTTACTTAAAAAGATAAGTTATAATGTAACACTTTTGATAGACTCTCATTAACCTGGGCTGTGTCACTTATTGACAGACCTGGTTGTAAAGCATCTTATGGGCCTAATGAGTGACTCCCATTGGCCTTGAGGAGGCAGGCCCATCATTGTAGGGCTTTTCTGAGATCTTTAAGATTTGGCAATGAGTGCCATTTTCCACTAATCCATAGCAGCTCTGACATAGGACATAATATTTTATTAGAGCTAGTTGGATCTAATCTATAGAAGTTTTAAACATGCTCATTTTACTGTTTAATTTCATGTTTTAAACATGCAGAATACTTTTGAAGTACAGTATCCCTTTTGATCTTACAGAGTGTTGCATTTTTTCCAGTGACTCAGTGTAAGGGATCATTTATTTACACAAAACAGAGGAGTTTCCAGATTATGTTGAAAGTGTTTGTCCTTTCCTCTAAATATTAGTGATGACTCAGATCTTTTTATCTATTAACGCTAAAAGAATTTGTCATTACTATGCCAGCTATCTGACTTTCTAATCATTTCATTTATACAGCAAATTGCTTAACTTCTTGATGTTGAACTTTGTAACTTGAAAAATCTGTAGTTTCACTATTCCAGACTGAAACACTCTGACTAAATTTTATACAGCTCCTTGGGTAGCTCATTTAAACAATATATGAATTCTGTAATAACGTAGTAGAAACTTATGCTGCATTAATACTAAAATGCCTGATGGTACTGCTGCATCACTTTGATAAGTGATTTATAAAACAATACAGATTAATACAGCAACATAACCACAGTGAGATATAAATTGCATTTTGATATGCAAAGTGAAGTGTTCCACGCATGTATTGCATCAGAGTTCCTTGCATTTATTTACTTATCAAATTTGCATGCCACTCAGCTCCCAGTGGCTTTGGGTGACTTAGGATCAGGCTATTTGAAAAACCCATTCTCCCATAGGACTCTGCCCATACTTTATGGCCCCTAAAAAAACCAAGGCTCGTTGCCTTAACTACTGTATGTATTACTGATGAGATATTTAGCATAATCATGAAAAGTTATTACGCAGTTTGAGAAACCTCTCCTGAACACAAAAAAATCTTAACATTTGTAACTGAATCAGACATTTAACATAATACATGGTTCATCCTTCTAACTATATATGGTTCCAGGCAGTCATTTAAAGGCATTTAATGCAAGTTTAGTGTATTTAACGCAAGTACTGATGCATGTAAAAAATGCAGGTCTTTAAACAGTGCGAAAAGGCCTGAATAACTGAGTCCAAAATATATTGAATGTTATCAGAAAAGCTTTTCAAGTTTCCAGGTCTGTATCTATATTTCAGAAAAAAAAATCTTAAAATCTTTGTATGCTGTTAGTTGATATTATGGAAAGAAAGTTATTTTTTAGAAATGACTCATTAGTGTAGAATGCAAGTATCCAAATTCTTACTCAGTGATTTATGAGTTACATTAACATTTTTGAACATGTTTCCAAGGAATTTTCAGTTCTGAGTTGGAGATGATAACATTTTTATGATTTGAATTGAATTGAATTGATTAATTTCTATAGCCATCCATCTCAACGAGTAACTCTGAGCAGCACGCATCATAACCATAATAATTTAAAATAATTACAATAGTTCAAAATAAACATATATAGCATCAAGCAAAACTGTTGCTATGGATATTTGTATTAAACGGGGCTCTTAACAAACCCAGCAGCCCAGGCACACAACCAAGTCTATACAGCCTTGTGAGTGTTTGATAGGGTCGGAGTCATCCTGACTTCTGAAGAGAGACTATTATAGAGGGTAAGTGTTAAGGCAGAGAGGCCACTTCTTGCCGTTCCCACCTACTGACATTCCTTTGCTGATAGGACCCAGAACATTCTCAAACTGCCTGACCAAATTGGACAGGTAGAAATGACTGGGAGAAGACTGTCCCTAAGGTAGCCGGGCCTCAAGCCATGAAGGATTTTAAAAGTGATAACCAGCATATTGATTTGCACACAGAAACACACTGGTAGCCAGTGCGTTTCAGGAAGCATTGGTGTTAAATTTGTCAAATATCCAACACCCTTTACTACCCATGCAGCCACATTCTGTTCCAATTGAAGCTTCCAAATACTATTCAAAGACAACTCTATATCGAACACATTGCAGTAGTCCATGTGAGAGATCACAAGGGCATGAGTGACTGTGAACAAAGTCTCCTGATCCATGAAGAGCTGCAACCAGCATACCACCCTAATGTGCACAAAGGGACTCCTGGCCATTGCTGCCACTATTCTTCTAGCACAGGGGTTCTCAACCTTGGCAACTTTAAGACTTGTGGACTTCAACTCTTTGCTGGCTGAGGAATTCTGGGAGTTGAAGTCCACAAGTATTAAAGTTGCCAAGGTTGAGAACCCCTGTTCTAGCAGGAACCATGAATCCAAGAGGACTCCATATTGCGCACCAGATCCATCTGGGGCATTGCCCCAAATTAGAATGCCACATTTGCTTTGTCATAATATATTAAACTTGCTGTGGATGTAATAAGATACTCACTTTGATGTTTTCTATCTTTCAGCGCCAACTTGCATTTGATAGCTTTGAAGGTGCTTTGTTTACTGGATTCTATCCACCTCTAAATGAAGATCAGACACTTCAGGAAGTGCCAACTGGCCTTGATTCTATTTCTTTTGGTAAAGCCTGTTTTTATAAGCAATTTTATCATGCTAATTAAAAGAATTCCAAGTCATTTGGACAAGAAATTAAGGAGAAAACAATCTCCAGATTATCAAAAGTCATTGCAAAAGTTCATATTTTAGAAATATTTCTATAGAAAATAATTTGTGCACAAATCTTTATAATCATTATGTAGCCTTAGAAGTGGAAAGGAATAAACTAGGAACTATTACCGGCCTTATATTAAGAATTCTAGCTAGGATTTCCAATATTTTCGAGTATTATAATATTAACAATTCAGAAGCTATACTACTGACTGGATTTATTTGACATTGATACAACATTATACCTAACAAAACAAAACATCCGTTCTTTTTCTGCAGATTATTTTCTTTGTTTTTGTTATGTCCAACATTATAATTCCTTTGCTTTTCAGAATCAAACTCTTCTGAATTGCCACTCTTAACTCCATGTAGTAAGGCTGTGATGAGTCAGGCCTTAAATGCAACTTTCAGTGGCTTCACAAAAGAACAGCACAGATTAGGCATTCCAAGCAGTAAGTGGAGTTTTTTTCTCTCTTCAATTGGGCTAATTGATAGTTGTATCTTTTTCCCCCTCCTAATATAATAAAATATTTACCATACAATTTTCTTATCCTAAACCATTACTTGCAAATACATTCATCTCAATAATGGTAACATTCACATGAATATGCTTAAGATTGTATCCTATATATCTGCAGTTGTAAACTGAGTTAAATATTAAGAACGTTAGCTCCAAAAATATGTGGATTCAGGTGGTAGTAAAAGGGATAGTAGCTATTATATTTTAGTGTATGCTACTATAGCTTCCCTTGGGGGAAAAAATCTTGATAATTTTTTTTTCTTGCTTTCTGCAGATCCCTGGCTTTGGACACAACATCATGTATGTCAGTGGCTTCTCTGGGCTACCAATGAATTTAGTTTAGTGAATGTGAACTTTGAGAGATTTGCTATGAATGGCCAAGAGTTATGCAATCTGGGAAAGGAACATTTTTTGGAACTAGCACCTGATTATGTTGGTGACATACTGTGGGAACATTTGGATCAGATGATAAAAGGTGACTAAACTAAATCAAAGTAATAGCTGAATATGCAGAACACAGAAACTAGTTGTATTGTGGCAACATTGAGAAAACACTTGTAAAATTTCAAAGTGAATTCTTACTTGCCAGTTATTTATATGTAAAGGAACTAGAGTGTTTGCTTTTGCTTCCTGTACTCTTTGAGATTATCTTAATATGGGAGTTCTTGTCTGCTTTAATTAAGCTGATTTAAGATGGATTCATATACTGTGCTAAGCCAAAACCAAACATATGTGGTCCTAGCTACAAATACATTTGGAAGCAGATGGAACTAATCCAATAAAAACCAGCCTTACCAGGAAAACTCACGTTGTGACTTTGGACCAGTCAACATCTCTCAGTTAAATATAAAGATTGCCATTGTGGTGAAATCTTGAAGGAAAGGAGAGATTGTTTTACGTTATTGAAAGAGTGTAATACTGCAAATGTAAAAAATACATGCATCTCATTGACTTCACTCTCATTTATTTATTTATTTGTGACTCTGTACAGCTTACAATAAAATAGATAAAATACATAATATAAAATTATATGTTTTACTTTTAGAAGTATAAGTTGGACTTAACTGTGATCAACTAAAGCGTTTTAAGTTCCAAAACAATAAATTATTTTCAAAATGGCAGATAATTTTGACATAAAATATGTTTTGGTGAAAATGCTATCACTCATATATGACACATTGTCAAATCAAATTCTCCTATTTAGGTATATATTTAAACATCTTTGTTTATTCTCAGACAATGAAGAGAAGCCACAAGATCAATATGTGGAAAATTCTCACCTTACTTCATCTCCACATTGGGTCAACAACAACTCTTTAGGTAAATTTTATTTCAATAATTATAGTATCAAAATTAGAGGCGCACAATTTCCGTTTAATGTGAATAAGGCTTCTCGTTCAGTATCTGTATTGAACAATAACAACAACAAAAGATCTTAGACTAATGCATTTAAACTACAAAAAGTGTTTCTGGGTTTTTTGTTTTGTTTTTTTTTGCTGGGGGCATGTCAGTGAAAGAAGGAAATGGACGTAGAGAAAAACATGGATAAAGTTCAAAATATGTGTATAGTTCAGTAGTAGAAACTTGCAAAACAGGAACTTTGACGAAATGGCTTATGTTTCAAATCAGAAGCTGATATTTGAAATGCAGAATATCTCATGTGATGTTAGTGGCCAGATATACGTACTTTGTTTTGACAAACATTTCATACAGTATAAAATATACAGTGTTTGAGTTGGATCAATTATATCAGTTGAATGTAAGAATTAGCCATTATTTCATCTCTTTGTGAAGTGTGATATATTAAATATTAAATAAGTATAGTATATTCAGTTTTGCTTTACTAAAATGTTAGAATCACTAAAATTAACACTATGTTAAGTTGAAGTACTAGTTGCTATAGATGCTTTAAAGTTTACAAAAGCAATTGTAGACATGGAAGTGCTTTAAGGTAGTTATACTAGCAAGAGACAAAGTTATATTATCTTTGTATTTCAGCTGGTTCCCTCTTTCAAAAAGGTATAAAGATTATACTATGTTTATATGGATAATGGTAGCATTTATTCATAGATTGTCACTAGATTTAATTCAGGAAAGTCCTCAAATAAAGTTGTTTAATTGGATGGTAGGTACTATTGAAAAAATAAAGGATTTCTAACCACAGTATTGTGGGGTTTTGTTTTTTTTAGGCACTAATGTTGAACAAGTGCAGTATTGCACTCACGTACCCAGCTATCCAAAAACTCTAAGTTTTCAAAAAAACAGAGCTCTGGGAGATGTATGTCACACGACAATTGGGCCAAATCTTGTTAATCTAAAACAAGAATTTCAGATGTTTCCTAAAGCACAATTAGAGACTGTCAATGTGAACTACTGTTCAATGAATCAGGATTTCACAAGAAATAATCTGAACTTGGTGTTGGATAATACAAGTAAGATGTCTATTTTCTTGTGTTTATGAGCAGTTATATATTCAAATATGAGGTTGCTTATTTTTGTTTTACTAGCTCACTTCTTTATTTATGACTTAATCATAAAAGTGATTTAATGGGTTTCATAGAGTTAGTCTTTAAATTGATAATTTTACTGATTACATCTGGACAAAGCTACAGTAACCTAGAGGGGGTTTAAACATCTCTGAAGTATGATACATTTTATCATATCTGTTCACATTAGCATAATCAAATATATTTGTAAAATTAAAGTCTAATGATATTTAGGGGTTGCATTCTCCTAGTTCAATTATTTGTATGTTAAATAAGTACAATATTTTAAAATCCAACTTCAGGTATAATAGTTATTCAGATTTATGCAAATGTCTATTCATGAACTTTTCTTCTTTTCTCCAGGTAAACCCAGAGAGCATGATTCAAATGACAGTGGCACAGAAAGTTATGAAGGCTCAGATTCATTGCTACAGTCTTGGAATAGTCAGTCCTCCTTAGTAGATGTTCAGCGAGTCCCATCTTATGACAGCTTTGAAGATGATTGCAGCCAGTCCTTGTGTCTGAAGAAACCCACAATGTCCTTTAAAGACTATATTCAAGAAAGGAGTGACCCTGTAGAGCAAGGGAAACCAGTTATTCCAGCAGCAATCCTAGCAGGATTTACAGGCAAGTAAAATATTTTCCTGTCCCCTTTTTGTCTTTAGGCCTACTTATTTCAATGATGGTAGAGAGATTCAAATGAAAATTGTGTATGCTAAGACTCTTATTCAGGACTCTCTGCTTAACCTGAAGTCATTATTTTGATATAAAGCCCATAATTTCACAACATTGCCTTGTCTTTTAATTCTATTTTTCAAATAAATTTGGTTCCGTTGAAGTTCAGTGTGCTCTAAAATGTAACAACACTTTAAGAGAGAAAAAGATTAATTCAGACAACTGTTCTGGATTTATTTATTTTTTTTAAAAAAAGCCTCATCTGTTGTAATAAATTCCTATTATTTACCATCTTTTTCTAATATAGATTCTGGTGTCTGGTTGATCTTTTAATCAGGAAGATTTTTAAAAGAATTACATACTTAATATTTAAATCTTGAAAATTAACTTTTCTGACATGTCTATGAATCCTTGAGTGTGTCTTTCTTTGTGTATACTTTAACCATTTTATTTTGATATTGATAGGCAGTGGACCCATACAGCTATGGCAATTTCTTCTAGAACTTCTGACTGACAAATCTTGTCAGGCATTCATTAGCTGGACTGGAGATGGTTGGGAGTTTAAACTTGCAGACCCAGATGAGGTTAGTAATTCAAGTCATCCATTATTAAAAATAAATAGAAGTTTATAGCAGCTAACAGCCCATAGCTGTAGTAGTTATATATCAAACTAGGATTAGGAAACTTGAGTTTTCAATCTATTCTTAGCCGTAGAAATTCACGGTAGGATTTTAGGGTAGTTTCTATATTTCTAGATAGAGATCTATCTATCTCAGTCTCAGTCCAACTTACTTTATAGATTTGTTGTTCTGATCAAATGAATGAAGATCCCTAATTAAGCCACTTTGAGGCACCTGAAGAAAAGGCAGGGTGTAAACTAACAAATTATACAGAGTCACCAGGAAGAAAAGGGCCACTTCAAACATCTCATTCAGAAGCAATGATGTGTGATTATAGCCTCAGTTTCATATGTTAATATGGAATTGTACAGGCAAGTCTCTGATTAATTACATTGTATACAGTTTACAGTTTACAAGTGGTTCTGAACTTACAATCTTTTGTTTAATGACCATTCAAAGTTATGACAGCACTGAAAAATATTATTTACAACCAGTCCCGACACTTACGACCATTGCAGCATCCCCACAATCACATAATCAAAATTTGGGGATTTGGCAACCAGCATGTATTTATGATGGTTGCAGCATCCCATGATCATGTGATTGCCAATTGCGACCTTCTGATTAGCCATGTCAATGGGGGAAGCTGGTTGTTTAATGACCGTATAATTCACCTAACTGCAGTTATTCAATTAACATGGCAAAAAGGTCATAAAATCAGGTGTGACTCAGTTAATGGCTGCATCTCTTAGTGATGGAAGTTCTGGTCCCAATTGTGGCAATAAGTCAAGGACTACTTGTATATCCTTAGCTAATTTAAATAAAACTCTCAAATTATGGAACTTCATATCCCCTTAAAGGAAGATGTACTAAATTAGAAACAAGCATGGAAATTGTGCTCTTTATTGAGATGTAGACTTTGACGCTCCAGTAACTAAGTAGTTACTCAGTAGCTAAATTTTTATTAGTACTGAGTTTTACAACTGAAGTTTTACATTGGACCCAGTTGTGTATTGTAATTGAAGTTTATTGTTGGACCCAACTGAGAGTTATAGTTGAACCTGTGTCTCTGTTAATGACTGAGATTCATGGGATGTGGAAGAAGACTAATTATTCTGCTACTTTTAAAGTAGAGTTTAATACCATTTCATTGGTATCTAAATAACTACATTACATTATTTTCTTTCTTCTTATCTCAGGTTGCAAGAAGATGGGGCAGAAGAAAAAACAAGCCCAAAATGAACTATGAGAAATTGAGCCGTGGCCTGCGTTATTATTATGACAAGAACATTATTCACAAAACTTCAGGCAAGCGTTATGTATACCGTTTTGTATGTGACCTACAAAATCTGTTGGGATATACAGCAGAGGAACTCCATGCAATACTAGGAGTGCAGCCAGATACTGAAGACTGAGCACTGCGGTCTTGTGAGCTTTGGATGCAAGAATGCATGAATCTGTGAATTGGGACCTTCTGCATCAGTCACTGGAATAATCTTCTGACTGTTTGGAGTAGTACACTGTTGAACTCCTAAAAGAAGTCTTTTCATAATTGGGGGAAGAAGTGGATTCAGTTTCAGGCAGAAGAAAAAGAACTTACGTATCCAGCCTTTTCAGCAGTCTTTCCCGAGGTCAGCCCAGTTCCTGACTGCAACCTGAAGATAGAAAAGTGCTCTGAGGGCTCGGGGTTCAATTATGTCAACTTCTGTATAAGTAAGGGTGACACCCAGACTAAACCTATTGGAATTTCAAGTAATATCCCCCTTTCCATTTTACTGTTAACAACCTTGCAGATATTACATATCATCATTTGTTTTATTGAGGGAGAAAAGGCTGGGTATCTTTTATTTAATATAGGTGCCACTTAAATTTACCAAGGGCATTCTTTTTTAGAGTTGTGTATGTTTCATCATACACATCTTGGAACCAGAAGGAACAATGGCAGAGATTCCGTGCAAGGACATAAACAATATACCATTTCAAAAATCTGTATATTTATGTGTGGTGTGTATGCTTAAGCATGTTGATACGTTTCTCTGGCAGTGAAAAGCTCATATTTAATAAATATTGTATATTGTAATTTAAAATCATGTAAACATCTGAAGTGGAAAGAATGTGTTTCAATTCAAAAGAGCAGCTTTTACAGCATCTTGGAAGATTTTGATTTTTCAAGGGAATTTATATGAAATAAGCACACATGCCAGTGCCCTGTCGCAGAAGACTGTTTAAGGCTGACAAACACCTGAACTTTTATGGCAAGAAGCTAATAGTTCAGTCTGGGTCATAAAGTCTTATTTGAGTGATGCTGTAACTGAAAATAGAAATGTTGCTGAAACTATATTTATTAATGGAAAATCACTTCTATGCATGTCCTTTTAAAAACAATTCATATATATTTCTTATTCTGTCAATTGTCCCTTTGCCATCCCTGTCATTCACCTATAATGAATCATCCTGATTAAAATAAGAATTCTATTTTTGAAAAAAAAATCTTATTTCTTTTCTGCAATTAGAAAACAGATATATAGCAGCTATTTTTACTGCAAAAGCAAAAAGCTTCACTGGGAAACATGTAATTTGTGAGAAAACATTTTTAATTTCAAAATGCTGTAAACTTACCAAATGAAGTTTAAAAACATTTACTTTTATTAAAACACCTTGAACAAGGGCTAGTAATTATGTAGTTATTTGTTTCAAAGTTGTTACTTCCTCTTAAACAATTCATTGATAAATGTCTAAACAAGACAAATTATATTTGCCTGATAATTCCAGTATAAATACAACCCCAAATTTATTTGCCTGTACAATGATTTCCAAGGACTGCTGGAATTCAGCTGCATGTATTCCATCTCCTGGTCAGCATTGTTCTATGGAAGAGATAGATATATATGTGCGTGTACATACTTAGCTCTTAAATGAATAGATGTAGATGTTAGCAAGGGATATTATAAAAGTGAGTAACTGAAAACATTGGTAAATCTATAACTTCATTTTCATTCAATGTACTTTTACGTTGGAGAACTAAATCAGAGCTTATGTTCTTGTTTCCAGGATAGCTTTAACTTGTGCTTTAAAAGCAATCATTCTAAGTCACATGAACTTTTTTTTAGGTTATATAAACATTGCCCAAGAAAAAAGTACTTGCTGGTAAAATACACATCAAAATACAGCTGTGGAAAATTTGGGGAGTTTTCCATGCATGCTTTCTAATGGCAGATGCATCTTGTATTTCATTTTCCCAGCCTTCATCTTTTTGAGGAGGAATTTAATCCAATCATTTTATTTCATAGTTTCCACTTTTGTAAATTTTAGTTTCGGTATAATGTGAAGGACTTGAAACAACATGTAGATTAGGAGATCCTCACACCATATGCTTACATTAGCAGACAAAAACATGCTGTCTGGTTCTAATGCCAGTTGTTTTATTATGCAAGATGTTTTTTTAAAGGAAGTTTTTTAAAGGAACCTTTCCAATAAACAAAATATGATATATATATCAATTCACCACATCCTTTCCCGGTGTCTTTTATATTGGTTATAATACTGTGCTTAGATTGAAGTATATATTTAATATGATTATCTTAAATTCAACCAGCTTAGTTCCATAATTAATGGAGATAGTGAAAAAATACCTGATTTTGTCATTCCCTGAGCAAACTGACATTCTAGTAGCTATATAAATGCAGGATAAGATAACATTAATGACTTAAATGCTGTAATGTACTTCAGCTAACTGCTAGTATCTTTTACCTAATGGCAATCTTGGGAAGGGGACTGCCAGCCACGTGAAAGCCAATAAGTTTATCATCCCTGGTAATGAAAAGATGGGAAGAAAAAATGCTGGAGAAGTGAAAGGTAATTATTTCTTTTTGTCCTGCTTTGGAGCTTCGAAAAACAAAGCTGTTTTGTCTTTTTCCTTTGAGGGCTATACTGCACTTAGTAAACATGGGTCTACAAACTATTAAGAATTGCTCATTTCCAATGATGTCATAGGCGAAGTCCATAGGTTAGGTTCCCATGACAACCAAGCACACATCTATTCTAACAAGAATTGGGTTAGACACTGTTAGCTGACACTGAAAAAAACAATTTTTTCTATTGGTGAAACTGACTAAAAATAAATCTAGGAACTGAAAGCTAAAGCACCAATTAGCTCATCTAACGTGCTATGGGAACATGCAGCCTTCCAAAGTTATGAAATATGTTCTTACTTGAACACACTAAAGAGAATGTGGTAATGTGGTAAATTTTGGGTCTTTTAACATTGCTGTATGTCTACTGAATAATACAGAATGCAAAGTTCTTGTCTCATTTACAGTAAAAGCAGAAGAGATGTTGCATCATAGCAGTAAAAAAAATAATGTCCAGGCTACTACAATAGCCTTCCAAAACGTAATCAGCTGTTTTGGTTTTTAACTGTCTGCTCAGCACTGCAATGAAACTGATAGGGCAGAATAGATGCATTTTGTTTTTCTGCATCAACTATTCACAACATTGATAAACTAATTTAGACTGCTACACTTTGGGGCAACAACATGAAACCAGAGATCAGTTGGTGCTCAGATGTCAATTCTGTGATTGGCTTTTTTTTAATAACCACATTTGGCACTAGATTATGAGAAAAATATGCTTGTGAACATGTGAGGAATGTCATTCTTTCACAAATAACCACTCATAGGATTTAAAAGTACAAGATTTTTCATCATTGACAGTATTCAAAGGAAACTTGCTTGCTCATTTAGTTACTAATGTATGCACTTAGGGATCATCTAGCTTAGGGAATTAGAACAGAAAACAATAAATCAGTAAAAAAACAACCACTCACATTTGATAGCCTCCACTTACCTCATTTCTGGGTAGCTTTGAATAATATGTGATAGATTAGAGCTTGATACAAACAGGAATGGTAAATAGACCTGCTCCAACTCTTGCCTAAAGAAAAACAACCTGTTTTATCTTCCTTGTACACTACTATCCTGATCCCCAAGAGCATAAAATATGGTTATGATGGCATGTTGTTACACAGAAAAGCAGAGGGCCTTTTAAAGTTTGTCTTAGAAAAAAGGCTTTAAACTTTATATATCTTTAAGTAGGCTCAAGAAAATTCTTAATTTTGGGACTGTCACCCATACACACATACGTGTTTATTGCTGTTATTGTCATTTGTTTGTGGGCTCTTTCATTTTAATAGTCTTTCTAGATAGCAGCTTACCAACAAAGAAACATTCAGAAACTCACTAATTGCAATGATTCAAACTTTTATCTCTAGAAATCACACTTTTGCTGAGAAATCGCATTTTCTCAGCATTCCCTTCCAATTTTACTATGATGGAAAAATATAATTCTGTCCAGAGCTCTTGGGGACATTGTGGCAGCTGCACTTCCTGAAATGTGGTGGCTCTGGAAGAGATATGAAAAGGGGAAGGAGATGTTGGAAATCCCCACTGTGGTTAGCGTTGCACTTTTTCCACTTGGCAACGGTACATTTCTGAACTATTTACCGTATTTATTCATTCATTCATTCATTCATTCATTCATTCATTCATTCATTCATTCATTTATGAGGTTTTACTTGTACTTTCTTGAATTTGAAAAATTTAAGCCTAGAGGAATTGGCAATGTTTCATTAATCATAAGATATATTAAGAGGAATCATCCAAAGTTTCTGCCTGGAGGTAGGATTCCACTTTGGAAAATGTGTTAAGACCAACTATGCTAATTCCAATAGAAACCATAACTGTTGTATATGCTGATAATTTCTAAGCCATGAAGAATGAGGTGGGGGGGACACAGGGTGTGGCAGATAGATATGAGGGTGGAAGCAGATGAACTATCAGATTCTGTTGAAATATTTAGACTAATTTGCAATGCACTTTCACAGTTCAGTTGAGTAAATGATGCACTATACCAGGGGTTCTCAACCTTGGCAACTTTAAGACTTGTGGACTTCAACTCCCAGAATTCCTCAGCAAGCAAAGCTGGCTGAGGAATTCTGGGAGTTGAAGTCCACAAGTCTTAAAGTTGCCAAGGTTGAGAACCCCTGCACTATACCAAAAGCAACCTTTAGTCTGCCCTTTCAATTCTGGCATAATTTCTGTTGAGGCAAAACTGAATGTTGGGTTGTATTTTTTTAGTTCAAACTAGGATAACATCATAACTAGAGTGGGTTGCAGTCCTATCATAAGATAGTCATTTCAACCCAAGATTATAAATTTATGGACTAAATAATAACTATTGCAAATGGAGCACTTGAAACAAGCAATAAATCAGCCCTCTTCACTGCAAGAGTAATTAAGGCAGAATGTGTTCAAAGATATTAGACCTACACACATCATTAAATACAAAATGTGAAGTAGCAAGGACAGTTGAGTGGCAGGCTCTAACATATGTCCAATTTATGCCTTGATTCTTCCATATGTGAGGGTAAGGGTTAAGGTGAGCAATAGAATAGAGTTGTGATTATCCTCTTTGCTGCACCCCTCTTCAAAACTTTGCTCATCTATTAAACACTTTCAGCCCCAAGTGTGTTTTCCTCTCCTTCATGGAATCAATTTCTCTCCTCCCTGAAAAATGACTCACCTCATGCACTATGGAGATAAGGAATTCACTTGTAGTGTCTCTTTTGATGATTGAAGGGGAGACTAAACAAATAATTTAAATAAGGGTTATCTTAGTAGTTTATATTTCTTCACACTTTCATTTACTAGACCATTGACTTCAAATAGACATAAACCAATGGAGAAGAAAATTACATTAACATAGAACAGGGCTTTTCAACCTTTTCACAGATTGTACCACTTTTAGGACATGACAATATTTGAGTACCACCAGTGGCTTAGCAAGGTGTCAAAAACCTGATGACTAAAAAAAGGGGGGATTTTTGGTTTTAATGATTAGATTCATTTGTTGTTATATAAATGGCTAGTTTATAATATTATGGAAAAGTAAAAAGTTGAGGTTAAACATTAATGCTTCCTTCTACTGCAACAGAGGAAGTCTGTTCTTTTTCCCTTCTCCCCCTCACTTCCCCCCCTTTTTCCTCCTCACTGTATCCTACTATTTGCTTTTAGTTAGTTAGTTTATTAAATTTATATACTGCCCCTCTCCCGTAGGACTCGGGGCGGTTTACAACCTAATAAAAATATACAATAACAATAAATATTTAAAAATAAATTAAATTAAATTAATACAAGGCTGTTACTAAAACCTGTTAAAAACCCAATTCTAAAACCCGAACAGCCTTGTTTAAAAATTTAAAACCCGAGGAGATCTAGGCCAGGCCGGCTTGATTGAAGAGATGAGTCTTCAATTCTCTTCTGAAGGTGCGGAGATCATGACACGTCCGGAGTTCTGGGGGGAGCTCGTTCCACATCGTCAGTGCCCCCACAGAAAAGGCTCTCCCCCCGGGCGCCACCAGCCGACACTGCTTAGCCGATGGCACCCTGAGGAGGCCCTCTCTGTGGGAGCGAACTGGTTGATGGAAGGTATTTACTGACAGAAGGCGGTCTTGTAAATAACTGGGTCCTATGCCATGGAGCGCTTTAAAGGTTGTAACCAATACCTTGAAGCGCACCCGGAAAGCCACCGGCAACCAGTGCAGCTCGCGCAGGATGGGGGCCATTCGTACCTGCCAGGGTGCCCCCACTACCACCCGCACGGCCGCATTCTGCGCCAGTTGAAGCCTCCGCGTGCACTTCAAGGGGAGCCCCATGTAGAGAGCATAACAATAGTCCAGTCTGGAAGTGACGAAGGCATGGGTGACCGCGCGTAGCGCGTCCCTATCTAGGAAGGGACGCAACTGGCGTACCAGACGAATCTGGTAAAAAACCCTCCCGGCCACGGCTGTCAGATGGTCCTCAAGGGACAGCCGTGAATCTAGGAGGACTCCCAAGTTGCGAGCCCTTCCCGTGGGGGCCACTGACTCGCCCCCAATAGACAGCGATGGAATCAGCTGGTTATACCGGGACGACGGTAACTTTTGCTTTTTGTATTTTATTCTATAATCTAATAAAATATTACAAACTGAAGAAAAATGGAAAAGAGTACCAATTTTAATTTCTTCAGTGGCAATTTCTTTGCTAAATCACTATTCCTTTGCACTGACAAATGTATGATGAATTTATCCATATTTATTAAAATGCACCACTACCAACTGGCTAGTCGGCCCTTCTTCTCTCCCTCTTCTCTTCTTCCTCCCTGCCTTCTGAGCTCTCCTTCCACAGTGTAGTAAGAATGCAAACCCCCCCCCATCTCTTTCCTGTACCCTTAAAGACACAGGAATCAAGTGCAAAGCAAGAAAGGCTCACAAAAGCTTTCTTTAAGCTTACTCAGGTATGTCATATGTCACAATGTTGCAACCGAGACTGAAAGGCTCCGGCAATTGCGAAAAGTTTTAGCCTTAAATTAAGCCTGTTTACCTTCAAAGAAAATTTTCTAAAAGCCATAGACAGACTCAAAATAAGGGGGTAAAACTAATTACATTTGTTTAAAGGGATTAAACCTATGGAAATAAACACTTTGGACTCATTGCTAGCCTTTGTGAAACAGAGTAAAATATTCCAATAACCAAAGCACACAAACGAGCCTCTGAATTACAAAACGCTGTAAAAACTGCACAAAAATCCTTATGGTAACCCAATCAAGCTGCCAGCTGATCCAAAGCTAAATAAACCAACCTCCTTTCTGACATGCTCGTCTCCCTGCTTTTCATTTCATCAGTGCTGATTGCATTCTCCTGGCTGGAGAAAACAAACCAGGGACCTTTTCTTCCAGCACCAGCTGCTGCTTCTTCCCTGTCCCTGTTTCCTCCCTGCCTGCTGAGCTCTCCTTCCACAGCTTCTTCTCTGTCCCCTTCTCTTTCCCTGTTGTCTTTTTTCCCCTTTCCCGCCCAAACCACCTCCTTTTATATCCTCACCTCTCCTCTCGTCCCCCCCTTTTTCTTCAGTTCACCTCCAGCTCCGCACTGCTTATGGAAGCGCCAATCAGCTGGAGCCAATCAGTTGGAGCTCTGCCAGGTCCTAGGGCTTCTGCCGAGTCCCAACAATCCTGCAGCTCCAGCTGCCTCTCCCTCAGGCTTGGGTCGCTTTGGCTCATTCCGCTCCCCCACCACACTTCTCTAGGACAGTCGCGTACCACCTGCCACATGGCAAAGTACCACAGGTAGTATGTGTACCACCGATTGAAAAGCCCTGACACAGAATACCATGAGTGATGGATAAACAAAATGCTCCATGCTTCATACTCTTTAAAAAAGTTCTGCCCTTGGAATTAAATTAAATATTAATGTAGACATCAGCAACTATTGAGGGCCCAATTGGTAAAAGAAAGATCAGACTGTATATGTTGTAAACATGCAGAAGTGCCCTTCATCCTGCAGTAGATAGACAATGGCTAAAATGATGGTGATGATTACTAAAATAGTAAATTGTTCTTGATGAAGAACATCTATGTTCAGAGGTCTACCTATTTATATAGCCTAGACAATGGATGGTGCCCAATAATTGTCAGCAGAGGTTAAATATTCTGGAGGGTGGGGGGGATAGACAAAGTTGCTTTTTCATCTTTTGTGGATATTTTCAAAAGCAATGTTTTTGAAGAAACTAATTCTTTTTTTTTTGTAAGAGAATAGTTAAGGATAAACTTGGGGATATCTGTTGAGCAAGATTTAAATTTACCCCATTGCTAAGGAGCCTACTGTTTGGATTTTTCTTTAAACTTTCTTACATATATTCTTGAATTTATTTTACCTCATAAAACTAAGCAGATACCACCTCGAATTGAGATAAATGTTAATTTAGTAGCACACATCCACCCCCAACCCCTTCCAGAACCTGCAGTTAATTTCTTGGTCTTGCTAAAGCATAGGGCTGGCTTTTATAAAAGACACAAAAATGCACACCAAACATTTTGGCCTTAAGGCAGTACATGGCCTTCTAAATTCACTGTTAAGTAACAGGTCAAGGATTTCTGAAATTCTGTTAGTACAGAGAGAAGACAAAGATTCAGATCTAGATAGAACTGATACCTCGAGTAATGTTTTCCTTATGGCATGCTTAGATGAAGCGGTGGATTGTTTATAGAGACATATCATATCATATGTTCAAACAATTTGGTGGAAAATTAACATACAAGGGTTGCCAATTATTTTTTTAATCATTCACTGAGTCTTTGCTCTTTTCTTATAATGCCACAATTCTTAGATGAATATATATAATTTTATTTGGAAAGAAATTAACCAGGTATATACCTCTCTATCCCTATTCATTTGTGGATGAATGATATGGATTCCTTTGTCTTGGGGAAGAAGCAGGAAAATATGGAAGGAGGGCTGATGGGTAAAAGAGGGGATAGGGCAAGGGAAAATATTGTGGTATAGTATAGGTATGGGAAAATAAGGGCAGGCCATTTCCGGGAAAGGTGCCCTCAGTGCTTAGGACTGATACAACATTCTGTCCCCCTGTGCTCCGCCTCAGTAGCTTTTGGATTTCTGGCAGCTCTGGATGCCAATTGCTGCTGCTGAATGCCAGGTCAGTATGCAACAAAGCTTCCCTCATCCATAATTTAATTGTGGATGTGAATGCTGCTCTGCCCTGCATCACTGAAATCTAACTGGGCATGGAGGTGGGGGAGGTCTCTTCTCTTAAATGTGCCTCCCAGAGTTTGGGGTATGGCACAACCATGACCCCAGGTCAGGAAGGAGGTGTGAATGTTGTCTTCTGTGATGGCCATAAGGGCCCCTGTCCTGGACATCACCAGGTGTGAGACCCTTTTTGTGCCCTAGCGATCATTGGGGATTACTGCTCATTTTTACCTTCCTCTCTACAGTGCACCAGCATACCTGCCTGCATTTCTGGACCTTTTTCTTCCAGAAATTAGATTGGCCTCCACCTTGCTTAGCCCTAAAGATCTGGCTCTGTTTTCTGGTCTAGGGCCTCAAGACAGTGAAGGTACCTGTCCCCTTGGCTATGTTGGTGATGGTTTGTTTTCTCAGCAGCTGCATATTTTAATTCTGAAGATGCATCTGTTTTATTTTTGTTATTGTTCACTGCCCAGAGTCATTATCAAGATGGGCAACTATATAAATTGATTAAATAAATAAAGTGCTTCATATTATGCAAAATATAGCCTGAAAGCTAATGTAACCACTTAAGGCTCACACTGACCACATTCCTGACTTTACAATATAGTATATAATCAGAATCATTAGTCAGAATATATTGTTGGAATATTCATGAGCAGGAAGAGTCATGTGGTAACTCAGTCAGCCAATGTGAAGAAAGTGCTACTGAGTCTGTGCAAAAAGGGTATTGAGTTAGAAGCTGAATTTTCAGTCTCAGGTTTGTCTCTGTATCTCTCTGTAAGAAGTCTTCATTGAGCTATATTGCTGTAAAGAAGAATGTATGGTATTGTAAATATTTTGATATGAATATAAAGAAATTTATTTGAATCAGCTAAATGCAGTCAACTGTGAGAGCTTCTGATTTATTTTTTCACCAATAGAGAAATAAAAATTCTCTAACATATATGCATTTGCACTCAAAAGATAACACATTTTAGAATATTGATATCTATCCTAGAGCAACTTTTTAAAAAAGATTTTTTTCTTAAATCTGGTCTACACTTCTCAGAATACCAATGGTCCTGTGGTAAGTTGCAGGTAAGTTGCAGGTGGCCTGCACTGGATTCAGGGTTAACCTATCACCCAACCTCTCATATAGACAAGACACTATCACAGTACCAACCTTACAAATACAGACTTTCTTGTCACCTAATAGTAGTAGTAGTAGTAGTAATAATAATAATAATAATAATAATAATAAGAAGAAGAAGAAGAAGAAGAAGAAGAGGAAGAGGAAGAGGAAGAGGAAGAGGAAGAGGAAGAGGAAGAGGAAGAGGAAGAGGAAGAGGAAGAAGAAGAAGAAGAAGAAGAAGAGGAAGAGGAAGAAGAAGAGGAAGAAGAAGAAGAAGAAGAAGAAGAAGAAGAAGAAGAAGAAGAAGAAGAAGAAGAAGAAGAAGAAGAAGAAGAAGAAGAAGAAGAAGAAGAAGAAGAAGAAGAAGAAGAAGAAGAAGAAGAAGAAGAAGAAGAAGAAGAAGAAGAAGAAGAAGAAGAAGAAGAAGAAGAAGAAGAAAGTTGGAAGGGACCTTGGAGGTCATCGAGTCCAACCCCCTGCTCAGGCAGGAACCCTACACCATTTCAGACAAATGGCTGTGCTGTTCTCTTCTGTGTTTTCAACTTTTGGAGGACAAGAATTACGGAAATGTGCCCTTCTTATAGTGTAGCTGAATAATCAATCAATCAATCAATCATTGGAGACCAGATAACAGAAAAAAATAAATTTCTCCCAAAAAATAATGCTAGTAAGCAAAAATAGTTAAGGCCAAATTTAAAACAAAACAGAGCAACAATAACAGATGTGCTGATTCATAGGGATATAAGTTACGAAGTTTAAAGTGAACTGATCTTAACCATCATATGTGGACAGTAAACACATGGGACATGTGATTTGTAATAGTTCAACTATGAATTTCCCTGTAGCAATAGTAACTGCACGTGACAGACTGAACAGCCCAAATGTTAAAAATACCAATCTCAAAGAAGAAGCAAAAGGCCTAGTGGTCCCCAAGTGCAACTAAACTTAAGAATTGCAGATCCAAATTAATCAGGGCTTAGTCAGGAATGATTACACTTCCTTGCTGATCCACGACACTAATGCAAGTCACCATGGGGACTCATAAAATCTGCTGGTATTATTTCTCAAGTAGGTTAAAGGCAAAGGAAATTTAGCTGTAAGTAAGATCTGTTCTGAGTCTGCTCTAAACTTTTTAAGAAAATTCCACTTCCATTGATGAACTCATATGCATTAGTTCATTGAGGGCCAGTCTCATTTAGCAATTAAATGTTTCTCACTATTAGGTTTAACTGTTACTGCGGTCTAAAGGATGCTAGTTTTTAATGTTGGCTACTAGTTACTGAGCAACTGGGTTGAACCAACTATTCAGAACTCTTTTAATATTAGTTTCAGGAATAATAAATATAAGGCCAGAGGGATCTATACTGTGGGAGTTCATTGCTTAACACTTTTAAGAAGAGGTTGGATAACTGTTTGTGTCAGATCTGCCCCAGCTCAATTCCTTAGGAAAGAAAAGCCTTTGACTCCATTTGGTAAAAGCAATGGGTTCTTTTACTAAGGATGGTGGTTGCAGTAAGTCAAGCCAGCTCAGAAATCTCTCATGTTCACTAGACACAAAATGAAGGTGTAGGTTTGCTCACAGCCCATCTCTCCCTCTGTGACCAGTCCGTTTTCAGCCCACCAGAGCTCACCAAAGTGTTTGGAGAACTCTGAGATGTTTGGGGGTAATCTGCATATTTCTCAGGTTGCCTGGCTATGGGGTACTGGTAGAAACAGGATCCAGCTGCTCTCGTCCTTCTCACCTGTCATTCCCCCCCTCCCAATTTCCTATCATGTACACACAAAGCTTTATTGCCCTTTCATCCTTCCTTGCAGCTTTTGATGGCAGGATGCCTGTGAGGCGCCAAGCTGAAGTAGGCAGAGCTGCCCGTTTATCTGAAATGGTATAGGGCAGGCATGTCAAACTGCCAGCCCACGGGCCAGATGCGTCACACTGAAACCACACCCACCCCATTGCCAGCAATGGGGGAAAAGTCGCGATACGTTGCGTGAGGTCACGTGATGTCGCAAGTTTGACATGCCTGGTGTAGGGTCTCCTAAATTAGCAGGGGATTGGACTAGAAGACCTCTAAGGTCCCTTCCGACTCTATTATTCTGTTTATATTCATGCTTTCTTTTCTTCCTTCCCTTTACAATCACCTGGATATTAATATTTACCCATTTTGCAATATTCAGAGCTTCTACCACAGGTATTGATTTTTCATCCCTGTAGACTTTCAGCACCATTTAGAAATTAGATTTCTTAGGATTCTGAATCACTAAAGGAATTTCTTCAGCCAAGGAAAAATTCCTAGTTATATGAATTCACTCTCAGCAACCAGAGGGTTGCAAAGGGGAGACAGAATGAATCTATGGTCACATGTTTGTTACTTACCAAAACAAATAGATTTGACTACTGGGTACCCATCCAAGTGTAGAATAAAGGGTGCTGATCTTGGGTCTATTTTTTTAGAATTTCACTCAGAGAAGACTGAAAACTGCTAATTTGCCTGGTCTGTTTAAAAGACATTGGAAAGCTACTATGTAAACAAGCATACACTTGTAATATAGCAACATATCCTCTAGCATTTGGTAAAGGGTATGGAAACTTTTATTTTTCTGTCAAAACCTGCATGCCCATGATGGCAAAGGTGTCCTATATTTCTATTTTCTGCCTCTACTTTCTCTGATGAGTACATTATATAATATTAAGACATGGCATGATGATGATGATGATGATGATGATGATGATGATGATGATGATGATGATGATGATTTAGCCTTCCAGTCAGTCTTGTCTCCTGATGACTGCATGGGCAAATGTAGTTTCTGGGCATCATTGGTTTGCCATTGCCTTCTTCCTAAGGCTGAGAGAGAGTGACTGGCCCAAAGTCCCCCAGCTGGCTTTATTTTAAGGCAGGACCAGAAATCAGTTTCTGCTTCTAATACAGTATTTCAAGCCTTAACTAAACTGACTGAATTATGTAGTTTCAAATAAATAACATTTGACTTGAGTTCACATGATATACTAAATCATAACCAAGCAAATCTGTACAAATTGTGAACTATTTTTTTCTTTTTTACAGTGTGCTCCTTTTATTGATTAATGTCACACATTAGAGTTGGCTTGCCAAATTGTGAAAATGAGGTTAAAGAATAAACCCTTATTCCTTCAAAACAAACCAAAACTGTTTGCAGTTGTTACTTGATGTAATATGCAGACTAAAACAAATTAACTGGATTCCAGCATGATGCTAAGCCTCAGTAGTCTGTTTAGTTTTGACCTAATATGTTGTGCAAACCCAGCCAACTCAGAGTATATTTGAAATTCATCTAAGGGTCTTGTGAAATGCAGCTGAGGCACAAGGTGCTCTCAGAGTCTACAACGCAAATAAAAAGCAGGCAGAGGTTTTATTGCATTGTTATAGCTGCCATGTCAATTTTTTTTACTACGCCTTGTAGACATTTCTGGCCAAGGACAACATATAGGCTTAGAACCATAGGCTGCCCATTCTTGGTTTAGGGGGAAGACAAGGTTTTGAATCTATACATACCTATCAAGGAAACCATGTCAATAACTTTATTGATATCTTTGTCTAAATATTGAGAAAAGAATTTTGAGTTGAATTGCAATCACAAGACAAATCTTTAGAATTGGCTCTGATTCTGTTGGCTTATTCGTCTGCAATTATGTCCCTTTCCCTCATTTCCTTGAGCAAACAGAACTTTCCTATTCTATTTTTCTTCCAAGAGTTAAACTAGTACACAAAAAGTCAGACTTGTGAAGGGACAGGAGAATCGCCAATAGTTCGTTGTAAGGGTTTTTTTAATGCTAAACAAAGTCAAAGTTAGTAGGCTGTTTGTGCTCAATCAGAACATTTTTCTTCCTCACATTCTATATCCTCTCAAGGAATCCATTTTGTTCTCTAAACTGTTTTCTTCTCTTTCATAGTCATCCTGTCAAATAACTCCAAGGATTAAGAAAATATCTTATTTAACAGTGTATGTTTCCCAAGAATCATAATGTGGCTTCTTGGTAACTAGAATAATGGCTGATGTTAACTTGGCCCAGTCTAAATTTCACTCACAAAATCATATGCTCTGATTCAACATTCTCTTGTGCTTCTCACCAGTTTGCCTCCAGTAGACTAATGACTCAGTTCCCTGGTATTTACTTACTTTAAAATCTTTTTCTTTGCATTGATCAGGATGAGTTCTTGAAAAGTACGTGCTCCCCTGCGCTCAGTCATTCAAGCTCTAGTCATCTTGTATTTGGACTGTTGCAATGGGCTCTACATAGGACTACCCTTGAAGAGCATTCAGAAGCTACAACTGGTGAAGAATGCTGGCAGTGCGGGCAGTTTTTGGGGCTCCATGAGTACTCCATGTAACACCACTTACTGCATGAGCTGCACTGGCTGCCAGTTTGCTTCTGGGTGCAATTTAAAGTGTTGGTAATTATCTTTAATGCCCTTCATGGTATGGATCCAGGCTACTTGTGGGACCACCTCATTCCACTGGGATTGGCCCATCCCACCATGCTGGCAGAGGAGGCATGCTGCAGGGTATTGTGGCTTTCGAAGTCCAGGAGAAGAGCCTTCTCTGCCATCAGTCCTGCTTCCCCCCCATAACGAGGTCAGCTCCAACCCTCCTGACCTTCCACAAGAGCTTAAAGACCTGGCTTGGGGCTCCAAAGGAGGGACTTCATGTTGGGGGTGGCTGATAGATTAATAACAAACCCCACCTCACCCACCCACCCTGCTCATCCTACCCCCTCCCTCCCTCCCTCCCTCCTTATCTTTTAGTTATTGTATTTTGTGTATTTATATTTTTGTAGTATTTTATTTATATAGTATTATCTTTTTAATATTGTAAGCTGCCTAGAGTTACCCTGTGGTAAGATGGGTGACCAATAAATGTAATAAATAAATAAATAATTAAATAATTAAATAAATAAATAAATAGATAAATAAATAAAATATGCTGAAAGGTTAATTAAACAAACAATTCTCAATGGTTCTTCCCATTTATAACGAGTCAGGGAGTGTGTGGTGAGAAATATTGCAAAACACGTATGAGTATGTTTGTTACAATAAGACTGATGCAAGACCAGTTACATGAAGGAGTATCAATGGAATTATGGCACATCCAGATTGATAGTTACTCAGCCAGTAGCAATATCTGAGCAAGTGATGACACCACACCACCCAGCATCCTAGAAATGCTTATATTATGGGGTAAGAAAGGGATTGTAGCTTCACAATTCTCATCATTCTGGAAAATAGAATTCCAATGTACTTGGAAGCTACTAGATTGGGGAAGGCTGATATATACTGTACAGTTTCAGGGGGAAGGACAGGATCACAGGGGACATAAGAACATGTATCTGAATGGATGTCTGCAAGGAATGTCTCTTAAGACCTGAAAAAGATACGGGACTGCCTTCTGCCACATACTTCTCTACGACTGGTGAGAGCGCACGGGGTCGGCCTCCTCCAGGTCCCATCAGCGAAACAGTGTTGTCTGGCGGGCCCTAGGGGGAGGGCTTTCTCTGTTGCGGCGCCCGCCCTCTGGAACCAACTACCTCCTGAAGTCCGCGTTTCTCCGACCCTCCCGGCCTTCCAAAAGAATTTAAAAACCTACCTCTGCCAGCAGGCCTGGGGATGATTGTTGATTGTAGTGTGATTGATGAGTATGTATGGGGTTTTTATTTTTAATGTTTCTTGTTCGGATTTGTTGCAATTGTTTTTATATATATGTTGTGAGCCGCTCCGAGTCTTCAGAGAGGAGCGGCATACAAATCTGAATAAATAAATAAAATAAAATAATATTATTTTGGTGGGATGCAGAAATCTGAGATAAAATGGCTAAAGAAGACATTAATGATATTGTAGTCAACAGCAATGGGTTAGTGAAATTTGAGTTTGTAGTAGGAAATCAATTTGTGCTGGAGTGGATTTTAAAAGGAAATTACCTTAATTCTCTGGTATAATGATCCCATTATGGCTGATGGGGAACAGAATCTGTTGACATGCCAATGCTGTGAGCCTTTTCCCACTGCTCAGCCTGCATAAATGTATCATGAAATATTATAGCATAGAAACACAAAAGAACTCCCATCATTTCCTTCTAAAGAAATTGTATCCCAAGTACTGTGAAACATGCTTAGAAATAAAGGGTTTCCTGTCTCTGCCTTATAAGAAGAGTTTAGGGAAAACAGCACCCTCTCTTCCTCTTCTTATTATTAAAACACTGCATGTACTATTATTTATTTTCTACTGGGTTTTATGTGGCAATAGCAACAGCACTTAGACATACATACTGCTTCACAGTGCTTTACAGCTCCCTCTAAGTGGTTTACAGAGTCAGCATATTGCCCCCCAAAATCTGGGTCCTCATTTTACCGACCTCAGAAGGATGGAAGGCTGAGTCAACCTTGAGCCAGTCAAGATCGAAGAAATCAAACTCCTGGCAGTGAGCAGAGTTAGCCTGCAATGCTGTATTCTAATCACTACATCACCATGGCTCTTGGCTCACATGTATATGCATGCAAACTTAGGCCACCAGGATGGGCATGTCCTATGATCAGCTACAATGAATCAGGACATCTCAGCAGACAATCTGATAATCAGATTCACACATTAAACAATCATGATTTGGCTCAATCATGATTTGTTAACCTCAGCTGACTGAGCGCCAATAAACTAACCTCCAATAGTTTGATTCACAACAAGCCATCACTTATCAACTAACATAGTTTAGCATGATGTATGATTGCAACCTATGTGGAATTGCAGAAGACAAAGCATTTAAAATTCTCTGAGGAAAGGATCACAGAAGAACCTGTAGAGTGGGGGTGGGGAAGCTATGGGCCCATGTTGGCTCAGGAATTCTGAGAGTTGAAGTCCCCAAGTCATAAAGGGATCATGATTCCCCACTTCTGCTATAGAGCATTGTTACTGAAAAGACCCAACAATTCATGTCTAGAAGTTGGGATCACAAATAATGTGTCTCACCTCTCTAGCTAAAATAAAATAGGTATTAAGAATTTAAGCAGCTTTAAATTAGTTTTATCTGAGTGTAACCGACAAAAATCCTCAAATGACGTACAGGATGGGATGGTGAAAGAGGAAACAGTTTACACATTCACAGCCGAGTACAGTTCTTTGTGCCACTTTCATTTCTAGCACATATTTGATAATAGTTCTATTTTAACCGGTAGGGAGAAAGGAGGATGGAGGAGGAGGGAAATGAGCCATATATTGTACACTTCAAAATGACTTTTGCTTGTAAAAACTTGTTCCCAGTTTGTATGCCCTGACAATTTCCCGCAAGTTAAGAATAGGTCGAATGTTCAAGGATATGTTAATGGTCAGACAAGACACAGCTTGCTTTTTACAACATGGTATGCTTTAATTCAAAAGCAGCTTTTTTATGAAGATAGCTTTGGAACCATCTGTAGCATAATTTGCTCCAAACCACCTCCAAATTTTTTTCTGGGCAGCTGTTCTTCTTTGCTTGAATCTGAGATTCAAAGCTCTTAGTTCACTGCCAGAAATAAGTGGGTGTGGTTATTGGGATGGAGGAGAGCTATGTTCCTTGTTGGGTAGAAGTTTAATTGTGCTTCAGTTTGAAAATGTAGTGAGTTTGGACACCAATCTTCCATTAGGGAAGATAGAGAAGGGGAACTTCCAACCAGGCACTTAGGTTCCAGTCCTCTCCCAGAGCTCTCTCTATTTCTTTGCCACTGCTGGTTCATGTGCTCTTTTGGAATGGAGGAAGATCAGGTTGCTGGAGATATTTCCTTATGGTCAAATGTATTCAAATAGATGAACTTCCATTCTGTGTTTTCCTCCACTGAGGAAGATTCCAAGCAACTCCTGTTGGCTTGCCTGCCATCCAATATTCCCAGTTTTGGAACGCATGCATTAAAGCTATCATATTAAAATAGTAACCCCCTCCTCTAATCCAGGTCCTCATACCATATGCTTATTAGTTACAAGACTCTTCAGATTTTGCCTACAATTCACTTAGTCCTTCACTAGAGAAGACAGCCTTCAAAAGGAAGAGGCGGACCTTATGTTTAACCTTCCACTTTCAAATAAAAGCCTTTAGGTAAGTCTCATGATGAATCTCATTTCATAGAACTAAGTATGTCCTTAAACAAATAACCAAGACATTGGATGGAGTAGGCAGTGCTTACCAGGTTAAATTTAATTTGAAAATGATGCTGAAATTGAATTGTCACTAGTCACTTTTGCATGTTATTATACTAAAGGGAATTATGAAGTAAGATCTTTTATGGTGATTGAACAAAACATGATTTAATTTATTTTTTCCCTCTCCAACTAAAAACCATATAAGCAAATCCTACAGAATAATCATCTATTATCCCTCTTTCTTTGGACATATTCCATTATACTGATGTAACTTCTGCTATTACAACCAGTATAGATGTCAGTTGGCTTGTGTCTTTTGTGTGTTTATGTGTGTATGAATGTATACTTCTCCCAGGTGACTTTAATGGAAGCAGGAAGAGGCATGTTAGCATAAAGCAAGCAGTTATTACTAGAAATTCAATTACTATAAAAAAATAGTATGATAAGCAAAGTAGGCTGCATAAACGCCAAGAGGGCAGCTCAAGGGATACAACTATGGAAGGCAGGAAGAAGACAAAAAAAAACCCATCAGGAGTAAATTCTTGCCCTAAGGTAGCAATTATCATAGAAATGGTGATGAACAGCCTAGTTCAGGGTGTTGCCAGCTTTTTACAACTCAAGTTCTTATGTATATTTTTAAATTTATAAATCTTTCCTTTTAAAGAAAAAAATGGCTGAAATTTAGAATTTAGTATCTTGATCAACCAATACTTCTTGTCTGTTATATTATTTGCTCTGATGCATTATTTCTGGATGTTAACATGCTGCTTATTGAACTGGTATGGCTTACCTCATTGTGATCACATACCTTCAGCATATTGCAGAACAGGATGGAAGAAACATGAACACTGTGCAGTCATCACTTAGGCAAGGCTACTAATAGCCTTAGTCAAAAGTTGGGCAATAGGTAATACATGGCTGTTAAGATGTTGCTGGACTGCAATTCCCAGAATAACTCCTAATGTTATGCATGGAATTGGAGATAATATTTGGATATTGAACAACTTGAGCTCCTACGATCACATGTGACTTCCCAGGCCTCCAGAGACTCAAATTGTTATACATTGACTAAAATAAATAATAAATTATTTTACAATATGATAGGAGCTTATTAAATAAATGACAGAATAGCCATGTCTGCAATATTCAGTTTTAAATACATGTAAATGTAATAAAATGAAATAAAAAGTAGCTTTTATTCTGCCCCCCTTTTGGAATATAGTTCTGAGCCTGCAACTGTGGTCTTTGGCACAGATTTTAAAAAAAAGCATACTGATATAGCCTGAAAGGGGAACCCTGTTTGCTGTCTTGAGTTTCCCAAAGGAGAATTGGGAAACCATGAACATGGCTCAGAATACCTTAAAAAAATTAAAATATATTAAGCAGAAATCGCCACTTTAAAAACAGTATGCAAGTAATTGGACACTGTCATAAATCAGTAATCCATACCACAATTATTCACGCTAATACTGTTGTTATGGTTGTTTGGAATGAAATAAAGAACTGTTTAGGCTCCAGAAGAGAATTCTATGCTTTGGGAAATAGAATCTCCCTTGGTACTACAGAAAGATATGCTCAGAGAAAAGTTAGGAAGATACAGTATACAGCATATGCATAGAAATCTGTTTGAAGGCAGTATGGAGGATAAACCTTCTACCCATTCTGCTGTTCTTCAGCTGTGTTAGACTACATATTGTCCTAGACCAGAGGTAGGCAACCCAAATCACTCAAAGAGCCACTTGGACCCATTTCCCACCGAAAACAAAATGCAGTGTTATCTTCATTTTAGATGTCAAAAGGGTCTCTCTCTCTTTCTGTCTCTCTCTCTCTCCCTCCCTCCCTTTCCCTTTCTCTCTTTCTGCCCTTGGTCTGCCAATCCTCTTCCCCCACTCAGTGTGTTTGTGTGTGTGTGAGAGAGAGAGAGAGGGGGGGCCTTGCGCTACCCCCTCTCTCTTTCTCTCTCCCTCTCTTTCCTCTCTCTCTCCCTCCCTCCCTCTCTCTCTCCCTCTCTCCCTTTCTCTTTCTCTCTTTCTCTTTCTCTCTTTCCTCTCCCTCTTTCTCTCTTTCCTCTCTCTCTTTTTCTCTCTCTTTTTCTCTTTTTCCTCTCTCTCTTTCCTCTCTCTCTTTCCTCTCCCTCTCTCTCTTTCCTCTCTCTCTCCCTCTCCCTCCCTCTCCTCTCTCTCCCTCTCTCTTTCTCTCTCTCTTTCCTCTCCCTCTCCCTCTTTCTCTTTCTCTCATTCTCCCTTTCCTCTCCCTCTCTCTCTCTCTCTCTCCAGATGAAGAGAGAGAGAACAAAAGGCAGATGGTGCCAAAGGGGGGTAGGGGAGGGGGCAGAAGGCAGCAGAAGGCACTGAAAGGCACCCGGGGCACCACGTACCAGACCGGGGAAACGCATGGCCAGATCGGCTGCCCAAGGAGTGGCCTGGGGATGGCCCAGGGAGTGATGCCCCCACCCTCCACCCATGGGATTTAGCTGCGGCAGGCCGCTGGGGGGGCTGGTGCTGCACGGCCCGCTGGCCCTGGTCATGATGCTGTGGCTGCTCTACCTGACTGGCCCCTGCCAGCCCCTCTGCTGGCCTGGCTGAACCCCCCGGGCACCCCTCTTGCCCCGGCACCCGCCCGAGCCATCCGGGGGGCAGCAGGAGGAAAAAGGGAAGGAGGGGGGAGGAAGCCACCACCGCTGCCGGGCCCCAAGAGGAGGCGCCCCCCGTGGGTCTGTCCGGGGCTCTTCTGCTGGTGTCCAGAAGTTCCCGCAGGCCATTATCATTGGCGTGAAGAAGGGTGGGACTGGCATGCTGCTCAAGTTCATACGCGTCCACTCAGACGTGCGAGCCATCAGGGCACAGCCACACTTCTTCGACCACTGCTATGAGAAGGAGCTGCTCTGGTACAGGTAAGCCAGGGGGCACGCCACCTGCCCCACGGCTGCTTCGCAGTGGCACTCTGTGGACTTGGAGCCCCCTTCCTCGCCCCCACCACTAACCCTCCATGTCCGGCTCTGCTGCTAGCTGGAAAATGCCTCCCCCTCCCTTTCTCTCCCCTTCCGATCTTCTGCTCACCTCACATTCTTCACTGACAAGCTGACTGGGCTGGCTTTCACAGCCTATCCTAGTGAGTATTGCTACTTGATAATTAATTAATTAATTGAGACAGTACATTTTGTCATTTCAGGTCTTCCTGAAGTATCATTCAAACTTCCTAGAAATAATAGTAATAATAATAATTATTATTATTGTTATTGTTATCATTGTTGTTGTTGTTGTTAACAATCATCATCATCATCATCATCATCAATGCATCCTCAAGATACCAGATAACTATAAAGCTTTGTGGGTAATAAAAGTAAAATTATAGGTTTTGAAAGGAAAAGAGAAAATGAGGAAGGAGGTGTGGTAATGCAAACGCCTTTCTGATAAAGACAGATTTCTTTCATCTTAGCAATGCCGAGTTCTTATATGGGTGCAGCTGTCTTGGCAGCTTGCCCAGCAGCGTAGGTGCTGTTCTCGGAACAAAAGTTCAGGGTTGCCAAATGAGCCATATCACCTACATGCAGAACTTTGGCCTTTAAGCATACAAATGATTTGCTTTGGTATAATAGACAAGAAATAGCCAAACAATGATTATGTAATATGTTTGTGTGTCTGTCTTTGTGTGACTTTGAAGATAAAATGGAATTGAAGCATGTCTCTGTGTATACATATGGCTCTCTTTTCCATTCTATTTTATCTTCAATGGAAGTGTGTATATGTATGTGTGTACACACTCTCTTGCATTTTATCTTCAAAGGCAGTCATGTTTATCACATTCAAGGTTGTTTGCTGCCACATGATATCTTGGAATATTAAAAAGTGCTTTCTTTTTGATGACAAGGAAGGAGAGGGAACAAGCTGGAAATTTGCATAGCTGTAATCAAGGCATAGTGTCTATGTATTTGGTGGAAATTAAAATTTCCTAATACTAATAATGCTGGTTAAGTGCCAAATCTGCACTAGATTCTAAACAGGAAAGACACAGTATTTCCTTGTGGTGAAGTATCTGGTCTAAAATTTGATATGGGGAGAGGATGAATTAGACTGAAGATTTCTCAAACATCTAGTTTTGTTTTAATATAGTTTTTAGAGGTTAGCAACCAATATGTGACTGGAGCTAAAATCCCCCAATAGAGAAAGGATTTGTATATGGCCATAAAGTTGATCAGATGGGACAAGGCAATGTTCATTGTCTAGTTGGCTAAGGAGGGCAAGCCCTGATGTCTCTCAGTTCCCAGTAGGAATTGCAGAGTCATAGGAATGTCCATTCCAATAATCAGAACTGAACAAGCCCAAATTATATTGTGAAATCACACAATTTGTGAAAGAGTGAAGATATATATCTGGAAGTGCCCTTAGAAGAGGGAGTGTACATACATACTCATATGGAGAATGTCTGTGTTTGGTTTTATGTCTCTACCTAGATTGGAAGCATTTTTCCATAGGAAGAATTAACATATATCTGTGGTT
Organism: Bothrops alternatus; assembly: GCA_034064705.1. Lineage (NCBI taxonomy): Eukaryota > Metazoa > Chordata > Lepidosauria > Squamata > Viperidae > Bothrops > Bothrops alternatus. The sequence goes on from JARGCV010000027.1 coordinate 2,781,880, forward strand.
TTATTATTTCTTGTCAGCCACTCAGAATCTCTGAAGCAGGACAGAATTGAAATATATGCAAATATATTTTAAAAATGCATCTCTTGGCCAGTCTTTTTCAAGCACCACTTCCCTTTTTTACACTCTCAAGTCTCCTTTACAGTTCAGCTTTGAAATCTGGACTCTAATTATCTATTAAACAAAATACTCTAATCATTCTGAGGCCAACAGTATCTAATCACAGGCAGTTTAGCTTTCAAAAAGTAGGTAGGTAAAATTTCTTTCTTTGAATAAGACTCTTGAAACAGGCATTTTGAGCCAAAAATTTGAATTTTATAACATCATCATAAGAATATCTAAAATAGATATTTGGATGATATATTTATCAGAAGGGATCAAAATAATACAATAAGATGAGTAAGCTTTTCAGTTTTCCAGAACTCCTCATCATGCAAGATATTAAAAAAAAAAAACAGGGCAAATAGAATCAAGACCTAATAGAGAATGCTACATTTCATCCATAAATTTCATCTCAGAGTAACCCATGATTGGAGACATCATGGCTTAAAATGTCCAGCCAAGTTTTTGGACTCCCTCAATTCTTTTTTATCCCCAACTTTTCATTTCATTTTACCTCATGAACAACTCTGGACAGCTTAGAAACTTGCACATTTTTGTATTGCTTTAATTGGTTCCAATAAAGATATTACCTAACTATGATTTTTTTCAGGTTTTTTCCTCCTATGTACCTAAAAAGCTATCTTTGCTGCTTGTGTCACATTAAGTAATTACTTCATGAGCCTACGAAGACCCTATTTTGACTAGCAGTGGCTCTTGAAGATCTCAGGCAAAAGTATTTCCTAATCTTTCTCCTTTAAAAGGAGAGTAGCAGAAACCGAACCTGAACTATTGGTGAAAAGGAGGGTGCTGGAAGTGTGCCTACGTCTGATTGGCCCTTACAGCATAAATTGTACAAAAAAAACATTTTGCAAGGAAAGAAGGAAATTGATTGATACCAGAATGCTGAACACTGGGGAGAATGCATTCTCAAAAGCAAAAATCAGTATAGTTTCTGTGGTAAAATGAAAGAATGTACTATGCGGGGGGGGGGGGGCAGCTACACCGAAGGCCACAGGAGTTGGCTAGATCGATTGATAGCAGCAACAGTTCCAAGCCTGGAAGGGACAACATGCCAGAATAAATGGAGGAAGGAACAGCAGAGTTAATACAAAGGAGAAAGCAGATGTGGAAAGCAGACATATGCTGAAAAGGAATATAAAATTTGCTAACAAGAAATATGCACAAATCTTAGGCATGACTAATATGAGGAGCCTTAAACAATGGACCACAATAACTTTGCTAAGCTTTCTCTTTCAGATGTGTTGGGACTCTAACTTCCAGACTTTCCAGTTACCTCCAAATTTTGAAGAGGATCAGAGACTAGTTTTGTGAGATTTTGCAAAGAGTGGTAGAATAAAAGAAAACATCTGTATGTATGTCATAACTAGTTGAAAGTGATTGATTCCCCACTGCTAATTCCCGGGTGCAGTCATATTATAGCAATACCTCTGCTGGTTGATGCAATTATTTCCTACATCACAATCTATATCAGAACCTGTTCAGCAACTGATGTAGAAAGTACAAATGCAAGCTGAATTATCCACCTTGACTGAGGAGCCCCCCCTCCAACATAAGGTGTTATTTTTTTTAAAAAAAGTTCTCAGAACCTTAGTTATTTCCTTTTACGTGGAGAAAACAAATAGCCATATAAAAGACTTAGGCACTAGGATGACACAAATCAGCAGCTGGACATAGGTATCTGTGTTCGTGAACAGAATATACAATGAGATAGCAAAGTGGATCCTAGTATCAAAATCCTCCAGATGAATGGAATTCATTAAAAATAGCTCAACACCACCCCTTTTAGAAAATACTGAATTAATTTAGAAGTGCTTTAAATAAACAAAAGCCAAAATAGGAAATTGTTCTCCAGTGAATTTTTTATTGGGCTTCTAATTGACTACTGGCAAAATTGACTAGTTTTACATCTCTATGTTCCACAATGGATCTTTAGTGACTCTTTACCTTAGCATTGCCTCAGGTTTCATATAAGTTTATATAAGAACAAACATCCTATTACCATAACACTGGAAATATAAGAACATAGTCTTAAATCTGGCCTGATCTCTACAAGTAATCCTGAAGCTGCTCTTTGAGAAACATCAGTTAGGTTTAGGTGTTTTAGACCATTGCCCAATATTTTTTTGTTTTGTTTTGGCAGAAGATTGAAGAATGTTCTTTTAAAACAATTTTTATAGAAGATTTTTCTATAGACAAAAGATAAACATGAAAATATATAAAGAAAAATTAAAAAGAGGGCAAAAGAGGAAAAACAAATTTACAGATGAAGGCTAAATGAAACTATATAGAATCAATAACTGACCATTGTGAAAAGAAATTGAAAGATTTTTTTAGAGTAAATGAACGTAAAGGAGGATCTTATGAGATGCTAGTAATGGCTTTATGAAAGGAAAATTAATACAGCAAAATAATAAATTGAAAAGACAAAGAGAAGAGGAAATGCAAAAGATTTTAAAGGAGATAAAAAAGAAAGAGAAGAAACAAAAGAGGTCTCCAGGAAGGAAAAGTATCTCACAGCAAACTAAACATTTACAATGCCAGCTTTCTGTTGTTTGTTGTTTTATGATTTCCAAAATATATTTTTCTGCCACCAAGTCAATATTTTTAAAGGCTTATCTTGATCCTTATATTCTTTATTTTTTTTTCTTTCGTGTTTTTTAAATTTCTTGCATCCAATCTTAATTTCTTTATTTTGGCCTCCAGTCTGATGTTCTACTTTAGGATTGAATATGGGTTTTGCTTTCAATTTTCTAATTTGGATATCCAATTCTTCTGTAACCACTACTGCTATTATTGTTGGCAACTGATAGGTCTGTTCAATAGACATCATTTTAATCCTCACAAATGCCTTATTTACATCCTTCATTTCTTGGGCACTATTTTCAATTCTGGCAGTCTTTGTTTTTCTATATGTAATTCTGCATATGCTATAATTTTCTCTTAATTATTGTTGAGGGGAATTCAATTCATGGGTTGTTTTATTGCTGGCCTGTACTGGTTGTGTTGTTATTACTTCTAAGTTATTATATTTGTAAGACATATCAGTTGTTTTCTTTATGTTTGCGATTCTTGTTATCTGAATTTCTCCTACTGTTTTACTATTGTTTGTGGGTTTTCCATTTTCACAATTTTTCTGAATCCCTTCCAGTTCTGCATTCCTGAATATGTTATTTCTAGTAATGAATCTTCTTTGATTTGTTCATCATTGTTCAGTGATATTTGAGTCTGGTTAAATTCTTTTTCAGTGTTCAAAGGTTCACTTTAAGTAGCTTTACTTTGTTGGTTTTGATTTATAATAGCAGGCCATAACAATGCGATCTTCAAACACAGTATATTTTTGTCTTGTCTGGGGTTGTTTTGTTTAAGCCTAGCATGTAGTAATCCACATAACTCATTATTTATAATAAAATTGGCTTTGGTCCTAAGAAATTTCTTCAATGCTTGAAGAGTGAATAATCAGCCATTTGAATTATTTATTTCTTGAAATAGTACGTAAGTCCTAGCTAAGTCAGTTAATTGGCTGGCTCATATCTGTTGAAAATGACCAGTTGAAAAGAAAATAAGCAATTGAAAGTTCATAGGGCCACAAGTTAGTAGTTTCAGAAATATAAAAATAGCAAAGCTATACTACTAAAGGGTATTTTGAAATTGGATAGGGCAGTTAGATGGCATGCCAAAATTATTTTATTGTTAAAGTAAGCTAAATAAAGCTTACAATAAAAATGTAGCTGTATTTGCCATATTTCCACCTACTTTTTTGCAGTCACTATTGACATGCACATCTAATTTTTCAACAGTCACCTGCCTCAAAACAGCAATTGAAAAGTGGACACAAACTGTAAAGACTTTTGGATTTTGCTCTCATAAACAATTGATCCTGTCTGGAATATAAAAGTTCCTCCTGAATTCCTCTCCATTGATGTTAAAAGTTCAGAAGCTTTGTCTATTTTGATTTTCAGATTAGCCTATGTTTGGTTTCTTTTTCATTATGAATTCAAGTTGAAGCGAAGCAGGTAGTGGCTTGTTAGGCTGCATAACTATAAAAGAATCATTTTAATGTAATCTCAGGACACATCCAGACAACCTGTTTAATGTGCTTTCTTCAAGTGCATGATGTGACACAAATTGTTCTGTCTGCATAGTTGGCCTCTATTCTGCCTTGCTAATGTGATCCATAGTTTACTGTGAAAAAAAGTTAAGACAAAGTTAGATCATTTCATTTCCCCTTCCATTAGCATTCTTATTTCCCTTGCCTGGAAGAAAAAAAACAATACCAATTGCTGTCCCAATCATATATAGTGCAGGTAGGGTTTCACCAGAAGTGATTTTAGACATTGGCAGTGCTATACTATTTTGTATTCTCCTTTCCTCCTATCTACCACCCTCATTATCTGCAAGACCTAATACAAGAGGTGGATTACAGGAACAAGCCAAAATGATGATGGAGAGAAGTCACCTGTGATTGAAGAGGAAGGCTGGTGTCTGAGGCAGCTACAAGTGGCTTTTAAGAGCTGGGCAGATCCAGCCCTTGCTATGTTTGCTACCAAGGTACCATACATTCATAGAATACATAAAAGCACAAAATACCTGGGTGTTAACTCCTACTTAAAAATCAGAAGAAGATGGAAAACTTGACATCCGCTTCAGATCAGAAAAAAACAACAAAGTTAAGTGGCTCTGGCAATGGACTGGGAATGAAGGGAAGACTATGACAAGTGCTGAAAGAAAGCTTAGCAAGGTGCCTTTGAGCTGGAGTTAGGGGATGTAGTGTTGCGGTCATGGTCACAAAGAAAGCAAGCTTAACAACTGGAGGAGACTAAGAAGGCATTCTTTTGTGTGACTGGAAGAGGAGTTAGAATCCACTCTTGGTTGCATCTAATACAAGTTCACAATGAGTGCTAAGTACACTTATACAGTCCTGTTTGCTAGCACCCACAGGAATAACACTTCCTTTTGGTAAGCTTCATCAGCTAGTCTTCACGCCTTGTATACAATTTATTTCAAAACTATGGATTGTTGTGACTTTCCTAGAACTGGCACATTTTTCAAAGTGTGGTCCCACAGCAAAATCCTACCCTGGAAAAATTCTGAAGCCCAAACAAAGGGATCAGTAAGGATTTCTAAACTGCTCCCCTTCCATTTTATTAGTGGAGGATTTATCATTTTCTGTGGTTAAAGGCAGTTTAGAATATTGTACATAGTAAATTAACAAACTAAACCAGTATATAGCTTAAGACTGGCTTTTCCCATTTGCTGAGAAGTTTAACATCAATTAGTTGAATGAGTTAAGTTATGAATGAGCCTGGGCATTTTTGGTGCCCACCCCATTGCCTGCAATGGCAAAAAAGTCACAACACGTCACATGACATTGAGAGTGTGACATCCCTGGGTTACACTATAAATTTATCCAAGTGTACTGAGAAAAAAATAGTTCATATGGTTTTATGTTAATCAAAACATGGGGGATGGAAAAATCTGCTGCACAGCATGCTCCTTGGAATCCCTCACGGCTCCACGATCTCCCCACTCCTACTTAAAAATTTCCATGAAAACACTTGGTAAGATCAATGAATAGCATAGAGTGAGACCTCATTACAGTATTACACTAATGATGTTGAATTGCTTATCTTCACTCTAGACTGACCAAGTAATGTTGTGGACATTCTGTCCTGATGACCTGGAATTTGTAGGTATGTACATGGGGAAGAACATGCTTCAGCTCAATCCTGGTAAGATAGAATAGCTTTGGGCTTGGGGGTCTCTTGGACCTGGTGATTTTCTACCTTCTGCGGTTCTAGCAGACTGAGTGCATGCTTCCTTGTCTCTAGGCTCTTGATTGAGCAAGTGGCAGATGTCACCAGGAGGAATTTTGCACCAATTCAGGTTGTGCATCAATTGGATCTCTTTGTGGATAAACAATTACTATTCATGGTCTTTTATGCTTAGGTCAACTCCCATCTGGATCATTGCATTGTATTCTATACTAATTTTGAAGAATTTTGAAAGCTACAGTTCACCCAGAATGTGGTGCCATCAGCAATTACACCTGTTGCAAAGGTGTTACACGTTATACCTTTCTCTTGTGAGCTGCACTGATTTCCAGTAAACTTCTTGGTAAGATGGCTGCCCATATAAATTAAAAAAAAATAGACAGATATTGTTAGTATAGTCAGTTTTAATTCTCAGTAAAGTGACTATATGCTATTCTGGAAATAGGGCAAGTGAAATTCACTTCTGAGTAAGCAAGTAGAGGAACATCCTGTTTAACTTCTGCCCTTACTTATTTTTGCATAGTCATGCATGGTGAAAGATGTACTACTGAGGTCCTGGTTTAATTTGTACACTTTTTTTAATCTCTACCCTCTTGACCTTTGCCTACATAACATTTGAGATAGAGTATTCAAAGTCTTTCCCAGAATTAGGCTGTAAAACATTCTCTATACCTGATGTAAACCTAAGGAAGTAAATATAATGAATTCATCATCTGGATTTCTTGTTTGGCTTGACTTATACAAAGACTATTCCTTTAGGGCAAAGCATGTGTTAAGGGAGGGAGTAAAATGTTTGTGTGATGCTATGCAAGCCACAGAGACAAGTCATCTTTTGACAGGTATGTCCTTTTTATCGTAATTCAATTTCCACCCAGTGAACACCCAAGTGAATTGACTGCAGGGTGTTCTGTAAATTATTTATGTAATGGATTTCCTACATGTTCCAAAAACTTCCTTTTAGGAACCTGTTACAAATTTAGTCAAATCCTCCATCAAATTTAACCACTTTGGAATCCTTCTATGGTTCCACAAGTGGAACAGAATCCTTACAAATTTCTTGAATTATAGTACTTTATGAGCAATTTTTCACTTTCAGAAAAAAGGCACACTTTGTAGGAAAGAAGATACAATTTTCATGTTTTGCTTTTTGAGAATTTAATGAAAAGGAAACAGAGTGCTCTTGATGGCTAGCAGGTCTAGTCAGCAAAAAGGGCTGCTCAAGGGTTTGCCAATGTCAGTGAATTTTGAATCAATTATGCAAGTATAATTTAGTTCATCTCAATACAACTCCCCCCCCCACACACACACATACTAATTTTGCTTTATAAACAGAATACTAAGAAGCCTTGAACTATAATTTCTGTCTATATCCCTGTATAGGGAAGGTGGCATCCCCTCAGATAGAGACACATTTCATCCTATTCTGTTAATAAGTTGAAACTAGTACTCATGCCTAGGCAAATGGGAATGTAAATCTACTCAGAATCAACCTATAATCAGATAAATTCTGTTCAATCCAAGAGGCAAATGGCTATTTCCTGAAAGACTAAATCAACTCCGAACCAAATCTTGGGGTTGAAAGATATCTGCATATATTTCAACAAATCTTCAGCAACTCCATAGTACAGGCAGTATTTTTATCCCATAAGCCAAGAGGGCTACACCTCTCAACATAGTGTCCCTTTATTCTATCTCCTTTCCTACCTATTAGAACAAGAAAAACTATAATTCTGCTTTTCTACAAATTGCCCATTGTCAGTGGAGTCTGAACTGATGATCTTCAGTACCTAGAATATCTCTGTGTTTGAATGAAACAGATCCATAGGGTCATAGTGAAGGCAGACCCTCTATGGGTGAATTTTCTCTGTTGTTTCTGGAGCCATTCATGATTCTTTCTTGTATTTATATTTTCTTTTATACCTAATTGTAAATTGCCCAGAGCTTGGTCATGAATAGATGAATTAATTAATTAAATGGTTCAGTTATCAAAAAAAACCCCTCCAAAGGTGACAACATATACCAAGAGAATTTGACCCACTGAATGCAATGCAACATTTCTGAATAAACATTATATAGGTCTGTAACCCTTCATACTACTCTTCTCACCAGATGTCTCATTTTTAGCAAGGAATAAGAACTAAAGATGCCTGTCTGAACATTTAAAAATAGGAAATCAAGTTGTTCTCTTGCCTTTATAATAAATTATCCCATACCTCTTGGGGTGGAGTGCATATTTTCTTTACTTAATTACAATGAGAGGTTTCCTTATACACATCACTGATGTTTGAGAATAAAGCTGCCTCTGTGGAAACAAAATGAAGCATTTCCTAAACGTGCTTCTCTTTCCCTATTTCAAGTGAGTTGCACGTGCCTGGGATTTCTTCACTTCTGATTAAGTCATTACTCAGGACAATTAATAAAGGTAATTTACAGATTCAAATGTTTTTTCAAATTTAATATACAAAAGTTTCATTAACTGCTGGGGTTGAAACAGCTGCTTTAAATGTGTCTACTACAAGTAGTCTGACTTCGTCATGTACCACAGGATGACACCACCTTTCAATCAATTGCCAGGTATGCTCCTGATTGTAGGAAAGTCAAACCTAACCTAGAAAGTCTGTCCAGGTTTCATCATATATCCCCAAAAAAATCAAGATGGGATTAATTTGAGTTTTTTTCACACTTCTTCCCATTTCAGGACTCCACAGTCTTGTCCCAAGTCCTCCCCCTTTAACATTTCCTTCCTTCCTTCCATTCCTAATGACTCTCTCTCATGCCTTTCCTACTGTCATCTCTAAGTTCTTTTACTGATGCAGAGAGTTGAGGCATTTCAAGAAAAAAGCAGATAAAACGTCAGTAAGTTTAGAAAAACAAAAGACAGAGGCAGGAGCTATAGTCAGATGGCATACATTTATATGATTAACTATTATTCTCTTAAATTACTCAAGTTTCTCTGTTCACATAGCATCCTGAATTAGCCAGAGTTAAGTTTATGCAATCACTAAAATATGATTAGCTAGCTAAAGGTTCAAAGTATTGAATAAACCGAAACCAAGTGCCATGGGAATGAATGAAAATGAGAAAAAAGGAACAGTGGATATGGATGAATAAGACAGGTATATTTCAGTACAAATTTGACTGGGGGGAAAATGGTTACAAAGATATGGGCTTCTGTTTGAGAACCATAATTCACATTCAGAGCAAATTCCATTTCTTTTCTTATCTCTGTGTGTGTTTTTGTATGTGAAATTCATGGCTTTGAATTGATAAAATCCATTGCAACAAGAATGTTGAGGTCTCATAATTCCACAGAGCAATCATTTTGTGATTGTATCCATGATACTCTCACAACATTTCAAAATATGCCATCTTAGAAAAAGTGAAGAACTCTGGAGAATTAAGGTTGATGGGTAAGGGTCTACATTATGTTGAGCTGAAATTTATGCATAATAATAACCAATATAAAAATGGTAACCTCACAGTAAGAATTATCTATTGCCAGTTTACAAGTTTTTGGTTAATACAATAATTCATGGGAATGAAATAAAGAGAAAAAAACTTTTTTCTATATTGTCTTGCAACAATGTCAGGTAAAAATGATATTTTTTAAAACTTTGGATTGTTTATACTTTCTTGCTACGTTGAATGTATTTACAATTTTCCCCTATGTGGACATCTCAATACTATCTTGGCATTTGTTTTGTTTCTAGGCCCTTTATTAATTTTCATTTGTTGCATCTTTCAGATTTAAAAAGGGTTTATCCCCCTTAATAGGTCACTAGTGCAAAGATACTCCTTATCTGTGACCTGTCAGTTGGGCTAGTGCTGAACACTAGACTGGTGTTCTTTGAAAAATCGCTAAAGCTATGTTAAAAGAAATAGCCCAGGAGAAAAGTTCTGGGCTCAGAGGAAAGGCAAAAATGAAGCAGCTGAGAGCAATCAGTAAGCAAGCTCTCTCCTCAGTTTGTGTTACAAGTGAATGGCAGTAAGTAGTAGTAGTAGCAATAGTAGGCAATAGTAGAGCTCCCCCCCCCAGTCAAGGTAATAAAAGCAATAAAAGCAAAGTAAAATTCATAATTCAGTCATTAGTGACAGAATTAAGAACCTCGCAGCAAAACTTGGTTCTTCTTTCTCGTTTTAAATTGACTTTTTGTACAATATTGGAGGTTTTAAAAAATACAAGTCTAGCATCTTTTAAAGAAACAAGCATAGAGTCTGTGTATAAGAAGCCCTTATAAGTGTTGGTCAAGTGTAATTCAGGCAGTGGATGATAGGTGCCTGGTTTCTCACAGAACCCCAGGCAAAGGCACTTGTGGGGCCAATGGAAATGGGGCAGTGCTCACAGCTGACTAAGTCATCAACCACGTTGTCAATGAAGCTGCTGGATTGTAAGAACACTGAATATTGTGATCAAGACAAGGAAAAGCATTACCTTAAGACTGGAAGGCCTACGCGTGACGTTAAGTTGTCCATTTGTGGACTCTGAATGAGATTAAGCAACATCAAGAGGATATGATGGAGGAAAACAGTTCCTACTGGGTCATGTTCCTGCTGTGGTTGGAAACACAACATACTGCGTACATTTCAATAAAATATTGTATTTTGTTTTCAATTTAAAAAGCTAAAACAAAATATGTATTATAGCAAAACATAGAATTGTACTAGGGTTACCCCTTTTTTTCTTTAGTAAGAATTCTTGTTTTTAGAAAAGTTAATTTGAAATTTTAGCCCATATTTCATTTAAAGCAAGGGCTGATTGAATTTTTCTGTAGCTATTACAAGCCCTGTTGTCAAATAAGCAGGCAGCCCTAAGTTGTGTCAGGAATCAAGTGGCAAGCCTTTCCTGGCAAACAAATCCTTTTGCTTGAGTAAGGTTGCTAAAGCAGGTAGATCTGGCTGCTGATAATATTATCTTCAAGTAAATGTCCTTGATTGCTAACCTATTGCTATATTGTTATGGCTGAGTATTTTAGTTATCAGGTAGTTAATTGTTAATTTGTTTGTTTTTTAAGTGAGAACTGTTCCTTATTACTTTTCACTGGGAAAGATCAAAAAGTTCAAGAGTGTTCAAACTCATCTTGAAATGCTACGGTATCTGATTTCAGTCTGAATTTAGAAAAAAAAATAGCAAGGAAAATTGATTGATGTTACAAGCAGTCACATTACATCACATAGATTAAGTCGGACTTTCTAGAGCCTGTGGGTTTGGACTCAAGGTCATTTTGATGATTTGAGTATTCATGTCTTCAGCTTTTCTAATGGCTTACTTGTCATCTAAAAATCAAAGAGGACTTGTATCTCTTTATCTTATCATTGTGTTGATATTATCATACATCTAGTAGAGCCAGATGGGTAAAGTAGAGTTCTTCTCCTTAGTTTTTTCATGTGAACAAAACTTTATTTTTTAATAAATCTAATTTTATTTCAAGTATAATGTACAGTATGTCAATTGCATTCATTGATAGAACAAAACCATGTTATACAGTACATTCAAGACAATTCTATTATGAGCATTTTTCTTGGTTTTTTCCCCAGATTCACCATTTTCCCATCAGCAAACTCAAGAAGTACCCTGTGCGTTACAGAGTTAATATGAATGAATATTCATATGCTAATGTAAAGAACCACAAATTTATTGTTAAGTGTAATAAGAAAAACCATAATGAGAAACAAAGTCTGCTCTAAAGTACTCAGGCAAATGGTCTGTGGGTGACCACAATTATGCTTCTGTGTTGCTTGAAATAACTTGTCCAGTCATGCTTATATATATTTTTAAGAGTGCAAATGCTAAAGTATAGTGAAAATACCCGAGGCAGGGACTGTATTCATTAAATATTTTATTTACCTTTACCAAAATATTAATATAAAACCCAAAGAACAGAATCTTTCTTAGTATACATTGAAATTAGCTATTTTTCAGAAATGTAGACCACAGACCACCCCAGGTTCCATTATAATTGGCAGTTTGGCTTCAGAGAACAAGATAAGAAATTTGTCCCCAGTGTATAAGCTCTCAGTTTAAATACAAAAACAAAGTAATATAATCATAACACACCAATAGGAGAAAGAGAAGGATAATAGTAATATAGCTATATACATGGGTAAATATCCTTAGACATAAGAATATATATTTGTGTGTTTGTGTGTGTGCGCGCGTAAATATGTATATATATATATGGTGTGGCAGGTAAGATCTATAGACCAAGTTGGGTGGAGGCAGCAGGATTAATAATGATTAACTGGCATCTTTGCAAATTGGGCTGGTCACATAGCAAGAAGAACTGATAGCAAGTGGACCAAGGCAGTCATAGAATGGATCCCACTTGATAAAAAGCATCCACAAAAGAGACCTAAAACAATATGAATCGACAACATTAACAATTATTTCTGGCCCAATTGGTTAAAAAAAAAGCTCAAGACCATATTGGCTGGAAACATGTGGAAGAGACCTTCATTCTGCAGTGGATAGACAATGGCTAAGATAATGATGATGATGATGACGACGACGACGATGATAATTTCAGTTTGTATAGATATCCATCTCTTGTTTGTGACTCTGGGCAGCTCACTTATTTAAAACAATCAAACAACACAATCAATAAACAAAATACCAAAATCAATAAAAATATCTTTTAAAAGCAGTTTAAAATTTCAGTAAAAAAAACAATATTAAAACTACTTCACTATTATCCTGAGTTGCTGCTTTCCACTTTTTTCCACATGAAAAGACCTTTATCTAATAAAAGCTTCAGAACTGGTCTGAAAAGAAATATATACTGGATTGCCTCATCAAAGACCTCCTGTTTTATTGTTGAACTGAGTGCCTGCCTAGCACTTCATGAATATATGCTATATAACCACCAGTATACTCATTGTACACATTTATGTGGACATTATGATTTACTAATTTATTTTATCATATTTAGTAGTTATTTTTACCTTTTATGTGAGTTTTTCCTTAAAATAACTTTAGCATTTAAATGGAAAGGCAGAATACATTGAATAAAGTAAATAAATAATTTCGCTAAATGGTTCTTATGCCATTTTTAAAGAAATCATTCATTTTCTATATTTTAAGTAATCATGCATTAATTACATATTCACAAGGCTCTAAGAATCTGAACACATGCAATTGTATGCATATTTTATATTTAGACTGCAAAAGAAATATCAGATAAAAAACATCTCCAAACACCTCATGCCTTAAATTTAAGATTTTTTAATAATTTAATTTTATAGTTAGTATGAATATCTCCTTAGAGCATGCTTTACCTAAAATATACTGACTTAATTCCTTGTAATTTATAATTCTGCTATTCAGTCATAAACTGGAATTGTATCAGTAAGAGCCAAAGATGGCCCAGGTGTGCAGATGAATTTGGGCTTACATGATGGGTAGGGCAGCTCCACAACTGAAACAAATAAACAAACTACAGGTTTAAAACACATCCATCTACATTGTATGATTAGCCAATGGTATTTGCTAGAATATGTATAATTGTGCATTTAAATGGGGAAGTACACCTTGATTTTTAATTAATCAAGCCTTTGCAATGCATGTTTAAATGCATTTGGAATACTACTGACTTCTGTTTCTTCAGAATTGTAAATATACCAGTGAGCATATTTGTATTTTTGGAGACCTTGAATCTGCAGTGAATACCAGTCAATCATTATTCACCTTGCTGTTTCCATGCTAAGCTGACCAATAGCTGACTGTCTTTTAACTTGGTCTATAGATCCTGCCTGCCACACCACCAAAAAACAAAACAAAAACCCTACAATAGTACATTCCTCTATGCATTTGTCGACATCTATTTGACATTTAGAAAAACAAAAGAATCTTTCTGAAATGCTCAAAGGTGGTGGCAAAGAAGGCTCAACTGTAAAAATGTCTAGAACATGGCAGTTTCATAGTGGTAAAACAGTGAATATATACGTTTAAACTTTTCTGTGTGGTTGCAATCATAATGGCATGATGCATTCATAAATCTTCATTGAAAAAAGCCTTTCTGATTAGTGCAGGGGAAAGATAAAGGGAAATGAAATTCAAAAATGCAAATATGTAAAAGTTGCTATGATAGCTCCATGAACAAGATAAACAAATCTGAGATAGAATGGAGAACATTGGTTACAGATACCATAGTGTATTTGCCCTGGTTTCAGATAGAAACGTTACATTTCAGAGACAAAATGGCTTTACCTTTGCAGGCAATATGACTATCTGAAGAAACAAAGATTAGAAAACAGACACCTCTGCCATTGTCAAACTAACCAGTAGATGTGGCACAATAATTCAGATTCTAAATTCTAATTCTGGAACTCGCAGTTCCAGGCTGCAAGATGTGATCTCACTATTAGTCTTTATGATATCAGAATACTCTGAAAACATGGTTCTATCATGTCACCGAGCCATGTGTCCCTTCAGGAGTATATGCATTGAAAAAACTCACTCAATTTCCATGAGTCATTCATCTGAGATATGTACCAATGGTGGAGCTTGGATTGCTTACCTATTGCTGCCATCTTGATTTTTTTTTTAATCAGGCCCTCAAGTGCTCCTTTTATCTTCTAAAGCAGGAAGAATTTTGTTATCAATTCACCTTCTTACAAAACAAGCAAATTCTGAATGTAAAACTTATAATAATTATGGTATCAAGGATACATAGTTCAGTTCACAAAATGCACATATGTAAGATTATGCTTTTGTAAATGATTTAATTTTAAAACACAATCATTTTTAAAATGTGTTCTTGCTAGAAGCCAAGGAATGTTTTAGGTTTCCTTCTTTCCTCTTTGTAAACAGAGAAAGTCTTTCCAAATAATGGACTTCTTTAGATTTGTATGCCATTGCTCATTAAAAGGTATTTTATAAACTGAAAAATGAAGTTTGTCTCCTGAGACATCACTAAGTAAGGAGGTATTGGCCTGGCAGGCATCCAAATGTACTTTAGAAATACCCAACGCTGAGTCAATAACTGTCTCTAGGAAATCACAGATCTAGCACCATTGGGTGTTGCTGATCTGCCATAGTGTGCCATGCTAACTTTGTATGTGTCGTCCCCTCGTTATGTGGTCCCCATGGGTTATTTCCTCTGCACTGTCAATCAGTGGATGAGCCCACTCCTCTCCATAACATTATTACTCTGCTCCCTTTTTTCTCTAGGCCAGAAGGAAATTATAAGCAAGGAAAAATAGCAACAGAGAAAAGGAGGAACAGTAAGACAAGAAAGCTCTCAGTGCTGGCTCTTTTATACAGCAATATGTAGTTGAAAAACACACACTGGAATATTACTTTCACACAGAAAATTAGTATATCAAGAATAAGATTATAGTCTGTATTTGAATCCAGCCCCTGCTTTATCAACACTTAACTGTCCATGCATATAAAGATAATATTTCTTTTCAGTTGACCCCATCTACTTCTTAGTGTCATAGAGTTGTCCTTGGTCATTTTACCCAAACCGATTTAGTGATGGAAGGGTGGTTCTTCTATTATTAAAAATAAAGGTTTTGACCAGGAGAGAAAGAGTTTGCTATGTTACCAAGCCCAGGCTTGACTAGAACAGGGGCAAAGCCATTGTCCTTTAACCTAAGACATTGGGCTTGCAATGTTGGCAGTTAGCTAGGCTAGAACTGTTCACCTCAAGTAGCCTCTCTGTAGCCATAATCTATCAAATGTTAGTAGTTCAGATTTTAATCAAATTATCCCCTTTTCTGTCTCTTTTTTAGACGTATTGTCCTGCCTGGAGGGTATGTAACTGTCACACCAGACTTCTTTCTACAATATAATTCCTAGTGAGGAGAAGCAGAAATTTAGTTATTGTTGTAAACATGAGACAGTTCATTCAGCTCTTAGAAATTTATCTGATTGCCCTTTTCCTCAGGGTTGAGAACGCCCAAGATAAAGTCATCTTATTAACTATCATCATTGGTCATCTTTCATAGGAGGCACCTTCTTATTAGCCTGTTAAAAGGCACTAAATGGAGTTCAGTCCCCATAGGATTGTTTATTATGACCCACATATTGGATGATGCATTCTAAAAGGTTGTGCAAATCAGCAGCGGTTTTCTAAACAGCAGTAATTAAAACTGAAAAATGGCATAGTCAGTTTAGTCACATACAGTAGCCCTGAAGTCAGCAACTGAACTAAATAACAATCTTCACCAACCAGTTGCCTACAGGTGATTTGAACTGGTAATTCCAAAATCCTTCTGAGGAGTAATCTTTACATACCTGGAATACTTCAGCTGGAGAAATCTATATTTTGTGACATCACTGAAAGCAGAAAAGATTTAATTTTGAGAATGCTAGGTAAAAAAGATGAGTTTTCTGAGCTACATTTTTTAAGTACTAGAATTATTTATAAATAAGGTGTGATAATCAACAATTAACTTGGCTTCAATAGAATATTTTATTCATGCAATGATTACTGTTGATGATTACTATCTTTGGCAAATTAGTAGCTACTTAATAGAGTTTCAAAAACATTCCTATATAACATCATAGTTGTAGGATTATCATAAATATTATTATAGTATTCTCAAAATTCCATATTTAATAAATAGTTTAGGTGGACCTTATTTTCAGGATCAAGTAAAACCAACGAATATAGAAGTAGCTACTAAATAACATTATCACTGTAAATTTTTGAAAGATGTCTTTCAACTTCTTTGTCTTTTTTATGATTATTTTCAGAAATGATTTGGAGAGAAAAGATTTGTCAATGGCCATCAGAAGTTAATTAATAAATGTTTATATTATATTATATTATAATTTTTTATATTAGAAATATTTATAAACTTAATAATTAAATTACTTAGAAACTAATATCTCAAACATAGTTTCCTGCAATGAATGCAACTAAGATGGCTTATGAGAAATAATAACATGCATTACTCTAAAACAGTGCTTTTTTTCTAAAAAAAAAAAAAAAAGGTGCGGGAACTCACACACGTCATACAACCCGCCTTGCCTACCCTACAAGGTTCCATCCAAAAAAGGTGCCGGAACTCCGTCCTGGGCGTTGTATGAGGAAAAATAGCCCTGCTCTAAAAGTAAAAGAAAGTATCAGTGAATTTCTAATTGCTCCAGTAAACAGAAATTAAAATCTAACAGATTATTATTATTTTTTTGCTTAAGCAATTTTATGGCTTATTCAGTCATTCAAATTATGATTCTGGGTGGCTAATAAAGGATCAAAGTCACAAAACAAAATAAGAGATAAACTAACTGCAAGAAACACAGTGCAATATAATATAACCAAGGTCAATCCACAATCATGTTACCATCCCCCAAACCATATCAGAACAATAGTCATGTAACCTTCTAGCCTAATGCTCCAAGGAGAAACTGAGTTTTCCACCATAGAGAAGGCTAGAAAGCTGGGGAAATATAAATCTCAAAATCATAAGGCATTTGCGACTGAGAAGACATGTAGGTCATATGGTTATGACCTATAAAGCCCTGCATGGCATCGGACCAGGTTACTTACGGGACCGTCTGCTGCCTCACGAAACCCAGCGACCGGTTAGGGCCCACAGAGTTGGCCTTCTCCAGGTCCCGTCAGCCAGACAGTGTTGCCTGGAGGGGCCTAGGGGAAGAGCCTTCTCTGTTGCGGCCCCGGCCCTCTGGAATCAACTCCCCCCGGAGATCTGTATCGCCCCCCACCCTCTCCGCCTTTCGTAAACTCCTTAAGACACATCTTTGCCGACAGGCCTGGGGCGGTTGACATCTTGCCCCCTAGCCAGTGTATGTTTGTGTGTACGTTTGTTGTATGAATGGTTTCTTAATTTAGGGGTTCTCTTTTTTATATATGTATTTTTTATATATGTATTATGTAGTTTTTTAATATTAGATTTCTATTTGTGCTGTGAGCCACCCTGAGTTCCCAGAATAGGGCGACATAGAAATTTAATAAATAAAATAAATAAATAAATATTTCTCAAGTCCAATAAGGTAGCATTGCATCATGGAGGCAACAAAAGTGCGCCGATTCTATTGGATTTTATGGGATCCACCAAAACAACGATAGAAAAGTCACACAAATACACTGACCTTGTGCCCTGAAAGGCTTTATAGATGTACCTAGAATTTTGAATTGCACCGATAAGCCTATATATGTTAAATCTTTAGTTGGTGTCTGAGGTGGGATATTTACCTAATGCAAAAACAAAAGAACAGGTAGCTGGCATAAACTCCATAGATATAATGTTATTACAGAGAAGTTGTTTTCTTACCTCAGCTGAGTAAAGTGTCCCTAAAGATTGGATAATCTGGGGGATAAAAAAAAATTCTGGCTCAAAGTATTTGGAGCTTTAAGCCACGAGTGCCTATATTTATGCTTGGAAATAGAATACTAACATGTGCGTTATGGAAGTAGTGTGTAGATTCTACTGCAGATTTTCAGTTACTTCTTCCCCTCAAGCTGCTACTTTATAGGCAAATTTGATGTAATAAAGAGAGGCAGGTTTCCTCCCCTAACCTGATACAAATTGGAACGTTATATTGTTTCCTTTATATATCAATCATATGATTCATGTCTTGAGCAGGTTCTGAGCAAGATTTCATCATTTATGGGGGTGGAGGGAGGAATGGAGAAAGCTAAATTGGTTTTCAAACAACGTGTGGCAAAGAAATCTGAGCTCAGCAACTTAATGTAGATTTTCTTACAAGAAGAGAGGGTTGTACTCTAGCGAGGTGTCTATGTATCTTACTGTCCAAGTGTATTATTAGCAGGACCTTTAGTTTGAGTTATCTCATGAAAGTAACTCTAATTATTATTTAATGTCTTTATTCTGAACGTAATGATATATATCTCTTCTGTGTATTTGTATTTTTATCTGTTAATTAAATAAATAAGGCAAGTGCCAAACTAATTTAAAACCAATAAATCTTTTGGAAGTTCATAGAACTTCATAGATCTCCACTAATTAGGAACATGATAGAGAAATTATACTGATAATAAGTTCACTATATGCAAGGTGCATGGTGGAAACAAAATCATGTATTTGCGTAGGCCATTGTTTCTGTGATAAAAATGGCTCTGTGGGGATTGGTTCATGTCCAAAGGTGGCCTAAAGTTTAAAAGGTCAAAAAAGGAAAGGCCTTCATTTAACTGTTTTTGTACGATGTTTTTAAACTAATGATTTCTAAGGAAGGAAGAATTGAAGAAGATATCCACTGAGCTTCTGTGAACCCATTTATATAAGTAGCAATACCAAAAAGAATCCCTCTTCAGACTCACAAAGAAGGTGAATAATGGAGACCTTCTTGATATGCTATGTAGTAAGAAAGCTTTGCATTAAGAACACAGCAGCAGCAATAGTGGTGGGCAAGTTGCCAAGATGGGATAGTGTGTATTCATTTTTATACATTGACTGTTGTAAGGCATTATTCAATTCCAGGAATTGTAGATTGTAAAAATGATATGTGCTTTTGTGGTTTGGCAGTCAGTCAGAGGTTCAACTCAGGCACTACAACAAGCTGCCAACATCTGCAAATTATTACATGTTAAGAAAAAAAAGGGCCTCTAGCTATAATGCTGACGTCATTAGCTGGTTGCACCTACTGCTGAGTAACAGGGTGGAAATTTAGAGCTGAAGCACAGCCAAAAAAAGGTCACTGGGTTTGCTACCAAAGAAGCTTTTGTTATAATAACTGTGCCATTAAATGTGCTACAAAACAAGTGAGGAGCACACTTCACAGTCTCATGCTGGAATTGAGTCCTAGTTGTCATCCCAGGAATTGATCAAACTGAATGGGAAAGCAGCAAATTGCAATCCTACATATCTTTATTTGAAAAAGTCATCCACCCTGAGCATTATGTAAGTTCTGAATAAACATATACAGGATTGTTCTGTGAAGTAGAGAGCAGCAAATGATGAGCTACTGCACGGAACCTTGGCTTAGCTACTGTTTGATGTGCTTTCTTGTCAAGAATAAGAACGAACACTTTTCTTTATGGAAGAGACTCAAAGGAAGTTCTCTTTGTAATGTGTATTCTGGTAACAAGATATTAGAAAGGTTTATCACAGAGTCTAATGACTAGCAAACCCTGGGCAGATGTTTGCACAAGGAACGTTCCCTTAGCCAACACCTGTCTCTTAAGTAAGTTTAAAGGCTTTAATCTGATAACTAGGCTAGTGCTGCTCAGCAGCTATAAATATTGGTGGAAAAGAATCACTTGACAATAAGTCATAGGAGAAAAGTGGTTAAGTCCACTGACTTAAGTTTATTTACTTTTGCTTTTTGGTTTTTTTAATAAACTTTATTATATTTTTGAAAACAATAAAAACTATCATGAATTATTATTTAGAAGGAAAAAGAGGGAAAAATAAAAGAAAAATAAAGACAAAAGTGCAAAAAACAAAGAAAAATGTAATAAGCAACTTTCAATTTCTTTTTAAAGAGTTATAAGTATAAATTTAAATTAACTTTATGGTTACAGCATTATTTACATGTTGTTCTATAATCTATTATTTTTGTTCTAATCATATACCATATATTTTTTTTTATGTTTCCCGAAAAACAGTCAATAACAGGTTTCTAATCATTGTTAAACTTAGACAATTTCTAACAAAAGCAAGTTCCATTCTATTTTGCTTTTTGGTCAGTTGGATACTGGGTTTCTGGCAGATAAAACTGTTGAGAATACAATAACATTGTTACTGGGTTTTTGTTTTGTTTTGTTTTGTTAATAGGGGATGAGATGCCAAGAGTAAGTGCGTCCGAAGTCATGCTTCTACAGAATCTATCAAAATAATCCACCCAAGCAATAGACATAAAAACCAAGTCCATACTTGACTAACTAGATGCACATATCAGTTTAACTATGTTTTTTGAGTGACTCAGTTTTCAATATTTCTTAGCTATATTGGGCTGATAGGCAGATTTGAAATTTCAACAAGATGTTATGACAAAGTAATTGCCACAATAACCATGGCTGATGGGGAAATGAGGTAGCATTCCTTCCCATCCTTGATTTAGTTGTGGGGCACATTCACCAATACTGGGATGCAGTCATTCACCATTTTATATATTAAATGTAGCCTATGTAAAATCTCTTCATAATGATCAATTTGTGCTTCAACAGTATTGTGTGGTGGTCTCTAAATTAAATGACCTCATGGAGAAAATTGTGAGAGAGCAACTATCATAGCTAGGTTCTGCCAATGAATGGATGAACTCCATATAGTTTTATATTTTTCCTCCTCCCTCATTTCTGTCACTGCAGATAGGTTGAAAATCAAAACTACCAGTAATGAACTACCTAGAGAGGTTTTATTGTTATTGGAGATCTCTAGGACTGGTCCCAATTGTGCATCAAAGGGACAGTTATCTCCCTGATACACTGTAGGGACAGGGGAGGATTAGCTGACAGGGTGGAGTTAGTTTATGCAAGATTAGATCTAATTAACTATCCCCTCAGGATTGAGTAGGCCAGCTGACCTCTTTTGGTGTTTACATAAAATTCTGCCACATACACACCACCCAATGACCCAATTAGACATGTCGTAGAAATATAACCTATTAATTAAATATGTTTGATTTTCTAAGGGTGGCACCTTGAATATCCAAGAACATGTGACAGCATAGTAGCTAAGCTTACATATGTTGTACTATACCAAAAACACACTGACAATATAATCTATCCTTAAAGAATGATCAATTAAGCATCTTCTCTCTTCTTGGCTCAGTTGTCTACATTCAATGGAACTTTAAGGCCTAACTAACTTATTTGGTAATTCTTGGCAATCAAACTGATACATAAAGATTTTCTAGAAAAAAAAACATTCAAGTGCTCAGACTCTGATGACAACTCTACTACCACAGCCTTTCAATAGATAATTACAATGCACTAGTAGACCGGATGACAAATTAGCAGAAGCATGTTTTCCTCATCCTAGAAATCAGTATGGTGTAAGCCTCAACCAGCTAGACATGTTGAACAACTACTGTTCAAGTTCCTCATTTTGGAAAATCAGAGTTTTTGAGCCAGTGAGCTCTTAAGAGATAACACAAAGAAAACCTAGAAGTACTAAATAAATGGCATTAGAGTCCTTCCCCTTAGATCAACCGTGTGTCAGAGCATAGCTTTACAGCTTTAACTGGAGATACCGATTGGTTGAAAATGCTAGAAGGTAATTGAATAAAATAAATCTCAATTACCATTAACTGAGAAAAGGTCTGGAGAGAGTTATGGAGTGTGTTTCTGAGAAGTCAAAGTAATTATTTTATAGGGAAGAAATTTACTATACATTTCCTCAAGGCATTTTAAAGCCAAGTTTAAGCATGCAAGAAAATAAGGTAAGAATAAGCACGCTGGGATCATCCCCTGTTTCCATTTCTACCAGCTTCCCTGATGTTCAGATTGATTTTTAATAATTATAATATAAGTATTTACAGGAAATATGGTCTCGGGATAGGCAAAACTTACCATCTAGTGAATTACCGTATATCCTATTAGGAGATTCTAAGAGCACGAGTTCTATGCATGTCTGTGCTTACCAGAAGGAAATGATCTCAGATAATCAACGTTTTAGATAAAAAGTAGAGAACAAAGGGAGAACAGGAAGTAAATGCCTAATTGTCTATCTTCACATTTCTGCCCCCTTAAAGTTAGTAGGCCTCTAGGTCCTAAAGAATCAGGATCATGGATTTGGACTTCCAACAATTGAGGTTAATTGAGTGAGTCAGTTGACCCCTTTTTAGTGTACCAACAACATACTAATCCCCCCTGACACAGTTAAGTATAGCGGAAATAATAACTATAAGTATTCAATGTTATTTTGCTTGTAGCCAACCTTTTGGTCTGCCCACCTCTCTCCCTCTCCAAGTTCTTCACCAAGTTTATTTTATTTATTTATTTATTATTTAGATTTCTATGCCGCCCTATTCCAAAAACTCAGGGCGGCTTATTTATTTATTATTTAGATTTCTATTTCTAAGTTGCTAATAACTTGGGCGGATATACATGTATCCACAAATCAATGCCCCCCCATTCCATTTGGTGATTGCCAGTAATCAGTAATCAGTCTGGTTCATTCCAGGATGAGATTGGAAATATATGAAACTCTATAAGCTCAACACAATTATCAACCAACCAACCAAAACAAGCAAGCAAAATCCACAATCGACCTCCCACACCAGGGATAAGATGAAAAATTCTGTCCACAAGTATGATGTGGCTCCATTTACTTTCCATCATTGCCTTGCCCAATGTTGTCCTTGCTCCTCCAAAATCATCATGCAACCTCCAGGCATTGATAGGTTGCTCACTGTATATTATATTGTCATCCAAGGGCCTTGGTCCACAATGTAGCACCCAGGAGTGTTATTATCCTGTTACATATTTCTTTTCTGTGCCTTTAAAAAATATTAGTTATGATCTTTCCAGTTATATTTCTAGGGCCCACATAGATTCTAGACGCTGTTTTTTAAAAACAACAACAACAACAACAACTTAGCAACTTTAAGAGATATGGACTTAAACTTCCAGAATTCTGGGAGTTGAAGTCCACACATCTTAAATTTGCCAAGTTTGAAAAACACTGCTATCAGGGCAATCAGAGATGATAAAATGGTAATGATTGTAATTTAGTTCTCTCTTTGGGAGTGCCCACCCACTCAGACTAGCCAAGGGAAAGTTAAGCTAATAGGGGTGTCCTGGGAAGAACTCAGGGCAGTGCCAAGAAACTTCATCCATTTCCCTTTTGATGATATTTTGTAATTGGCCAGTACTGTACAAAAAAGCAACCGTTTTGTAAAAGTGATAAATACACAAAATTCCAAATACATTCATTGGCTAAAATAAATCAGATTCTCTATAGAGTTTGTTGGGTGATCCTGGGTCAATCACTGTCCTATCCTAAACCTTAACTTCTCATTCAGGATTATTGTACACTGAAATAAGTTATTTGAATGAAAAGCAAGATCAAAATACAATTATGTAGTTTTTCTACAACTTAACTTGTCTCCCTTTCATAAATTTCCCTCATTGCACAGATTTTAAGCTTTCTGAAACCAGATATTTCCAATTTTCAGAGGATCATAAAATGTTATGCATGTACCACAAGGTACATAGAAATAGAAGCAAAACCTCTTGAGCTTTTCAAAACTAGCTCACCATGTTTAAATATAGGAAGAATGGTGTGTGGGAGTAATTGTATTTTGGGTGTGGTTTTTGAACTTTCCAGCCAACTTAAACTGACCTTGAAACCACCTTCTCATGATTTTAATAGAACTAAACTGGATCATCCCCAAACAGAGTGCTTTGGCCATAAATGGGTTAGGAAGAGGGTGGAGATTTCCGAGGCCTCGAGTGAATTCAATAAAAAGTCAGGCATAATAAGAGTGACGCAGTGACTTGAATTTTAGGTTTTAGTTGAGTCATTTTTACTAGTAATTGTTTTCACTCCTAGAAAAGAGGACTGAGAGCCAAAGATGATAATAAGAAATGAGTTTTTAGACCGCTTTCAAATGTGAGTAGAAAATACTCACTTCAAATATTTATTCAGCCTTCCCAAATTTCACACTGTCCACAAATGTGACAGCAACCTCTCACTAAATTCCCAATCAGCTCCACTGGACCACCAGTTTTGTTCTGTAAATACCATGCAACATAAAACCCAAGATTTTCAAAGATGAAATTCCAGCTATTTCTTGGAGTTTATATTTTGAATATAATATTTATATCACAAATATAATATAATATCACAAAACATATGCCATAATACAGAGCAAATATTTGAACAAGCTCTCAGTCAACAAGAATTGATCTTCCTTTCACTTGAACATCCTTCACCAGATTCAATACTGAATCAGCAGTCAATGCAGTCAACTCTTCATAGGCTCAGCTTCATGGTATAAGGATGCTACACGGGCACACTTAAGCTTCTGCTGTCAAAAGAACACGGTCGAGGGGCAAATTCCATTTTCCTTTTTTCTGATTCTGGACCTGAGGTTTCAGTAGAGTATCAGTTCACCATTTTAATTTTCAAAAAGTGTCCAGTATAGCATTGTTCCACAGCACAGTGAAGGAATACAAACTGGCGAAGGCTAGAGCCACAGGAAGAGGAAGAGACAGCTTTCTCTGGTTGAGGTACTTCTCCAAAGGATTTTTCGGAAGAACACTTCTAGCATGACATTCTGTTTTTCATCCTTGTTCATTATGTTTCTTTCTATTTGTTGGTTCAGCTTGCAGTGTTTTATAAACACTATTCGGATTTTTTAAAAACATTCCGATAAATAACCAAGGTTTACTTCCCCATGATACTCCCATGTCTAGCTTTTGGAGATGTCATCAAACATTCTTAAATCTTTCCTTTCAGTTTGCATTTATTGAGTCATTGAATAGCTCTGTTCAGGTGTCTCAAGAATGAATCAAAGAAAAGGTGTTGGTGGTTAAAGCAACAGTGGAATCAGAAGAAACGTTACACTTATCTGCCTGACAATTTTAGCATCTTTGTTTTGATATTTACAGAATAACAGAATTGGAAGGGACTTTGGAGATCTTCTAATCCAGGGGTATCAAACTCAATTTCACTGAGGGCCGCATCAGCATTGCGGTTGCCCTAGGGGGGGGCAGGTGGATGTGGCCAGAGTGGGTGCAGCCTACTGGGTGGGTGTGGATGGAGTGGGTGTGGCCTACTGGGTGGGCATGCCCAGTTCTACATCATTCACGTCAAGGATGCCTATGGGAGCCTGGGCAGGAGTGGGACAGATCTGAGGGTCTCTAGCAGAAGGGGGTGGGACCGGGGCAAGTGCCAAGGAATGGTTCACCGGGGCAAGTGCCAAGATGGCCACCACAAAATTGTACATTGGCTTCTGGCTGGCGTGGGCCAGGGCCAAGGCAGCAGGGGCCGTTCCCTCACTGTTTCCAGGATGGCTTTGCGGGCCACATGAAACCACTTCGTGGGCCGCATCTGGCCCCCGGGCCTTGTGTTTGACATGTCTGTTCTAGTCCAACCCCCTGCTGAGGCAAGAAACCTTATACTATTTCAGATAAATGATTGTCCAGTCTCTTCTTTAAAATTTCCAGAGTTGGAGCACCCACAGCTTCTGGAGACAAGTTGTTTCACTGATTAATTGTTTTAACTTTCAGGAAATTTCTCCTTAGTTCTCGGTTGCTTCTCTCCTTGATTAGTTTCCATCCATTGCTTCTTGTCCTTCCTTCAGGTGCTTTGGAGAATAGGTTGACTACCTCTTCTTTGTGGCAACCACTTAGATCAGTGATGGTGAACCTTTAAGACACTGAGTGCCTAAAATCCGCCCGCCCCACATTCCCTCCCGCCTGCCTCCCCGTCCCATTCTGCCAGCCCTCAGGGCCACCTACTGCCTCCATGGCCCGTCGCAGATCACCAGGAAGCCCCGCAGTGCCATAGCAGCCACACCATTTGCCTGTGCCCCACAGCATCATCTGCGCATGATGGGGCACAAGGGTGGAGTCTTGTCCCACTGCCTGGCTGCCATGTCCCTGGCTGGGCTGCTGCGCGTGGGCCACGCCCAGGGGCGACTTTCCTCTGAGGGTCTGCTGGTGAGGAGTGGGCCACGGGGGGAGGTGGGACTGGGGCGACAGCGCACGTGCCCATAGAGAGGGCTCAGAGTGCCACCTCTGGCATAGGTGCCATAGGTTCACCACCACTGACTTAGATATTGGAACACTGCTATCATGTTTAGAATGGTATGTTCACAATTCAGCCACTTACTGCAGGCATTTGTTTCTCTCCTTGATGCAATTAATGATAATCAGACACTCAGCAGATGCCACTGATGAAAGCATGAACCTGTCTCCCTTTTATCTGCCTAGTCAGAAACAGAATCATTACATTCAGATCTGATCCTTAAATGGATAATTTATATCGGAATGTATCTTAAAGATAGCAACACAAGTACAGTATAGTCTCATTAAAATCAGTGGAATTTAAGATACCCATTTTTCTTGAGATTATTACTTTTAATTCAATGAAGTTCAAGACGGGTATCTACAATTAAGTGACCAGGGTGAACATTTGCAGACTACTAAAAAAAAAAGGAAATGTAACATCATACAACATATTTGCATAAGATTTGTATGTCACTTTATAAACAGGGATGACAATTAGAGGGAATTAATATCATTTAAATAAAACGTTTTTTCAATGCCGTCATCATCAGAGGTATGCTTGGCAGGACTGGAAGAGAGAACCTTTTTGGTGACTGTTCACAGGTTTTGGGGTTCCCTTCCAAAGTCACTCAGTTTAGTTAGCTCTTTTCTTGCTGGAAAGCAAACCAAGAGTTCTGACTCTTGAATTACAGGAGGGTTATTCTAATTGTTTCGCTATTTGTAATTGTATTTTCAATACATTTTCATTTATTATCATTTCATATTTAATTCCATTGCTGTTTTTATTTTTGTCAACTATTCTAGCACCATCTGTTGGCAGAAATGTAGGCAATAAATATTTCTAATTTGAACAAAGAAGATTGTAACTCTGCCTGATGTGCTCAGACTGCTGTCCAAATGCTTTCTGATGAACAAATCTAGGGTCCTGCTCTTCTTTATAGCTCCTTTAACTTTTAGTCATATTTGGATTGGACAGACTTTAAAAACTTTCAATTAAAGGACTTCTTTCTGACATTCCTTCAAACAGAAAAATATTTTCTATGTATTAGAAGAAATAACTATTCAGACTGATTCTCCCACAGTGATGCTTCCCTGAACATTCACCCATGTTGCCCTTCTACTCTAGGATGTGAGCCTTTGGACCAAGTGCATCTTATTTTGGTTTCATTTTGGAGCAAAACTAGCAGTTTTTGATAACTTTACAGGGTGAAGATCATGCATGCTTACTGAAAAGGTTGGTTAAGATTGCTTTTAGTTTAAATTTAAAAATGAGTCATAGCATTTCTTATTAAAATGGAATTATATTAAAGTACTGGTCACTGAACCATTAATTGGTCCTTTCTTAAGCCAACTCCCCATGAGTTCCCTCACTCTTTTCACAATCTGATATTCTTGCTTGATAGTTTTTAATGGCTTCCATTTCTCTTTGTTCATCTACTTTAGCTGACTTGGAGCAAAGCATGGACTGAATGTAATTCTCCAGATATTATGGATCTCAACTTCCATCAGTTTCAGACATATAATCAGTAATGATTGGAGCTTATACTCTAGAACAGTGGTGGTGAACCTATGGCATGGGTGCCAGAGGTGGTACTCGGAGCCCTCACATGTGCCATTGCCCCAGCCTTGCCTCCCCCTGCGACCCCCTCCTCACCAGCAGCCCCCCTGGAGGAGTCGCCCCTGAGCATGGCCCATGCAGAGCAGCGCAGCCAAGGACATGACAGCCAGGCAGCGTAGACAAGACTGTGCCCTCATGCCCCATTGCGCACAGTTGATGCTGTGGGGCGTGGGCAGAGGTCGTGGCCACCATGGCGCTGCTGGGCTGCCTGGGTGATCTGCTGCGGGCCCTGGAGGCAGTGAATGGTTCTGTGGGCAGGTGGGATTAGGGGCAGGGGGTGGAGCGGGAGGCTGGGCCAGTTTTTGGGCACTCGGTCTCTAAAAGGTTCGCCATCACTGTTCTAGCTAAACTGCCCATCGTTTTTGTTTTCTAAAAAAGCTTCTGTTTTTATTTAGATACCATAGGTCCATGATGGCATGTGTGCCACAGGTGGCAGGCAGAGCCCTCTCTGTGGGCTCGCGTGCCGTCACCCCAGTCCTAGGCCTTCAGCTGGGTTTTATAAAACCTTTTCGCTTTAGGCCTCCACCACCGTGTGCAAAAAAAAAAAGTTCAATCCATCAATCAATTTCAACTTCTCACAGAAAAAAAAGAGCTCGCAAAGTTGGAACTGATTGATTGAACTTTTTAGCCCCACCCAGTCTACCATTACCACTGCAGCCATGCCCACCCAATGGGCCATGTCCACCAAATTGGCCAAATCCCCTAATGGGCCACGCCCACCCAGCACCCGATGATACGTAAGTAGGTTTTGGGTTGCAGTTTGGGCACTCAGTCTCTAAAAGGTTCGCCATCACTGCTCTAGAAGAACTGAAGGATCACTACAACTCATGCCTACTCAGGAAAATTTAGAATTTGGAAAGCATCTAATTGTGCTTTTAATAATATTCTGAAAATAAATTGAGCCACAGTTTCTTAGGAGAAGTGTTCTACACATAAACAGTTCCCTTGGAATTAGCAAAATCAGACTAGGAAACAAATGCAGCTATATGGATGCTGATAGTTAGGCACATTGTGCTCCACCCCATAACAGGTTTTTGACACAAGTGCTGCTTTCACTGACATCTTACACATCCCAACAAACACTGTCAATTATCCTGACTACATAAGGGAAAAAGGTAGTAGTCAACTTGTTCTTCTAGTTTAAAATTCCAGTTGAATAAGCACTTCCATAATGGAGGCACTATTCTAATGACTCAAAAAGATCATTATTGTTGTTACAAGCTACACCCACACATTTTAAACTGAATACAGAGATATTATCATCAGCATAGGCATGTGCCAAGGGTGGCACGATGAATAGGGAACATACATGGTTGATTATGAAAGTTATTAAAACACCATTCATAACATATTTCCTACATTTCTTTTAAATGCCCATTGACAAAGAATGATTCAAAACCTTTTCAGGTTATAAGGATCAATTTTTTCAAAACTAAACAAAAGGAATAGTTTAGCGTCTTTGGAAATAGGGATCTGTGTTTGAAGCTCAAAAAGTATCAGCAGATTTTCATTGCGCCAGAAAGCATTCTCTTCCCCATCATTTGTTTTAACAGTGCTCAGAATTCAAACATCCAGGTCTAGGAAGGATTCAGGAGGTGTTTAGCCATGGGTGAGTTAAAAAGCTATCCATCTATCCTTGAATCAGTGAAACAATTGTTTCTTAACATGTGTTATGCTTCCCCTTTGCTTCTGCTTGCATCTGTTCTGGAATATGGCTATGCTGATCTGTGAGTGTGCCAGCATTTTACATAAGGAAAGTTAGCTTTCTTTATCCCTTTCCACCACATTATCAGCCAGTGGGACAAACATCCACCACTTGTGGCCCTGCATTAAGAATGGTGAAAGTATGGAGGCTACATATTTTCATGTATGGTGGACCTGTAGAAAAATTAAAGCTTTCTGGAGAAAAATATGGTGGACACTTCAAACCATTTTGAAAAAGCGTATTGAATTTCTACCTCAGTTGTTTTTGTTAGGGATCATAAAAGACTGTACCACTATAGAGACGAACTTAATTTTGAACTTGATCACAGCAGCGAGACTGTTGGTGGGACAATACTGGAAGAAACCAGAATTACCATCTATTGAAGAATGGACTTTGAAAGTCATAAATATGGCAGAAATGGCTAAAATATCTGCATATTTGAAGGATCATTCAAATGAAAAATATATGTTGGACTGGAAACAATGGATAGACTATATACAAGAGAAACATCAATCAAAGAAAATGTATCTTGCTTATAGTTAAATCTTGATATACCAAGTGAAGAATGTTTACAAGTTTAAAATGATTGTATTAAGTTGAATAGCATTCAACTTGAATTTTTGCTTTGTTTACATTTACAAATATATACTTAATAAAAAATTTATATATATATATATAAAAAAAGAATGGGGAAGGTCCCAGTTCAGGATTTCTAGGTTTCTTTATCTGGCTCCCACGTCCCATTTGAGTATTTTCTAAGTTTTAAAAATGTGCTGGATAGGATGTCCCTTCTGTTAGAAACCTATTTAATCTGGCATTCGGAAGCGGCTTTCCTTAGTGTAGAGTGCATTGGGCATGGTTTCTGAGCTCCATTCTTTCTGCCTTTAAAAGAACAGCCAAGACATATCTCTTTTGCCTTACTTGTTAATTATTTTGTGCATTAACCTTCAGTTATATTGTTTACAATGCCTATACTGTATGCACAGCTACTGCAGATAAAGCAATATAAGCACCCCTGAAACTACTACCCACAGACCAGGCTTTCTGAATTCTGG
This sequence comes from Bothrops alternatus, assembly GCA_034064705.1. Classification (NCBI taxonomy): domain Eukaryota; kingdom Metazoa; phylum Chordata; class Lepidosauria; order Squamata; family Viperidae; genus Bothrops; species Bothrops alternatus. The sequence goes on from JARGCV010000027.1 coordinate 2,812,755, forward strand.
TGTAATGCTTGCTCACAAAAACCACCCTGGGTTTATAACCCTATTTTATTCCCAGCAATTTGGAGGGCAATAATTTACAATGAGTGATTACTGCCTCTCCCCATTCCCAACATTTTCCTGAAGGTCTAAAACAGTATTTTTCAAACTTGGCTACTTTAAAATGTATGGATTTCAACATGCTGGCTAGGGAATTCCAGGTCTTGAAGTCCATACATACCGGTATTAAAATTGCCAAATATGAGAAACACCGGTGTAAAGGCTAAGAAGATCTAATGTAAACATAATGATGGTGCAATTAACCTCAGAATGGAAATAGAGGAGAGGGGGAAACCATATATACCAGCAATGCTATTTTTGTGACAAAAAGAAAAACCCACTTTCAGAAATGAGAGAAAAAAGTTAAAATCTACTATTCGAAAATCAACGCAATGCTGAAAAGAGAGATAGCAGAAGGGGAAATGGGCTTGAAATGAAACACTGACAGATACAGTTGGAACAGCAACCATAGGAAATATGGAAAGGGACTGTAAACCATTCCCCTCCCCCTTTATCAATCAGTTTTAAAATTTTGAAAAGCTCATTTCTATCCTTTGCACACACATGTCAACAGTTCAGAAGCCCTTTAAGAAGCACATGTGAAATTGATCAGAGACAGCAGAAAGCACACAGTGGAAAAGCAGTTCAGTTCTGCTTTTAATCAAAGTGGTGAATGTTACAATTTTTATAATTTTGCTTCATATATAAACACTTGGCACACTCACAGCTCTCTACATGGGGCTCCCCTTGAGGTGCGCCCGGAGGCTTCAGCTGGCCCAGAATGTGGCCGCGCGGGTAGTGACCGGAGCGCCATGGCGCTCCCGTGTAACATCGCTCCTGCGTGAGCTGCACTGGTTGCCGGTGGCCTTCCGGGTGCGTTTCAAGGTGTTAGTGACCATCTTTAAAACACTCCGTGGCATCGGACCCGGATATCTACAGGACCACCTTCTGCCAGCAAATACCTCCCGCCGTCCGGTACGCTCCCACAGAGAGGGTCTCCTCAGGGTGCCGTCGGCCAAACAATGTTGGCTGGCGACCCCCAGGGGGAGGGCCTTCTCTGTGGGAGCTCCAACGCTTTGGAACGAGCTCCCCCCCGAACTCCGTACGATGACGGAATTGCGTTCCTTCCGTCGAGAGTTAAAAACATATTTATTCCGACAAGCCGGCCTGGGATAATGGCTCCAGCTCCAACAATGGCCATAATTGTTTTTAGGGGATTGCGTTTTTAGATTATGTATTGGGTTTTTAAATATTGGGCCAAATTATTTAATTTATTTTTAATAATTTTAATTTTTGTATGTTGTCATTTTAATTGGGCTGTATACCGCCCCGAGTCCTTCGGGAGGGGGGCGGTATAAAAATCTTAAAATAAAAAAATAAATAAAGTTAGTCCTTTTTTCATTGATTGTAAAATAAATTAGGCTATACCTCCATTGCATCACGGCATACATAACTATAGTCCTGTTTCTGTAATTTTAATTTACTCCTTGAATAAATATAAAAACATTGAATAAACATTCTCTCAAGCACTCTATTGTGTTTTTTTTTTTAGTGATGTATATTGATTGCATTCCTTACAATGAAATATTTAATTCTAATTGATTTCTTTTGCTGGAAGGGAGCAATTATCCTTAGTTTTCACACTTAATTTTGCTAGTTTCTATTGGTAATGTAATGCCACTTTGGACATATTATAGAAAGGGAAGCAATGAGTCAATGAATACCTTTCTGTTGTTGCAAAAGGATTTTGTATTCTTGAAGGGAAAATATGATTTCCAGGAATAAAAAAAATATACATGTCCCACCAGAGTGACATGAATGGATTCCTATTTTGCATCTGAATGTGAAAATGGAAAAGGGTTTGCTAAGAGTGCAAAGCTATTCCAATGTAATGCTACAAATTGCATGGATATCATCAGGTCTTAGTATAGCTATTTAGGAAACCTGTTGAATGTCAGGTTAGAAATTGCAAGGATGAAAGAAAAAAGTATCAGTGAAGATGACCAAAAATGACAAATTTCTATTTACTACAGTCCCCCTTCCTCTTGATTCAACAAGCAGCATACAGGATAAAAAAACAGAATTAAAATGTCTTTCTCCCTTTATCTTTCCTTGCTCAGCGACATAAAGCTGACTTGAGATGTTCCTCTTATTACATCATACTAATTTTAAAAGATGGTTTATCTTTTTGTGTAGGCATGTAGAAGTGTTTCTTTAAAGATTTCCTATTTAACTTTTCTTCTTCTAAGCTCTTATCTCACTGTGCAGGTTTGATTTACAAAAACAAGAGAACAAAAAACAACAAACTTATTTTAGCTGACTTTGAAAAGTCAATAAGGCTCAAAACCTCATTTGACTTTAACAGAAGCATAGTTCCTACACTGTCCTAAAAGCTGCAGCCACTGCAGGAAACCAGGAGTAGAAAGGAGATAAGGAAATTGTTATGTCTTGGCAAATTCATTACTCTCCATATGTATGATTGTGGAATTTCCTCATATGTAGTTTTAACTAGAAAGTGTTTGTCTCAGAGTCATTTTTTATTTCACTCTGTATAAGAAAAGCACTTTCACAAGGCAAACTAGTGTTCAAGTTTTCTTCCTTAACAAAGGAACAAAAATACTTCCAGAGCTAAAAAAAATTGTCACACAATTAATAGTCTTGTGGTATTTTACAATCTTGTAGATTTATGAAGGCAGACGATCTATCTAATCCTTGAAAAGTTTTATCCCAATAAAGAAAATACTGGTAGCTTGTCTAGGCTGATAACAAGCCTTGAAACAAGAGATTTTTCACTTCAACTTGAACTTTGCCAACATTTATAAGAAAGTATAGCTTGAGAGAACATTTCCAAACACAATTATTTGAATGAAATCAGCTTTTTAAATTATACTATATTGTATTAGTAATATTGCGCAGTAATATTTGGGCATTCTTCAAGAATTCAAACAGAATCAAGAATCATGGGTGTTAGTTCACCACATTGCACATGCAGGATGTGTCACATTGACTGGAGTCACTGTGAACAGGATCATAGGCATACAGTCCAAAGCAGCAGCTCCATGAGTATTGAAAAAAAAACAAGTGAGGAGATGTGGTACAAACTAAAAAAAAGTTGTAAACATTTATATATTATTGAAATGAACCATTGTGATTTCCAGTTCATTAAACAATTATTTCTGCTTCCAGTGCAAAGCATACTACAAGGTCTTGGCCAGTCAAATAACGTATGTATTTTCTTATTGATTTGAGTTTTTCCCCCTCATGTTCTCACTAGGAGTTCAAGGAGATACATGTAGTACTATTTTGCACAGCTTTTTTCCCCCCACACAAACCTTGTTATCCGGCTGAGCTGAGAATGCCTGGCTCAAAGTCACCCATTAAACTCTCTTGACTCAGAGAGGCTAAACCTGAGCTTTTCCAGTCATAGTCCAGCAATTTAATCATGATACCTCCTTGACTCAATATTTGTCATGTTGCCATTCCTGTTTTATTTAATGCTTAACATAAATATTAAGTACCAGCATATTTTAAACAGCATCTTTGTTATTGTTTTCTCTTGGTTTAGCTCATTCTTCTCTTCTCTGGTACCCTAAATGATTATATTCTCCTATCTGGAGACCAAGGGAGACTGAATTAGTTTTTCAGAGATGTCAGTGGAAGGGCCTGGAGGAGAGGTGTCAAAAAGTTAATCATCTATACAACTCAAGCCCGGTCCCATTTTTTATATGTGTCATGTGAGCAATACAGGGAAGGAATTTCAACCCCATAGTCAAAGCCAAACCTTCAATTCATATGGCTCCTTTTCATGGGGAAGGTGGGGTCTGAATTGAGATGATGATTGATGATGATGATGATGATGATGATGATGATGATGATGATGATGATGATGATATCCATTCAGTCGTGTCCGGGTAAATGATGTGTAGATGATAACCATGCAATTTGCTCCAGTCAGGGTAAAAAATTCCAATTGCTCCATCCTCTGACTTTTGAAGTAAATAATGTTGGCCTACATATTCTACCCTGAAAGAACTGGATGCGGTTTTTCTAGGCTATGCAAGATTAGATTGTGACCTAGTATTTCCACAAGGACATCAAATAGTTCCACCTATAATTATTTCTATGAGCAATATTGTGTAAGTGTAAAAAAGGAGGTACTGTAAAAAGCTGGTTGATCATTTGTCCTCAAGTAACTGGGATATACAAAGCAGCTCCCGATAATTCATGGTTTCGGATACATATACTGTATATGCTTAGTTAGTATGTTCCACCCACTTTCCTAACCCGTCTGACTGCCTTCTGGTACGATATGTCAACCACAGATTTAAATTGCTAGTTGAAAAAGGTGTTTCTAAGTTATGTTTCTATGTATAGTATATAAAGTTCTAGTAAATTCAGTAGGATTTATATCCAGATAAATGTATAGGGATTTGCAGCTTTTTTGAAGTCTGTTAGATGTCGATACATAATCTTCAGATATAGATAGATAGATAGATAGATAGATAGATAGATAGATAGATAGATAGATAGATAGATAGATAGATAGATAGATAGATAGATAGATAGATAGATAGATAGATGTAGCAACTGAGAATCCAAAACTAGGGTCGTTTACAACAAAAACCAGATTTATTTTCTCTGTTCTCACTTCCTTTGAAAAAAGATGAAAATTTTAAAAAATCTAAAAGAAAAGAAATAATTGTTGTGTCCTGACCCTGATGAGGAAACTCAGCAGGCCCAGAAATGCTGCAATTGGTCCCAGGCATTCCAAAAGCTGCCCAGGACCAGACAGAGCGGCGCCAGCCTTGTGCGCATGCGCAAGGCACAAACAGGCTAAATTCCTATTGGTTAACATTGCCTGGGTCTTTGGCCCTATAAAAGGCCTGTGTGCCTTTTGTTCCTTGCTTGGGTGTTGTAGAAGGAGAATAAAGTGTTTCTTGCTTGTCATCATTTGTCTTCATCATTCGCACGCAAATGAAGGATTTAACACTGGCGACGAAGGTGGGATCCTCTGCAAGCGGAAGAAAAAGATTTAAGGACTTAACCAGAAAGTCCTGATGAGGGGAATACGGTGTCTGAATCAGCATCTCAGCCTGACAGTACAGCGTTGCTGGGGGGTGAGCTTGGCTAAAGGATCCTTTCCCAAACATCAGCTTGCAGAGGAGGTGATTGGTGAAGGTCGTAAACTTTACGATGTTGAAGATTGGCCGCTTAACTGATTTTGATGTCTCCCACCCAGAGAAATGGAATTCCTATGTAGCACGGGTAGAGAACTACTTTAGAGTAAATCAGATAAGAGAAGACAGCCTGAAGGCAGCAACTCTTCTGTGTGCCTGTGGACAAGAAGCTTTTGATATTGCAGAAAATCTGGTGGCCCCTGCACCTCTGGAGTCAGTACCATATGCTGACTTGAAAAAGATGTTGAAGGAACACTTCCAGCCGAAGTTATCCATCGTTGCTTGGAGGCACACATTTGAGCAGAGAGACCAGAGGCTGGGTGAATCTGCTGCGGACTTTATTGCGGCCTTAAGGCAAGCAGCCAGGCCTTGTGAGTTCAAGGATCTGGAAGAGAGGCTGCGAGATCACTTCATATGTGGCTTAAGAAGCAGAAATTTACAACAGAAGATTTTTGCAAAAGAAGATGTCTCCTTTCAAGATGCGCTACGAGACGTGGCAGCTGAGGAAGCAGCCGGCGGAGCTGTGAAGGCCTTGCACCTCACCAGGAACCCTCCAGACACAGCTACTGTCCATCAAGAGGACGCTCGAGAAGGATCAGAAGCGGATCCTGAAGAGGAGGTCGACAGACTTCACCAGCCAGCTGAGAGGAGGTCAAAGGGACGTCCGGACAAGGCCCCAGCATCTCTTCAATGCTTCGGGTGTGGAGGACGGCACAAGCGAGCTGACTGCAGGTTCCGCTCTGCCATTTGCAGGGCATGTGGCAGACAAGGCCACATCGCATCTATCTGCTTGGGTCGCCAGAAGGTCCAACCTCAGGAAGAATTGCTTCAGAAAGGTACCAGGGTCCCCAGCCAACATGGGTGGGTTTCTGCACATTGCGCAGGAGCATTCTAAGAACAGGCACACACAAACCCCTTAAGAAGAAACTTTCCATTAACCTGAGGTTGCAAGGGGTTCCCTTATCAATGAAGTAGGACACTGGGTCCGCTCTCTCAATTATTTCAATTAACACTTTCAAAAGGATTTGCAGCAGTAGTGGCCTTCGAGTTAAACTCAGGCCATCGAATCTAATACTCACTGATTTTCAAAATTCTGTGATGTGTGTTAAGGGGGAGGCCACCCTTAAGGTACAGCATAAGGATTTTGAAGGTTTCCTAGATGTAGTGGTAGTTGGGGGTGAACGTACAAGTCTTATTGGACTCGATTGGTTCGAGGCTCTGGGAATCCAAGTCACTGGCCTGCACAACTTGCAAACGTTGGGCCTTGCGAAGTTTGCAAGGAGTTTGCAGATGTGTTTAGTTCAGAGATAGGATCCTACAAGGGGCCTCCAATTGCACTACGGTTAGACCCAACTACCATGCCAATCAGGGTCAAGCCTAGGAGGGTACCTTTTGCCCTCAAGGGTAAGAAAGATGCTGAACTGGACAAATTGCTCCAGCAGGGCATTCTAGAACCTGTGGATTCTAGTCCATGGGAAACCTCCATAGTAACGTCTCTAAAGGCTAATGGGGACATACGTATATGTGCAGACTACAAGTGAACACTGAATAAGGCGCTGCAACAGCACACTTATCCAGTGCCTGTGATAAGTCACATTCTGGCCTCCCTCAAGGGGGGGGGGCATTTTTGTGAAGCTTGACCTGGCACAGGCCTATCAACAGCTACCTGTTGATGAGGCAGCTGCAGAGGCCCAGACTATTGTAACTCACAGGGGGGCCTTCAAGGTCAAGAGACTGCAATTTGGGGTAAATGTAGCCCCTGGCATATTCCAAAGTGTCATGGAGAGCACATTTAGAGGTATTCCTGGGTCAGTCCCTACTTCGATGATGTCCTCATTGCTGGGGAGTCATCTCACAATTTAGCAGCAAGGTTAAAGGCTGTCTTGCTTCGTTTTCGAAAAGCAGGCCTTAAACTAAAGAAGGATAAATGTAAGATAGGAGTCACTTCCACTGACTTCTTGGGTTTCAGGATTGAGCTAAACCAAGAGAAAACAATAACAAAGTTGCTGTTTGAAGTGTTTGTTGCTTGTCACCATGTGTCTTCATCATTCGCATGCGAACGAAGGATTTAACAATAACCATATACTCACTTTGATTCTCCTTGATGATAATCTGAGTGTGACAAATAAACTGAAAAAAAAAGCTTTTATTGAAACAGCTTTTCTGAAACATAATTGTCATGAAAGATTAGAGAATTTCCATGGTACTGCAACTGGGAGGGGAAAATGCTCTCTTCTGTACATTTTTGATACCCCCCCCCACAACATTGAGTTCAATGAGTTTAGTGGATGGACCATTAGTGCACTTGTGACTGGCTTTGAAACTTTATATCTATTTAATATTTATTTTATCTGTAAACTGCCTTGAACTGTAAGCACTTACACTAGGAAATAAATAGGTCAGTCTTCCTTGCAGAAAAAATAAATTTAAATTATCCGATATACAAGCAGTTCTATCACAAGAATTAGACAGAAATGTATGTCAAATTTCTAGGCCCATAAAACTGAAAATATGGCTTAGTAGATCTTTGAACCTTATAGATTTTCAAGATTAGTAAGGTGACCAACCATCCTCCTTTAGGGAGGACAGTCCTCCTTTTTTAAGTTCTGTCCTCCCTCGAAAAGTGTCCTCCTACATGTCCTCATTTTGATATTTGAAGACTAATCTGCATGACTTTTTTTCTCATAGAACGCTCAGAACGGCGTTCCGGCACCTTTTTTGATGTTTTTTTTCAACTTTTGCATGAGCTGTACTACTCCCCCTATTGGCTTTCAAAAGCCAATAGGAATTGCTGCTGAGCACGCCAAAACACCCAGCCGGCAAACTTTGCACATGTAAGTTGTCTGCAGCGAAGGCGAATTGGCAGGAACTTTGCACCCCTCCCTGCTACCCAACTACACCATCTCCTAGTTAGTCCCAAAGATACCTGGAGGAGACTGGAGCAGTGATGCCACGGTAACTTTCTCTTGATCTTCGGCCCTGCTAGGGCAATAATGGCTGCGGGTGCAAGAGGCAGGGGCAGCGAGGCTGCTGTAGGCAGGGGTGTGAGGGGCGGCGGTAGCCAGCTGCCCCCCGTGCTGTGAGAGCCGCGGGGCCTGCTGTACATGGGGCTGTGCAGGGTGGGCGGTGGTGCTGGCGGGACAGCTGCAGGTGGGGTGTGTCGACAGCAGGCTGCCCCCCCAGGGCCAGAGCTGGCACAGCTGGTGTTTTGGGAGCTGCGGGGCTCGCTCTACACTGTGGGGCAGCAGTGCTGGCTGGGTGGCTGTGGGCGGGGGCGCGGCATGTAAGCATAATTACAATATAAAATGTTATTGTTACAAATGTTTTTTATTATGCATTTATCATATTATAGTGTATTCTGTATTATTGTTGCAATGAATAAAATGTTTCTTTTATTTATGATATTTTTTTCTTCAATTTATTTGTGTCCTCCTTTTCATTGTAAAAAAATTGGTCACCTTAAGATTAGGTTTCATCTCTTTTTTGTCTCAGAATAAAGGATTATAAGAAATAAACTGTAAGTTCAGGATAGTTTTCCAAATTCCAGTTGCTTAAACCTAAGCTGGTTAATAATTCACAAAACAATTATAACTTTATTTTATGAAGTCAGAATAAAAGAAGGATGAGATTCTATTGAAAAATGCAGATTCTCTGGAATAGTACTAATCTTTTATGTAATACTTTCCTTTATTTCAGATATTCAGATTGTGAGTCTTGTTGCCTCTGATACGATACCCTCCATGTACAAACAAGAGGCATCAGCAGATACTGTTTGCAGATGCAAATCAAAAATGTTTGCTGTTCCTGGAATGCTGGCTGCTTACAGAAAATAGAAGGGGTTTGGGCTAGAGTAGTATATGAAACACAAACATCAGCATTTAACTTTGCAATGTTTTGTCTATACCATTTTCCGTAAATAGAATCCTGCCTATTCTGAGGCATTTAAAACAATGTTTAGATAATGAAGTTTTACATAATAGCAATAGCAATAGCACTTGGACTTACATAGAGCTTCACAGTACTTTACAGCTCTCTTTACAGTGGTTTACAGAATCAGCACATTGCCCCCAACAATCTGGGTCCTCATTTTACCAACCTCAGAAGGATGGAAAGCTGAGTCAACCATATTCTACTTGCAATCTCCATGTCACTGATTATCATTTCTACCATTAATTACCTGGGGTCTTAAGCATATTTTGTGGCCACAACATATACAGAAGTTCAAAATGAGATGTACATCTAATTTTACTGCATTTGTTTTTACATTTAAACTAATCCTGGGTGGCAAAGAACTCCTATAGAACTTTCCCATTTTACAGATAGGGAAACCAAATATTGTGGTATAAATTTTCAAGAGTCACAGTATAAAGAACAAAAGGACAATGTTTGCAATTTTAAGTTAATGTCTCAGAATTGATTTGTAAACACAAATACACACATGCACACACACATACACACAGGAACACACATACACACTCAATGAGAGATACTGTAAACATCCTCCTTTTGTCCTTAATGCAGATTTAACATCAGGCATAAATGTTCCTCAGATTTTCAATGTTGTTATTTCTTTTGCACATGTTTTGTACAGCCTTGTAAATTTATTTGACAAACCTATTTGCCTAAGAAGCAAAAATATTGGCTTTACCATCACATTGATCAATCTGCTCAATACTGTAAATGATTATAATTGTAGCTCTCTTTCTTTAATCTCTTGATGCATGTAATGTGAAATCAAAGAACATGATCACTTTTCTTCTGGCTTCTGAATGTATTGGACTTTAATTGCAATCAGACAATTTTAAGGAGTCCCGCACAAAGTTTAGCATCCTAATTTTTCCTCTTGTGCTATCTGATGTACTTAACGAAACAAGTGCTTATAGTTGCAGTTGCCTAGATTAATCCTTGTCAAATCAATGAGCTTGACTGACTGCTTAAGGTGGGCTGAAAGATGCTGATTGCTTAAAAATAAAAAGCCCTAAGAGAGTAGGCAGCAATAGATTTCTCTGGAGTTAGAATCCTCCTTTGATGAAAATGCTATAGCAACAGGCTCAGTGGCAGGCAGAAGGGATGTTACACTTTTTATTTGGTACCAGGATAAATTAGGAACATTTGCAAAATAGGTTGGTACTACAGTATTCAGTGGGACTGGAGTCCTATCTTCCTCTTCTCGGTGATAAACAGAAGTCAGCCATCTGGCTGAATGGTTTTGGAATATGTTCCCATTCTTTTGAAATAGAATCTGGTACTTCCTACACAGCTATGTACATTTGCAGTATTCTCTTAGAATAACATCTCTTCTCTCAATTTGTTAGAAACAAATTCTCATTGATTGCTGCTGAATCTGTTCCATGGGAATAGATATCAGTATCAGGATGCTTACAGTATTGTCAAACAGGTATAGCACAATATATCCATTTTGTATTGGTTTAATGTAAATTTTTGCCTTCTAAGCCTCTGCACACATGCTGACTGGTCGCTACTCCATCCTAGAATGTCTTGATAAGCATACTGATGTGTTATTTTAATTTCCTTGCATGTAACCCATGTGATTATAATAATGGAGAAAGGTCTTTTTTGTTCCTACATATAAAAGGAAGATTAAAAGCTTCCACCTTCATCAATAAGATGCTTTTATCATTGTCTAAAGAAAAGCAAGGCGGGGGGAAAAAATTCTTTCTCTTTTTCATGTGGAAATAGGAGAATTTTAATTTTAACTTATCAGAGGTTATTTGCTGGACTTAAACAACAGTCATGATGCATCTTTAAAAGCAACTACATCCACTAAAATAACAAAATGAGCCCCATGGCTAGATATTCATAAGATCAAACAACAAGTAAGTAATCACAGAAATCAACTGGACAGAAATCAAAAAGCTTAACTCTAATCCTTTTCAGAAGGATCAAGTTTAAGGATATTCAAATGCAGGAGCTGGATAGAGTCCATTCTTCTTGCCGCTGTCCTTTACATTTAGATTAGCACTGAATGCACAGACTCTCTGTATATATAGGCAGTAGGCATGTAGGCTTTGTACACCTAATCCCCTAAGGATGAATGGAGCCTGATTGCTTAAAGAAAGCACACAAGCAGACCATTTTTATGCATCTGCAAGCTCTCTGCACATGCAAGTGGGGGAGCGGACTGCAGCTGGGATTCCCTCCTCCTCTTCATGTAGAATACAGTGTTCCAGTGTGTTAGCCGTCTGAAGTAACAGGTTTGATGATGGCATAATTTCCTTCTGGCTTGATCCAAGAGAATGGCAAAAAAAAAAAAAAAAGCATGGCTTTGTAATGGGCATGAATCCCTGTTTCAGACTTTTCATTTTGAACTGTTAAAGAATATTTCAAGAATATTACGAAGTCAGCATTATCAGGAGCTGCATTCCCTTGATATAGTAATCATACACTCATAGTTTTGTAATACCTTACTGACTAAGCAATCAATCAGTCAATAAAATACCATGAAATCTGACATTTTGTTTATCATATCTATTATAGTAGCCATTCATAATAGATATAATACATAAGGCATTTTTCTTGTTTAGTTATGCCAATTTTCACAGCTTTTGTGTTAGACAAAGTGTGTTTTGTGTTTTTCAAATAGAACAATCTTGCTGATAAATTGCAAAAAAAATCAGATGATCTCTCTTTGAATTTCTGTTGTTGAAGATAGTGAAGATGCACTGCTTTACAACTGCATCACTTAGTCATGGAAATTACGGTCATAACCCCATAACCCATAATGAAATACTGTCACTGTTCTTTCTGTATTTCATATACTCATTTCACACTTTATAAAATCTGTTTACATTTATTGTTTATATATTTGGTTGTATTATGATCTGAAACCATGATAAAATAGTTTACATATGCTATCTTGCGCTCTATAATGTGTATGTATATATACACATACATTACAGAGAGCAGATATCATAGGTATATTATTCAGTTTGCCCACTTAAATTGTGTCATAATAAATTCATTCATTATTATTATTTTTGCTGAATGGGGTTATGAACTGCCTTTCTTGGATTTATTTTATATTTTATAGTAATTTTTTTTACCAATGTTTGTAAATAATTAGTGCACAAAAGGTTGTGGGTGTCCTAACTAAGGTGTCGGTTTTTAGGCAAGATTAGAGTAGATCTTGGTCTGCTGTCATGGTCCATTGGAATGACCTTGGAAGACATCAGGGGGGAGCAGCAGAACCATATAAAAGGTACAGTATCTCAGCAGCAAGAAAAGTGGATCAGAATGGCACAATTCACCACGACCAACTCACCACGGTCAACTCACCACGGGACAATTAAACAATTCAATTTCATTATTTAAAATAAATAAAAAAACTATTTTAATTTTTGTCATTCACATTTCATTCTGTCCCTCCTTTTGCATCCTTTCTTTAATGTTTCTATTCCACCATTTCTTTGATATTAGTGTAACACTTATCCTGCAGCGAGCTGTCCCGCGATCAGTTGGCCATGATGAGTTTCCTGTGGCGAGTCGGCTGCTGCAAATTGGCCGTGGCAAGTTGGCCACAGTGAATTGTCATAGACCCAAGTAGAAAGCATGAGAAGCATTTCAGAAAGTAGCCTCCATAGTTTTCTGGAGAGTAAAAGGAAAGGAAGGGAAGAATACTTTCAGTCATTCAAAGTTGTGTTAATGTAACCTTACTGTTGTATACTTCGTTCGCGTGCGAATGATGAAGACACATGGCGATGCTGAACAAACACTTTATTCTCCTTCTACAACAACCAAGCAAAAGCAAAAGGCTCCCAGGCCTTTTTATATGGCCAGAAACCTGGACAGTGACAACCAATAGGAACAAAGCGTTTTCATGCCTTGCGCATGCGTACAAGGCTGGCGTTGCTCTGTCTGGTACTGGGCAGCTTTTGGAATGCCCGGGACCAATGCAACGTCCCGAGCCTGCTTTTGCAGGGTCAGGACACAACACCCCTCCCCCCTAGATGGAACATACTTCGCGTATACACATGTACATCATGCATTGGGAAGAGTGCCATACAGTTGCATTATTCAAATGCAAAGAGTGTGGAATACTTGAGTCTGCCCTCAGGCAAACCCCTTCAATATTTATTAATACAAATAAATGCATCCGAAATCAAAAAATAATACAAAATAATCTACCCACGAGTTACTCCCGTTATACAGGGGCCTCATGAACAGGTCCCTCATGATTTGACAGCAACTTCACAAAGTCTCTCAGATGTTTGGGTGGGCACTTGGCCCGCTGTGACCTTCTAAGGCCCGGAGAGATTGCCTGGCCCACCTGCTTGCCTACCAGGCTAGGCAGGCCAGGGCATTGCTGCCCTAAATCCCCAGGTGACCCTGGTGAGGGTGCCTGGCCTACCTGCTTGCCTACCAGGCTAGGCAGGCCAGGACTTTGCTGCCCCAAATACCCGGTTGACCCGCCCAGCTGCTGGCTGGCTGGAGCCTCTAAGTCCAAGCCAGCATACCTTGGAGGGTGGAAGTCCCTGACTCCACAATGGACCCCTCTTGGGAACACTGTCCCTCAAGCCCAAGGCCAGCAGATGGAGAGGGCTGGGTAGCGGGAGTGCCCGAGGTGCACTCTGTGGCCCCCAAGCACATGCCCGAGGTGCCAGAGTCAGGAGTCGCCTCCATGGCAACCCCCTTTGCTGGTGACTTCCTTTTGGGAGCAATTGCGGAATTAGGCAAGTGTCCCTGATGGAATTCCTTTTCTCTTGCTGCTTGTGATTTGTGTGGATACCCCCCCGGTCAGTCTCCCTGTCTGGAGCACTATCTGACATATGTGAATACTGTGGATACCCCCGGTGTGACTCTCTGTCTGGAGTAATTATGGATGTGTGGGATGACCCCCTATCCAGTGAATTCCTGTTAGGAGCACTTGTGGAACCTTGGGATGAATCCCAAACAGCCTCAGTAGCAGCTAGTGAGGGCCTGTTAGGCCTGGGAAACTGTGACCCAGAATGCATATTATGGTCCTCCTCCCCCTCCCCAGAGCAGAGCCAGGAGCAGAAGGGTGAGAGGCCAGTCTCCAACACAGTTGGTCTATGTGTCTGTGAAGAACGTGGCTGTCCCCCAAGGCAACTTCGTATGACAACGGCCCAGAGACCTTGCAGATCACAGCTGTGACCCAGAGATGTCCAGGCCCATAGTTTCTTGCTCAAACCGGATTGTCCACCTGGAGTCTCCTAGGTGCCCGTGGTTGTGACACCTGTGAAGCTACCCAGTCAGGGTGCAGCCTGTCCAGGTTAGTAATGAGGCGGCGACCCCAGCGGAGTTCAGCAGGGCTCTTCCCTGTGCATGGTGTGGTGCAATGTGCAAAAAGGAAATCTGCTAAACTGTGATGCCAGTTACCGTAAGTCAGTTTCTTGAGGGCATCTTTGGTGGTGCGTGTCAAGCCCCTTGGCTTGACACGAACTGGTGGGGGGCAGGGAAGCAGCAGCCAGCAGCCAGCTGAGGTCCATACACCACTCCGGGGTGCCGCCCGACTCCCGAAGACCAGCTGGGAGTCAGCAAGCCTGCCGGATACCACCCGGCTCCCGAGGGTCAGCTGGGAGCCGGTGAGGCCGCTGTGCACTGCAGCCGCCTCCCTCCGTTGCCACAGACGCCAGGGACATCCCTACCACCAGCTGGGCGTCAGAGGCAGGCCTGCCGGATGCCAGGGGATTTGCTGCTCACCGCAGCTGCTCCTCGCTTGCACCAGACCCAAGGGAATCCCCGGAAAGCAACTGGGCAGCAGAGCCGGCCAGTTGGATGTCGGGGGGTCGCCTCTCGTCATTGCCGCTCGTCCTGCAGGGCCAGTGGCCCAGGGAAGGCACTGGTTGCTGGGGGAGGCCATGGCCTCGTGGATGAGAGCAGAGCTACCTATTGTGGAGCCACGCCGGAACTGGGCATTGGATGGATGCCAGGCAGGAAAGCTGGGGCTGCGGAGGCTGCGCTGATGCATCTGAAGGGGGGGAAGGTGGAACTTAAGCTCCGGATTTTATCCATACAGACCGGATGCTGGCTTGCTGATTGGGGTGGGGCTGGAGGGCGGGGCACATTTACGTAAGGCACTGGAAGCAATTCACTCCCAGTGCTGACTTTTTCTTTGCATTAAAGTTTGCTGGTCACCTGTTCCTTCTGTGTCTGGAGTTTCTCGGCAGCTAGCAGAGGACAGTTGACAATAAGTCAGCACTCATTATTTTTCTGTTCCCCTCATATTGTCTGTCATTTTGGACTTCTACTGAGATGGCAGAGGGTAAACAGGAGGCTCCTCCGGTGGCAGATGAGGCCAACCCGGATGGAGCAACAGGGCCCGAACCTGAAGCCCAGGACGTGCAGCCAGTAGTCAGGCCCAAGGTGGTAGAACCATGGCCTGCAGCCCCTGCAGCATCAGAGGAATGGTGGCACAGCCCTGCATTGGCCAATGTGGAGCCTGGACGGGTGACTAAACCAGGGCTCACAGCCTCTTTGATGGACTGACGGGAGAGACGGCTGATGAGAGAGGATGAGGATGAATGGAGCTATTCCACCGCTCCCAGACAATATACAATGGACGTTTTAATGAAACGGTTCAGGGAGATAGGGTACCAAGACACCTCTTCATGGCCACGATGGACGGCTACAGGAGAGGACACCTCGTGGAGTCAGATGGAGGCACCAGCCAGACATCCTGACTCAGGCCGGTTCCGTCTGGCCAGCCCGCGACTGCGAAGTCCTCCTGCTCCAGACGTCTCCATGGTAGGAGGGTCTAATCTGGGTGCACTGCAGGCCCAGTCCCAGCCTGTGTGGACAGACCGGCCAGCACCCGATCCATGGGGGTTGCCTGCTGGGAGGGATTCCGACCAGCAGGGCATACGTTCCAGCAATCTATAGGACCCTGGAATGCCTAGGACTAATGCAACGTCCCGAGCCTGCTTTTGCAGGCTCAGGACACAACACTTACAATAAAGAGAGAGCTGGTACCAGCGGTATTGTCTGGCCTATCTTCAGAAAAATATATGTACCAAAGGAAGAAATGATGTAAAGAGTAAAAGCATTCCCTAGTCACCTAGTGTTTTATATCCTTATTCTTCCTAAGAGTGCTTTTTTTGTGTAAAAAAAAAAAAAAAAACGGTGCCAGAACTCACACACGTTATACAACCCGCCTTGCCTACCTTACAAGGTTCCATCCAAAAAAGGTGCCGGAACTCCGTTCTGAGCGTTCTATGACAAAAAAAAAGCCCTGCCTAAGGTTATAAGAAGACTAATCTGATCCATAGAATGGATAACATATATCATTATTTAACATATAATAGACAGTCTAAACCTTTAATCCCTTCAATGACAACTGCACAAACCTTGGGTATCTTATTAGCTATTTCTGCAATCCCAGCAACCAAAAAGAGAAAAGTTTCTTAACTTCAGAACAGCCAGAATAAATTAGCCTGAGACCCAAGCTTTATAAAACAGAGGGCTATAAAACATGGGTAACTAACTCAGCATTTCTCAACTGGCAGGAATATAATCAATTTTTGGCTTGCTGTTGTTCTATTTCTCTTCTATTAAAGTAGAAGGCAAAGTATTACCAGGAGGAATGTTAGCTGGTATGGCACATGTAAGACGCTAATTGTCTGGAGTGAATGGTCTTATTTATTTACAGATTTAGAGGCCATCCATTTGCAGCATTAAAAAAGTATACAATAGAATAGAATAGATATTTCCCCACCACCACCAAAGATACTTGATCAGACAGGGATTGGCATCTATCCTAAGCCAAAGCCTGGGGAAACAGGTTTTCAAAGATTTCTGTCCAGTAGTGTCTGTGTTCCTGTCGCTATGAAGATATGTGTTGAGGACACATAAATATTGGATTGAAAGATCATTAAAGGCTCCAGGCAACAGAAGTTTGTAAAATTATTTCCCAGGTATTTATATATATTTATTTAAAATACTTTTATAGCCACCCATCTTAAAATAAATTCTGGGCAACTCCCAATCAAAAATTAAAACAACATAAAAACCATATTAAAAATTTAAAAACCAAAGACAATAAAAAGAAACTTGGTGCCAGGTAAACTTTCTGATTTGCAGTCACCTCATCTTATCCCACCACTTGGGGGGAAAACCCAGATCTTCAGTGCTTTACAGGCCTTGTTTTGTTTTGTTTAGTTATATTTATTTGTTTTCCAGCAATGAATTTATTTTGCTTGTTTTATCATAGTGGATGACAAGTCTTTTGTCTCCTCAATACTACATAATGCAAAGCCATGAAGACTCATATAAGATTCCCCCCTAGCCTGGTCAATGCTATCAATTCAAGTTGCTGCTTCAAATTCAGTGAGTGTCATTAAGAGACCAAAAATGAGACCAAAAAATCAAGAACAGGCATTTTATTATCTTTGTTTAATGTTAATGTGGATGGGTGGATGATAGACAGACAGACCCTTCAAATCAGTGTTGACTCTTGACAACTGCCTAGATTAGTCCTTGTGGTTTTCTTAGCAAGATTTCAGAAGTGGTCTGCTGTTAGCCACTTCCTAGAGCTGAGAGAATGACAAGCCCAAGGTCATCCAGCTGGCCTTATGCCTAAGAATGACTAGAAATAACATTCTCCCAGTTTCTAGCCTGGTACCTTACTTGGCTCTCTATTTAGGTATATACATGTATATTTAAGTGTTAAGTGTGATAACAAGTAAAATAGCAAATGAGCCAAGTAAAATAAATCAATAGGTGATACCAGTTTAGCTGAGGCTGCCCTTTTCTGCTCACACAAAGACAAAAACCAACCAAGTCTGACGACTTCAAAAGAAAACACTTCTCAGATGGCTAACTAAGCACTGGTGTATTACACCGTATAGTTTCACAAGAGAGGTGGAGGCTGGAATGAGGATCCCTTAATCAAAGTGGCACAAAAACAAATTCCCATTTCCAGTTATTCCTCCAGACAAAACACATGCCCATATAAATAATAAAACTGTTTCTAATGCAGAGCATAGATCTCCACACTGGGGGATCTGATCTCTCTATACTTTACTAGATTGCCTTTTATCTTTATAAGGATTCTATTGGCTTATGCAAGAACAGTCTTTAATTCCTTTTAAATTCAAATGCTTTAGATGTTATTCAAGCTCAAAACCTGTTTTTTTTTCATATCTCAAACTAAACAAGTTATAACCCAGTACCTCTTTTTTTTCTTGTTTAACAAATAAGAGACAAGAAAAACTGAACCCTGCCCCAAAGGCAAAGAAGCATCCCAAGCAAGTTGTTACATCTATTTATCATGTAGGAAGACTTCATGTGTTTTCCAGTATTTTACTAATTTTGCCCCAAAGCAATGCAAATCTTTTATATTGAGAAGTAAGTTTATCAAGCAAATTGCTGGTAATGTCACACTGTGGATTTATCCAGTCATTTTTATGATATACTCTTTAGTGGATGTAGGCTGAAATGCAACACGTGTAAGCATAAGGCTTGAATTTAACAGATCAGGATTACCTCAAGGCATTTCTCTCTCTGGAGAATATTCAGTGCTGCCTGCGGCTCCAGGCTGTTTTATATATAGGGATGGTCTGTAGAAGAGTAGGTGTGAGTCTATTCCATCTGTATTATTTTTCCCAATCCTTTAATTTGTTTGTATTCATATGTTCAGAAAACTATTTTAGAAAGGTAATAAAATCATAAACAAGATAGGATTGTACTTGCCCTTTCTGTCTGTTATTATATTTCCATATCTGGACAGGAGGATAGCCTCACTCCAGAAAATAAATTTGGAGTTTGGACACCCTGAAATTATACCCACCCATTCCTTAAAAACTGCCATTGTGGTCTATTCTGCATCTGGTAGCATAATCTCCTTTTTGCTCCTGGCAGAGATTGATGGCCCCACTAAGCAGATATTTCTGCAGCTCTGCTTACAACAGATATCATGGGAATTTCACTGCATGGGGTTTTTCCAAGATGATAAGACCAACAAGGCCACTCATATGCCTTCGCCTCACTGAAGAAAAAAGAGATGATAGACTCCAAAATGGGGAATAACAATAAAATTGGAGCAACCTTTATGCTGATAAGTCTGATTCAATGTCAAGAGGCAGAGCTTAGCATAAATATCAGTCCTTGTTAAGGTCTTGTTCTTTTAAGTTATTATTTTTTTCCATGGTTTTGGAGAGGGGGACCATCCCTCCAGGTTGACAGAGCACAAAGTGCATTGTTTGTCATGCATTTTCTTCACAGAAACACTGACAAAAGCTGAACCCATCAGCACCCAGCTGTCTGTCACATAATGCAGGTATTCCTTGACTTTCAACCATTCATTTAGTAACAATTCAAATTTACAACAGGACTGAAAAAAAGACTTATGACTGTTTTTCACACTTATGAACATTGCAGCATCCCGAGGGTCACATGATCAAAATGTGGATGCTTGGCAACCAATTCAGAATTATGATGGTTGGACTGTCCCAGAATCATGTGATCTCCTTCTGTGACCTTCTGACAAGCAAAGTCAAGTTGTTACTAAACTTAACAACTGCAGTGATTAACTTAACAATTGTGGCAAAAAGGCTGTAAAATGGGGCAAAATTCACTTAACAATTGTCTCACTTAGCAACAGAAAAGTTGGGCTTAACTGTGGTCATCA
The DNA here is from genome assembly GCA_034064705.1 of Bothrops alternatus. Classification (NCBI taxonomy): domain Eukaryota; kingdom Metazoa; phylum Chordata; class Lepidosauria; order Squamata; family Viperidae; genus Bothrops; species Bothrops alternatus. The sequence continues at coordinate 2,832,573 of JARGCV010000027.1, forward strand.
GTCAAGGACTATCTGTAACACGATACCAACATGCCACATATTGTATTCTACACGAGGCAAAAAATAAAAGGCTCTTTGATGTGTGGAGTATTTTCCTTACTGATGATTTAAATTATTTCTTCTCCTGGTCAGCCAGAAACACCTGGACTAGAAAAATCAGATAACTGAGGCAGACAGCTAAAACTTCATCTTTCCTGCCATGTCTTGAGAGGCAGACAATCATTGACTTCACTAGTAGGACTGCTGTTAAGATTTCAGTAATTGCTTGAGTTATTGCCAGTAAACCAAAAATCGCATACAATTGAGAAAGTAGTTCTTGAATTGGTGTAATCCTTTTTGGTCAAGGATTCCGTTACTCTGACACTATCTGAGATGGAGAGAATCTGCCTTAAAAGTGAGTGATTGTTGTCTTCTACCTACTTTGTTCATCAACACTGCATCTCAAATATTGGATAGGGAGGGAGTTCCTTGGGTCAGTGATTGTAAACCATAGACTTATGTGACAATAGCCCTGATCACCACAAAAGCAGCTGGAACCACCCAACTACATGTCAGGCAGGAGGAAAAGCACAATTAATAAAGAATGGAGCCAACATTCAAAGATAATGTATGATTTCATCAACAATGATTGTAAAACAAATTCAGAGAAGTTTTGCATGTCATGTGAAACTGATTTCACACAAATGCCTCTTACGTATAGCTGTAGATTGTCTACAGTGACTCATTCACTTCTGGAGGAAACTATTTTCCCAAAGACAGCAAGTTAGGGTTTTGATTTTTGTTTTTCATTTTTTTGCTAATGAGGAATTTCTCTCCTGGCTCCAGTTTTCCTTTGCCTGTGATTAAATAAAGTAATATTTAGAACAATGTTACAGACATGTTTGTGTGTGCTTATGTGTGCTTGTATGAACAGTTTAATTTTTACTCAAGAGATCTGCACTGTGCAGCTAGTTTAGGTGGGCCAGCATTATTTATCAGGTTTTTGTTATTGTTCTTGTTATTTATGAAAAGAATTGCAGCCTCTAATACGTTTATTCTTGAAACACATAAACTGAATGGGAGGTACAGATGATCCCTAGGGCTAGAAAAGGCAACCCAATTCCATTACTATTTCCCTCAGAATTAAATAGAATTGGGTCACTATTCAGCAGAATATTGAAGAGTTACAGCAGCAATACTGTACTGAGTTTTTAAATGTCTGGAAGCTTTAAAGCACCGCTTTTTTTTGGTAAACCCTTCATAACCTTCCAATTATGTTACTGTGCCCTATGGTATCCCTATACCCTTCAGTGGTACAAAACAAGATCACCTATCAGTTGCCCAAAAGATTGCCTCTTTGCTTATCAAATCATGAGTAATATTACCTCTGATAAAAGAAGTACCATCCATCTCAGCCAAAGAAACCTACAGGGAATCTGTTTCATTCTCTGCACCAGAGAAGAGACTCCTGATAGTTTGCACCTCCTGACCAACAATTATTACTCATAGTAATGATACAGCTTGTCTTGCTCAGTGGAAATTATTAGGAGTTGTAACCCCAATTGGGAAGTCTTGCTTATTCTCCTAGCTTCATTCTAAGAGCTAAACAGTATGTAATATGCATCATCCAGCTGCCTACTTTTATTTTTTTACTGAGTAAGTTGGAGAAGGGAAAAACATTCCCAATGACCAAAGAAGAGGGAAGCAGTGTTTGAATGATGGCATGGGGAATTAATGGATGAATGGTTTTATAGCCATCCTCCTCTGGTGCTCCCAAAATGTGGGATTAGTAGCAGTTTCTCTCTGGTAAAATTGGTTGAGTAGTCCTAGTATTGTGCTTTCACATGATATCAATTTGTTACAAAGTATGGCTTAAAAGAACAAGAAAAGCATGTGAAGTTTGTTCATGCCCAATGTTTGGGGGGGGGATAGCAGTTGTATTTTAAATGGAAAATCGCTCTCTACAACTATTGCATGTCTCTTTACCCAATTTCACATACCTTTTTTTAAAAAAGAAAACATTAATCTAGTTGAGATTACTAAATTACATATAGGGAGTATAGTGTCTTGTTAACAATTACTAACAATATTTTTAAATACAGGTAATTCTCGACTTACGAGCACAATGGAGCCCAAAACTTCCACTGACAGTTGTTAAAGGAGTTTTGCCCCATTTTTAAGATCTTTCTTGCCACCGTTGTTAAGTGAATCACTGCACTTGTTAAGTTAATACACAGTCATTAAGTGAATCTGGCTTCCCCATTGACTTTGCTTGTCAGAAGGTCTTAAAAGGGGATCACATGATCCTGAGACACTGGAACCATCATAAATATGAACCTGTTGCCAAGCGTCTGAATTTTGTTCACAATACCCTGGGGATGCTGCAGTAGTCATGTGAAAAATGGTCATAAGTCACTTTTTTCAGTGCTTTGAACAGTCACTAAATGAATGGCTGTAAGTCGAGAACAACCTGTATTAGCAACTGTAATTCTTTTGTGAACATATACCAAACAACTGAAGCCATATACAGCTCTGTGCTGGCAGGGTATCACAGCATGCTTAACTTCAACCAAAGACTGAATGGAAACCAGGCTGGAAGATGTCCAGCACTCACAAGGCCCACTTTCCAAAGGGTCTCCAATTAATTAAAAATAAAAGTGAGCTTTGAATAAGCCTTTTATAGAACAAAATATGTACTTAAAAATAATAAAACATAAGTGAACAAACACAACACAACTAGCTTCATGGTTTGTTTTGAGAAAGCCTTTAATGGTCTTAGCCATGAAGGAATGTCTTGTTCGAGTCACTTGCATGAATGCATTAAGTTCAGATTACAAAGCGGCACTTTCCATTTCTTATATACACAGTGCTGCTTTATCTGGAGCCAACCAGCTCTACAAAAGCCAGTAATAACATTAGGTTTTAAATATGTATATATTTTGTTCAATTGTGTTTTCAAAGAGCGCATTTACAAAATATAGACATTCAGGAATCATTTCATATTTAATATTAAGAAATGCTTTTCAGAAAAGTGACTATTATTATATAATATTCCTTTTCCAATGGTTAGTTTGAGTGACTGAGTTGTGCAACTGACTTTTAATACTCAAAGTTTTTTTAATGCTCAAGCTTTAAATCAGAGGTAGAGTCATCCTGAAGTTTTGTTCTAAAGGAAATCATATAATGGCTACATATTAATTGAAAACTGATGGTTCCATTGTTTGGTGAGTGGGTATTTTCCTTTTCCCAGGACACTGTTAGTTTTCTGTAGGAGAATATCTCCAAGTCTTCCCATTCTGAACTGATCACAGTATTCAAGATTCTATTATATGTTCTACAAATCTGACCAGGTAGGCTTCAACTTCTGGGAGAACATGCATACAAATCTTTTTGTGTTGATTTTAATCTTGCAATTGTCTATGTCTGGGCATTAGAAGGTGTCAGGGAATTGCGCAGTCGGTGTTCAAGAGCAGTCAGAGATGCTGACACAAACTTGTACTTTTATATAAATAAATATATTTTACATTTATATTTATAGCAAACAAGATAGAACAGAACAGCATACAGAGCACACAGAAGAAAAAAGGCAGAAAAAAAGGAAACTCCCCCTTTACAGCCAGCAATAAATCATAACATAGATTGCTTCATGCAGCAGCCTGCACTCTCCAACCAATCACATACAACTTTGTATTCTGGCCCATTATACATTTTACTGTTCCAGCTATTACATCAAATATTTTGACAGAAGGCATCCAAGAAAACTCCTTGTGGGTGGACTAGAATGGTCAAGAAAGTGAGTCCATGCGTACTAACATCACGGTTGTATTTTATTTATGAAATAATCAATAATAAAATAAATATATAAATAAATAAATTCTAGAGACTATAACTCTAGAGTATAGTCTGCCAACTTGCTCCAAAATTACCACTGAACTATATTTCTTAATCTTTACAATGCAAATAATTATTAAATACATTAGAAGTTATTCTACATAGCCATATTAACCAGATTTCAATTGAATTCATCGAATTAAGTCAACATTTAAAAAAAAACTGTACTGACCCCATTCTTTGTTTTGATCCCACCTGTGCTGGAGGATGATCTTGACTGCAAGAAAGTAATACATCTAGTCCAGGGGTAGGCAACCCAAAACACTGAAAGAGCCACTTGGACCCGTTTCCCACTGAAAACAAAACACTGGGAGCCGCAAAACCCTTTTGATATCTAAAATGAAGATAACACTGCATATATCCTTTTTTACCTTTATTTTGTGTACACATACATATACACATACACACACACATATACACACACATACATATATACACACACACCTATAATAAAGGTAAAAAAGGATATATGCAGTGTTACCTTCATTTTAGATGTAAAAAGAGTCTCTCTGTGTCTCTTTCCTCCCTCTCTCTCCCTCTTTCTCTTTCTTCCTTTTTCTCTCTCTCTCTTTCCTTTCCCTCTCCCTCTTTCTCTCCTCTCCCCCTCTTTCTCTCTCTCTTTCTCTCTCTCCCCCTCTCTCTCCCTTTATCCGATCTTCTGCTCACCTGGCAAGCTGGCTTCAAGTGTTCTCCAACAAGCTCAGGGGTAGGCTACCTCGCTTTTTTATGACTCATGGACTTCAACTCCCAGAATTCCTGAGTCAGCATAGCTGGGCTAGCTAGCTCTCTCCTGCCCACACACACACACACACACACACGCACACAGACACACACACACACACACACACACACACACAGAGAGAGAGAGAGAGAGAGAGAGAGAGAGAGAGAGAGAGAGAGAGAGAGAGAGAGAGAGAGAGAGAGAAGCAGGGAAGCTCAATTGCCTCTCTCTGTCTCTGTCTCTCTGCAAATGGCAGAGGAGGCTGGGAGCCAAAGGGGAAGGCTCAAAGAGCCGCATGCGGCTCCGGAGCCGCAGGTTGCTGACCTGTGATCTAGTGATTCTAGGCTAAAAATATGACATTAAAGAAAGAAGAATTTTCAGGATTAGGTTGTATTAAATTATTCCACATAAACACTAGGGAACATTTGAAAATATCATTAAGGCCTCTGACGTAAGAAACCCACATGGCCTGCTGTTACGGTTTAAAAATGAAAACTTTCAATTTTCTAGCTCCAAATCTGCCACTTTTCAATTTTTCAATGGACTTGTGAATTTGGTATGCCTCCTAAATGTGCTGCTTTGTGATTTTGATTGGTGATCTGATCAAAAGAAGCTGGAAAGGTGTTCTTTATTTTCAATTCCTCTGAACAACAAAGTCAGTGGATTGTGAATTATTTCAGCAACGTTCCTTGAGAATAGTCAAATGTGCACAATCAACTGCAATTTCAAGAGAAGCTTAGTGCAAACTGAAAAACAAACCAGTCTTGAAACAATCCATTCTAAGCATTGTCAGTACAGCTATTCTGTTCTATAAAAGCACTGAATATAGGTCCAGATTTTGTTACCCTTCCATTTAAATAAATACACCATACTTGTGAACAACCCTTTAATTTCATCCTCTTCACCTTTTGAAGGCATTTGGGGCGATTTTTTCCATGTTCAGTTCGATCTATTCAGGAAGCAATACTCATCTGAAAGTATTTTAAAAGAAAAATCTGTCTTTTCAATTCCCCAAAGCAAGCAGGAACCCCCCTTTTTTGTCATGTTTTTGCTCAGTAATTCTGGCAATGGCTTCCATAGAAGATGAGGTTTTGGTGTTTGTTGTAAATTCCCCAGTTTGGATATATACAAATAAGTAATAATTTACTGGTATTTGGTAAACTGCCAGGAGGAGGCATACACACCAATGCTATTTTTTTTAATGAAAGTATATATCAGTGGTGGTGAACCTATGGCACGCGTGCCAGAGGTGGCACTCAGAGCCCTCTCTGTGGGCACGCGCGCCGCCTCTGCCAGCAGCTTGCGCAGGTCCATTAGGCTGCCACCGCTGCCCGGAGCGGCAACCCCACCCAGCACAAAGAAAGTGAAGCGGCTAGCTAGCAAGCTCAAGTGGAGGTGGTAGAGCACACCCACACCCAGCATGCCAAAGGCCACCCCAAGCAGGGAAAGCCAGATCCCCATCAGCGCTATGGTCCCCCAGTCCCAGCTAGGATTGCGTGCCTCCCCTACATTTATGCTGGGCCTTCTTCCCACCGCCCCATCCACCAGAGATCCTCAGGATCTCCCCCAACCCTGCCCGGCCCCCACAGGTGTCCCCCCCATAAGCAACATCAAGGTGGCCATGCCCACCCCAGCCACACCCACCCAGTCTGCCGTGACAACTGCAGCCATGCCCACCCAGTGGGCCACGCCTACCCAGTGGGCCATACCCCCATGTCCCCCCTGAGGGCACCACAATGCTAATGCGGCTCTGGCACTTTGCGATAAATAAGTGGGTTTTGGGTTGTGGTTTGGGCACTCGGTCTCTAAAAGGTTCACCATCATTGGTATATATTAAACAGTACTATGTAATTTTTCAAGTAGTACCTATCCTTTAAAAGTAATCTTTTAAACTTCAGTTTTCTTCTGGCCATTCTAATCTCAATAACAGTAGTAAGACCACAGATACAGAAACTGGTATAAATAAGGACATTTAGAAGCATAGCCATAGATTCAGGTGCTTAATTCTTAACTTTTGAGATGTACGTGTATTGCTATGAACTTTAACAAAAATGTTATAGAGCTTTGTTTTCATTAGTGTGATGCACATTCTTATTTCTGTTCACAGTTGGTTCCAGACATGTAGCATAGCCATCGCCAACCTGGTGTCCTCTGAATGTATTGGAATGACAACTTCTCAGAATTTTTAATTTGCATGGCTTTGACCTTAAGTTCTCATTCCAGCATAGAAAACTCACCAAGATGAGGCTAGGCTAGATTATATCTAGAGGTTTTTCTAATTATATATTTTTATACCTGTTTAGAGTTATATTCTATGTTCTATATTTAGTTTTATTGTGCTTATTGTATATTTTGAATAACAGCATAGCAAGCAACATGGAGCACTTCCTTCAACAAAAAGACAAGAAATGTTTTCTTTAAATAAATTAAATTTTCAGGGACACTTTATGCAACCGGTCTTACTTCCAAGTCAGTGTCTACAAAATTGAAACCTAAATCTATATCTGTTTACTGGCTGAATAATCTCCCCTGCTGTGGAAAGCCAAAATGAAAACATTCCTTCAGCCTTCTTTCAACATTTATGAAGAATTGCATGACTCACATATGTAAATATATCCTGTCTTCCTATGGAAATGAGATAGGCCACCCTTGCATGGATTCCTTCTGGTAAAAGGGCTATTAATGTATCCAACAAAATACAAATTATAGTTTGCGGCAAAAAAAAATTAAAACACAATATGCAGAGAAGTTTATTTTAATTTTTCCAGATGTATTACTTTAGATGTCACAAAACAAATTTTGTTCCAACTTTCCTCCAACTACAATGGTTTTTAAGTAATGAATCAAAAACAGTATTATTTGTGAGTAGGAACAGCAGTCTTTAAATTGAGCATTCCCTTGAGGCTACCCCTGTGACTCCAAAAAAAAAAAAAAAAAAAAAGAACCCTGGGGGTGATTTTCAAGAAGCATTATTCAACTTTTGGCCAGAATGGAATATGGAAAATTTTGGCCTGATACTGACAATATGCACAGATAATTGTAAAGCAATAGTCTTAATAAGCATTTAATTGTTATCTTGATTTGGTTTTCATTGATCACATGCATTGTAATTTAGATTTTGGGTTGTTGTTGTTTTTTCATTCTGGAGTATTTTATTTCCAGACATTTGTGCTTCTTGAAAACCCTTGGTTAAAGCAGTATTCATGCTACATACCTATACATATGTAAGTATAAACAGGCTTTCAAAATTTTCCACTGCATTTCTGGGCCAAACAATTGGTGGGTGTTTGGTTTCTCCAGAGTCACAGCAATGGCAGCAGCAGAACTCTTGAAAAAGTCTAGTGTGTGTGTGTGGGCTGTGGGGATGGGAGGGGTAGGGTGGGGTGGAGAGTTCCCTCAGGATATCTTCTCTTGGGATTTGATTGAAGTCTGAGAAGGCAGGCAGGATGAAGGCTGGTGAGAAGAGATGTTGATTCAAGGAAAGAGAGGCCTTCACACAGCCTCCTTGACCATCTTATAATTAAATTGTGAAAGAACCACAGTCTACTCCTGAGAATTTCTCTGAAATTCTCTTTTGCCTTGAAAAAATGTCTAAAGCAAATAAGCTTTTTCTTCCACATCAAACTGACTAAAAACTGGTAGGGAAAAAATGGAGAATTTGTCTGCCTAGTAATTATGCATAGTGCTTTACATCAACATTTGCATTAGGTAACAATGCAAATTAAAAAATAAAAAATAAAGGATAAGCTTTTATGCTTCTTAATACTGTTCTTCAGGCTGGCTATTAAGTAAGAGAGAGAGAAAGAGGCATGTAGGAGGAAATAGGTATTTCTGGTCATGGTAAAAAAAAACCCTATGTGCTAATTAACAATCATTAACAGCTGATTATTTAAAATCATGCCTTCATGTTAATGAGCTAAACCCATACCACTGAAAATAAAAAAAAACAATTATTTAAGAAGAATCTGAAGTACTGTAAATGTGTTATGGGTTGCATTGCCTTAGCTCACTTTGAAATTTGTTCAGTTTTTTAAATGTACTTCTCTCATAAATTACAAAAGCTCAGTAACATGAGTTTTCATGCTTCCATATATGCTACTCACTTGCATTGTTTCCTCATCTCATTCTTACAAGGGGATGGAGAGAATTTTGCTTGGCTCACATTTCTAATTCAGATTTCCCAGATTAACAAACCATAATTATACTTTGGATTTTGTGATCAGTTTTCACTTCAGAATTGTTTAAAAAGAGAAAACCTAAACCACCACTGGTTATAATCCTTGACATCTTGTAGCATTGATATATGCACCTGAATTCTCTCCAAAACAACAGTATTGTACAGTTATGAGATCAGTACATTACACTGATGCAGGCACGTATTTTTAAAAGGCTTCCATTATAGAAAAGCCATTTTTAATCGTTAAAGGCAATTCAGCTGAAAGTCAGTGATGTTTTCATAAGAAAACTTTCACAGAACTCCATATGCTTTCTAAGATCCAGATGATCCTTTGAAATCGTGATACAATCACAATTTCCCTTAAAATGTGGTACCAAATCCATATGTATCAGGAAAGAAATTTGAACAGTTCTTTATCACAGTCTATTAAATAAAGACATCATAGGGAAATTTTTATGTTCAGAGCAAGTACACATCTCAGTACCATAGCTTTAAATTATTTATGCAGAGTTTATATAAGCAAAAAATGAGGGCTTTTGTTTAGGCAGAAACATACTTTTGGTTATTGACAATATTGTTATTTTTCAAAAGGTTAGATGAAGGATATTTTTAAAAAGAGTTGAAAATGAATTTTAATCACTTTATTCAGAATCTTTTTTTTTTAAGTCAAAACTACTGCTTGCAATGATGGAAGATTATTGTATCATTCATTATTTGTGATAGCATAGACAGTGACTAAAATGTGCTAGTGACCCTCATGCTTCATAATGCATGAAGCAAAGGAATGGCTGCTGGAGTGGTGCTGTCACATTTTCTCCGTACAGATTTTGCAATGTAATAGTTGGAAGGAGATCTTGGGACTACTTGGGAAGCACTACATTAGAAATGGTCCAGAGCTGGGGTCCTCTCAGTAGGCAAATACCACTTGGTCACTGCTGTTGTTGTTTTTTTTTTAAAAAAATCTAACGTTATGTTTATTCTAGTTACTACATTTGGCTAGTTGGCCTATCGTGCTGGAAGCTTTTTAGATACTGCTAATTTTAGATTAACATACATATCAATCAGAATAGAGCTAGAATGGACCTTGGAGGACTTGTAGTCCAACCCCCTGCTCAAGCAGGAGACCCTATAAAATTTGAGACAAGTGGTTGTCCATTCTCTTCTTTAAAACATCCAGTGAGGAAGCCCCCACAACTTCTGAAGCCCCCACAACTTTTGAACTTCATATGACATATAATTATGCCATATGAAAATGATATGCCCTAAATTTTTCAATTAAATACATAACTGACAGTCTCCTACTGCAATTTCACATTTGTGTACTAAAGTCAAATATTTATTTATTTATTTATTTATTTATTTATTTATTTATTTATTTATTTCGATTTCTATGCCGCCCTATTCCGAAAACTCAGGGCGGCCTACAACATAATCAGTAGCATATAGAAATCAAATACATTATAAAACCCCTAGATTAAAAACCAATCATCCGAAACAAACTTACAACAAACATACACTGGCTGGGGCAAGGTGTCAACTGCTCCAGGCCTGCCAGCAAAGATGTGTCTTTAACAATTTGCGAAAGGCGGAGAGGGTGGGGGCAATACGGACCTACGGGGGGAGTTGATTCCAGAGGGCCGGTGCCGCAACAGAGAAGGCTCTTCCCCTAGGCCCCGCCAGGCGACACTGTCTGGCTGACGGGACCTGGAGAAGGCCAACCCTGTGGACCCTAACCGGTCGCTGGGTTTCATGTCTTATAGTAGGCCTCATATGAGTTTTTTTCAACGGACATAAGGCTTTAGCATGTTGGATCATCAATGTTTACATGCTCTATAGTGTTCTGATCATGCCTTTGCAAAAGAATGCTCCCAGTAACAAGAAATGTATCAAATGCGGAGGAAAGGGAGTTTCCAATGTTTACTGATTATGGAATCATTCGTGTCATTTCCATATGTGTCATCAATACTACACAACTTTAGATACAGTTCTAAAGTTAGGAGGAAATCTCAAAGAAGCCACCCACTTCAGTGCCATATAAAGGCATTCACAGCATCGAGGAAGAAACAGCTAGAAGTTTGCATTTATAACTGTAGAAGTGAAAATAAAAGAGGTTGCAATTCGCAAGCCTCCCTTTTGAAACAGAATTTTCTTTCGCAAAAAAATTCTAGAATATAATCAAATGTATTATTTAAAAAGTTTTCTGCACTTAATTCAGTATTTTAAACAATGTATCTTCTTTAATGTACGGGAATATTTTACAAGATCACTATTTTTTACAGCTTTTCATTTTATAAGCACTGAGTGGAAATTAAGAAATAGGGATATTTATGCAATAAGAGAAATAGATGCTATTTTTCCAACAAACAGCCACCAATGAACAAAAAAGGCATGCAGTGACTGAAGGGGCACAACCACATTTTCTCCCTTTAAAAAAATGGATGTGATATGTTTTCCATAGTAAAATAGATTTATTAAGCTTATTGAAAGAAACAGATTTTCATGCAAATGTTCAGTTACTCCTAGTCTAGTTATACATTGAATCTCTATGTGAATAGAAGCAGACATAACTTTTGTACAAAGTTAAACATATATTTCCACAACTTTGAACGCATACTTGCTATTTGCAGTATCTGTGGTTGGTTATCCATTCAAAAATTAGTAAATTTGACAGGTGGTAAAGTTTGAAGCTCATTTAGTCAATACTTTGCAAAACCTGTTTTGGCAGAAATAACAGTTTCCAAATGTTTCTTATAGTAAGGAAATTTCTTGTTTTTGTAACTTTCCCCCCACTCTGCTTTATGGAATCTTAGTTCAGAAATATTCTCAGGCCACTTTGCATGAAATCTTCCCTCAGATTTTTAATAATATTCAAATCAGGGGACTGAAGGCCATTTAAATATCTTAACTTTGTTTCTATAAATACATGATAGTTGATTTGGAGGTATGTTTTAGATCATTGTCTTGCTGAAATATATATTCCATTTCCAGAACATTTTTATTTAATTTTGTACATTCTAGAGGAGGGGTAAATTTCTTAGAGATTCATTGAAACATACAATTCCAAACGGGATTATACATGGCTGATATACTTTTAAACAATATCAGTTAAATATTACATTTGTATAATTCAGTGGGCTGCCTCTGAACTTTAGTGGCAGATTTTCAAGGGATCTGGAGATTACTTAATAAAGGCAAGGAGCTACTTGACCTATGGGCATGGTCAAGGCCTGTCCATCAATGCACTAAATCAAAACAACATGTAGTATATATTTGCTATATGCTAATAATTGCTATATTTACAAAATGTATATGTTTTTGAGTTTTTCCAATCCTTATAATCTCTCTCTCTCTCTCTCTCTCTCTCTCTCTCTCTCTCTCTCTCTCTCTCTTCCTCCCTCCCTTCCTCTATCTATCTATCTATCTATCTATCTATCTATCTATCTATCTATCTATCTATCTATCTATCTATCTATCTATTTTCCAATCACTTGCAGTTTTGAGCAAAGCAATTGCTATTTCAGTATCCTTGATCCGTAAGTAGGTCTGTTATCTTCATTGTGGGTGTGCTGCTTAGTAGTCCCAGCAGGGATATTTTTCTGTAAACATTATATTACAATGAAACAATTAGGCTGAAGCTCATGAGATTACTGTGTTTAATAACATTTGGGAGAAATTTACAATGTAATAGTTTTAGTGCTAGACACGACTTCAATATCTGTATATATGTGTTGAAATATACATGGTATATTTGTTAATTTGGTTTTGAGAGTCATGATATAGAATGAAAAGTTGAAGAAAATTAGGCAGAATGAAATAAGAGTCACTAATACCGAGTACAATCACCACCTAGTGTATCACAGAACATCTGTTGCACTGAGCCGAAAGCTGAAGAATGGCCCAACTAAACTACAGCTAGAGGATGATGAGAGAATTCAGAACTAACAAAATGCTTCAATGAATGAAATATCCTTACGAATGAAACTCGAATGAAATGCTAGTGGCACGAAGAAAGATTTTCCAGCAGTGCAGAAGCAGTTTGGGATCTGCCTGATTTCAATATCAGTTTCAGCAGCTAAGTTAGTTTATATCTGCTTTTTTTTTGAAATTGGAATAGAGTTGCAGTACAGGTAGTCCTCAAGTTTTGATCACAATTGAGCCCAAAATTTATGTTGCTAAGTGAAACATTCATTAAGTGAATTTGCCCCATTTTATGACTTTTCTTGCCACAGTTGTTAAGTGAATCATTGCGTTTGTTAAGTTAGTAACATGGTTGTTAAGTGAATCTGGATTCCCCATTGACTTTGCTTGTTGGAAGGTTGCAAAAGCTGATCACATGACCCCAGGACACGGCAACGGTCATAAATTTGAACAGTTGCCAAGCATCTGAATTTTGATCATGTGATCATGGGGATGCTGTAACAGTCATAAGTGTGAAAACTAGTCATAAGTCACTTTTTTCAATGCCATTGTAACTTTGAATGGTCACTAAATGAATTGTTGTAAGTCAAGAACTTAAATAAAACAATTATTTTTATTTTCTCATGCTGCTACCTGGGTAACCGTCATCCCCTTTACTATCATCATGGTAGAGCTTCTGTATGCTTTTCATGGTATCAATCTGTAACTGTTATTCTGAGAACTGCTGACCCACTTAAATCCTTGCAGCAACATGGGAAAAGTACCTACTTGCAAAATGTTTATATGCTATCATCACGACAATTTACAAGAAGCTTTTAAAGCAGGAAAATAGCATTTTGTAGCCTGTAAGCTTCCCCTTAAAGTAACTACTCAGTTGTACATGTGAATGCTAATTACCAGGGATATGCTTAAAATATGTACGGAAACTAGGGATGATTGAACTAGTAGTTTATTTTATGTGTTTTAACTGGATGGGGGATTGTTTGTTTGGATTTTGTTTTATCTTCAATATCAGCAGTGGCTCAGGGAATGACATTGAGTGAATAATATTCTTTTATTTTGTTGATCAGCTGGGTGGAAGTTTCTGGATGTTCTCAATGGTTTGTGACTTGCAGAAATGAAGAAGTTTGCAAGCCAGTCAGAAATTACTTTCTAACAGATTAGGAAGTGGAAATGCTAGACAGTGGAAGTCCCCTTGACTAAGTCATCTATATTCAAATTTAAAAATCCCAAACATGATTTAGCTCTAACATGCAGAAGCATAGATCTCCTTCCAAAAAGCCCATAGTATTTCCCATCCAACAGTATCCTCCTAGGAATCTCCATTTATACCTCAAGGCCAGGGAAGAGCAGTTTTCATAGTTATCACAAGCTTGAAAACACTTGAATCTTTTGTAAAGATTGCATGTTTTTCCATTTCACTTTTGGGGCGTTAGTTAAATTAGCAGGTCTGTTGGGGCTGGGATTTACTATAATTTAGTCTAAGTGAATGTTAATCTATTTTAAGAGAGTATTCTAGTGAAGCTTTTTATATTCTTCTGTGGCCTTTGGACTCTGATGAGTTATGCAATACAACTAAACAAATGGAGCAAATGATATTATAAGATTGGAAATAATGTTTTTTGCTTCTTAAATATCAAAAGTTATAGAAGATTAGCTCTGATAGTCATTCCATGTTGACAAATAAGCTTAATGTATGAATATTATTATTTTTATTCACTTTAGATTTTTTCCTAACCCAATTCTAATAGAGAGGCAGCATAGTAGGACAAATTAGCTTATGAAAGTAGCTGCTGTGATTATACTGACACAAACCAGACTTTAGACTTACTTCAATAAAACATTACTTTATTTTACTTAGATGAATCACATGACCAAAAGCTACCATTTATTTCCAGAAATAACACTAAATCTGCTATGAAATTTGAATTATGGTTTGATAGTTGCAGGGAGCAAAATTGGGGAAGTTTGTCTTAGCCAGAGATGCCACAATCAATCTATCTGTCCTTAAGACACCATCAAAGGAGTCTTTATAGTTTGTTTTTTTTTTACAAGATAAGAATAACAATAATCCAGGTAGATTAATAATATGCATAGAGAAAGAGCACTCCAAAATATCAAAACTCAGGGAAGAACTTCAAATTTCTCTTCATACAAAACCATAGTTCTGTTTTCCTGTTTGCTTCTTGGCAAGTCATATGTGATTTAAGAGATTCATCAAGAAGAATTCTCATGGCAAAGGATTGATTTTATGATATCACTTGAGAAATAGATGGGCACCAATGTATTTCTTTAGTGAAGCAAGAAGAATTTCTCCAGCGATAGCTTTCACTAGGCGGACTCAGAGATAGAGTCAAGGCAGGTATGGGCACTCTATCTCTGGATGTCTTCAAGCAAATGATGAATAAGACATTGCTCTTGGGTAATTTTAACTGGATTCCTGCACTGTGCAGGGGTTGAGCTTCATGATCCATATATGACCTTCCAAGTCTATGATTTTACCTTCCCACAGAGCCAAGACCTGAAATGTTATGAAATTTTCTTATGAAGTAATAGGAGATTCATCAATACCCTACTTAATATACTGGGTTTCTTATAAGAAGGCAGTTAGTTTAGGTTTGTAAATGTTTTGTGCATATAAACACTAATCAAAGTATATTAAGAATACAGAGGAATACTTCGTGTGATCACAACTTTACAGCAGGATTCAGCATACAAAGATGACATTATGAGAGGTTTTCTGTATGCTTTGCTCCTCCTAGTAAGTTTTATAATAGGCTAAAGCTATCCCCAAAGTGTTTTCTCTAGTTAATTTGTGCAGCTGTGACCTATGTTACATTTTTCTTAGGAGAATTTCAGTGTGGGGGAATATTGTAGGCCTATTTACTTACTTAAATCATGTTGCTTAATTTCATGCTTCTATCGCTTTCTGGTATAAACAATATATGCCAAATCATTGTGGAATTCAAATAGATCTAGTAGGGAAAAGAAAATGGAGAAGGAAAGTGTCAGCTGTCCTCTGCCAGCTGCCGACAAACTCCAGACACAGAAGAAACAGGTGACCAGCAAACTTTAATGCAAAGAAAAAGTCAGCACTGGGAGTGAGCTGCTCCCAGCGCTTTACATAGATGTGCCCCACCCACCAACCCCACCCCAATCAGCAAGCCAGCATCCGGTCCCTATGGATAAAAAGCGTAGTCCAAAGTCCGCCTTTCCCCCCTCCAGACACACCAACGCAGCCTCCGCTGTTCCAGCTGTTCTATTAGGCAACCAGGCAGTACTCTGCCTCCTTCCCCCTGCGCCCGGTGGGAGAGAGAGGCAGCTGAGGTGAGGCATACTCCCCCCAGCATCCGGCTGGCTTAGCTCAAATGCCCAGCCAGTGGTGGGGACGTCTCCGCCGTCCGTTTCCTTGGAGGGAGGCACCCACGGCGTCTGGTGGCCTCGCCAACTCCCAGCCACTGGTAGGGAGCCCAGCCGACTCTCAGCTGATTTCCCGGAGCCAGGCCAACATGCGAAGGCTGGGCCGACTCCCAGCTGGCTGTCGGAAACCGGGTGGTGTGTAGCGGACCCGCAGGCTCCCCACCGAGTCTGGACGCCGACCCGACTCCCAGCTGACTGTCGGGAGTCAGGCAGTGCTTATGGCTCCCCTGCGAACGTCGGCCGGTTGCTGGCTGCATCCTCCCCATGTCCCGCCGGCTCATGGCAAGCCCAGGGGCTTGACAGAAAGTATTTTTAATAAATTTTTGAAGTCCAAACAGCTCTATTGTAATTCTGCAGTCTGTGTGACATTGTACAACTTGAAGCTTATTTTTGTCAATTTCAGTAATTTGTGCTATTACAAAGTTTTCCAAAAATGTGAGAAAGGTTTACCAGAATAATTAAGCTGTCTGCCATCTGCAAAAGATTAAGCACAGAGGTTTCTGAATTCTTCCCTACCATCCCATCCAAATATACAGTATTTTACTGAATCTTTTCAACAATTCCCCTTGTAACCAACATCCAAATGACATCCACGATTACAAAACTATGCACAGCTAGGACAATTGGCAAAGACAACCCAACACCCCTTGCCAACTTATTTATTGCCATTGTTAAGACTGCCAGACTCCTGTCAACCAATGGTATTTCTTTGGGGTACCCTGCTAGATTTCCAGCCAATGTAGCATGATGTAATGTCTCTGGTTTCTAAGATACATAGTACAGTACCTGATAGTATTAAACCCATATCATAATTTAAAAAGGAATGCAGTTATTTCAGATGAGCTTCAATGTTTCTCTCCATTTAGCCCAATTATGTATGGTGAGTTAATGGTACTGCCATTCCTTACTTCACACCTTATTATATTTTTTCTATTCTCTGTGTACCTTTCGCAATGTATTCACTGCTAGACACTAAAAACATACTTTATTGTGGAAATAAATTACTAGCTGGAAAAGCATTTTGTGTAACATGGCACTTCAGCTTTGCATACTTATGAAAATAGACATGCAATTATAATAAGGTTAATAATATAGTAACTATTAATAATTATAATAATTTAATAATTTCTCATGAAATTATGAGCTCATTTCTGACTGTTTCTTCCAGGAGAGTTTCAGTGGCTCCTAGCAAGTACAGCATTGTCTTTTTCCACTTGTAGGTTAAGTTAAAACCTAAATATGGGGATACCCTGTTATTGCCAGTGTAAATGTTTCTCCCAAAGGCATCTACATGTTGTACAAACTAATAATATTCAGTAAGAAAAAATAAAGCAATCAGGCACAATACAATAAAAATGCAAGTATTAAAACAAAATTCCTTTTTCAAAAGCCTTCCAAAAGGCAAACTGGTAATGCAATTTGTAGTTGCCACCCCAGAAATGTCTACGTGAACAGGCAGGTTTTCTAAAAGGCGGCCTTGGTAATTTGGGCATCAACATTGAGACCTGATTTCTGGCTACCCTTCAATGACCCAAATCCATTATGGGGACCTTGAGCAGCTGATATATTACTATTATTATTGTTATTATTAATAATAATTTATATTTATTTATTTATTTTGAGGCAATTTTAGTAATCAGGAAACTGGTTCTTGGTTTCTTTTCATTTCTGGAGCACAGTTAATATTTTGGGGAGGGACATATTTCTCGAAGCCCTAGGATCAATATACTGGCTGCTTCTCTGTTTGTTGTTGCCATTGTTTTTTTCTAATCCATTTTTGCTGTAGAAATGTGACTCCAACTTTATTTTCTTTTGTGAACTGACTCAACCAATCCAGGATCATGTAATGAATCTCATGGTGTCAAGATGCCTTTGGTGACCAAGAAAAACTGCTACTGAAGGCAGAATTGAGGGTCCTATGTTTGTTTGCGTGTTTGTTTTTACCATCCATCTCACTGGTACAGCAACTCTGGGTGGCTTACAATATAATAAAAGGGTTATAAAGATACAAAGTGATTAAAATTAAAAGAATTAAGTAGTAAGCTAAAAACTAAAAAAGTTGGGCAACATGGGCATGGGGAACTTCTCTCTACCCCGTCAACCATCCCCAACACATTGCACTAGAATGGGGGCCCCAGGCTAGCCAGCAGAACCAGGATTTCAGGCTCTCCCAGAAGAGGTGCAAGGGGAAGAACCTCGCTTCTAGCAGGAAAATATTCCAGAGGGCAATAGACATAGCAGAAAAGGCTCTTCTCCTAGAGCTCTTCTCCCCACCAGCTGAAATTATTTAGCACAGAGGTTCCCACCCCCTGGGCTGCAGTCTGTTTGGAACCGGGCTGCACAAGCATCAGGCACATTTGCTCAAGTGGCAGGTACATGCACTTGCACACAAATCTCCATTTGTGCAAGCGGTAGGCGTCCGCCACTGGTGCAAATGGAGCTATGCACACTCACCTGCTTGCCCACCACTCACACAGAACCATCCCCTCTCCCCTCCACTCCTGTGGTCTGCAAAGCTGGAATGGTTCAGGACCGCTTTAGCAGACAGAATCCAAATAGGCCTGTTTCGTTAGAGTGAGTGAGGTAGGCTAGTTCCATTGGAATGAAATACCTCCTCATAGATTGATCATAGATAAACAGACATAGTCAATTAAATCAATTTTAGATATTAGAGATGAATTAACTTTTCTTTATATTGGTTACCATCTCAATAAACTGTCAAAAAGGAAAGAAATTGGTAATACTAGTTAGAAAATCATATACACTAATAAAATCTACCATCAGCTTATGGTATTAATATTTTTTGAATTTGTGAGATTTCATATGATTTCAAACAAAGGTATATTTCTCTCTTTGGAAATATAACTTATCTTTATGACCATATTATTTTATTGGCCCCAATAGGTTATAAAATATGTTGTATGCTGCAAAACCGTTTGGACATAATCAGTGGTAATTTTATAAACCACAGTATGTGAAATATAGTTTAGTAAATAAGTACTCGTGTGAAAAGTAAGTTTAGTAAGGTCACAGATCATTGATGGAGGAGGGGGTTAGCTTTTTTCACTGCTAAAATCATTTTCAGATAATATTTTAGTTAACATTTCTAAAAATAAATTATTGGAAGTTGAGCACCCTTTTGTCATCAGACCAAAACAGAGGTACATGTATGTAAACTTTATTCATTAAAGACAATGCTTTATTCTTCTTCAGCATTCATCACATCGCAGGGCCAAAAAAAGTCAGTTACATGGGCTTTTAAAGGTTTAACACAGAAAAAATTAAGTTATTGAAACTAAAGGTATAGTCCTACATCTAAGAGAAAGAAAAAAATCTTGCCTGACCAATATATTTTAAAGTAGACACAACACAGAGCCAAGTAACTTGAGACCCTTCAAATCTGTAATTACCATGTTACTGCAGCCATTTTATATGTCTAAGGAACTAAATACTAAGATTTGGCTCAGTGCCACAGAGTTTACAGTGAACTATAAATTAGAAGAAATGGACTATAACAGGGGTGTCAAACTGCTGGACCGCGGGCCGGTTTCATCATACCAAAGCCGCGTCCATCCCATTGCTGGCAATGCAAAAAGAGTCGCAATACATCATGTCACGTGACATGGCGAGTTTGACACCTGTGGACTATAATAATTTATTAACAAGTTACCAATTAACTCACTCTCCCAATAAAAGCAGGTGTGCTGAACAAATCATGAAGGTGTCAGTTATGTCTTTTTGGGTGAAGGAAAATTTTTTATCGTAATAGCTTTTTAATATGTAAGATGAATTCCAATAATTAACATTCATCCTAGGAATTGTTATTTCTGCCATGCCCAGCAAGCTGAAATTTATTTTTTACTCAATTCACTGTAGACCATGACTTACTTCTCATAACATACTTGCGATATTTAGCTTATGACTTTTATGTCACAAAACCCATGATCTGATCAACGACTTCTTGTTCAGATGGAAAACATGCAAGGAGATCTTCAGCACATCAGCCTGAATACAGTTTAAGATAAGTTTTTTTCCCAGCTTTGTCTGCATAGAGAAATATAACATATGGAGTTAGCACAATGGCTGATTGGATTTTGATTGCTCTGAAACATAGCCAAGCTTAAAGTAGAGAGTGCAGCCTGAAAGGAAATGCAGTAGACACTAGACAATTAATTTGTTTCTGACAAGGGACCTGGCTAACAGGCTGCTTCGAAGGTGGCTAACAAAACCACTATGTTTCCATCTGGAAGCCATATGGGGAACTCAGTCGCTATCTTGAAAATGCTACAGTAGATACAAGAACTTGGAAAACAGATATTGCAGTTTTCTCAAACTGGACCAAATCAAGAGCATAATGACTGAGCAATAGCCCCAGTGAAGACTTGAAACAGTTAACCTGAAAATAAATACATAATAAAATAGCATCAAATCAATGCATTGAAATTCGCAAAGGCAGGCAACCATTATCAAAAAAAAACATCAAAAAGATGGTCTTGGGGACTAGCAAAGCACTTGTTCATTTCACACGCATTTCAGTTAATGCATCTTCATTTGATTGCCTGGCAGAAAGAGGGAGGGAGGGAGAATTAATCCGTTTTGCCCAACGTTGTAATTGAATACTCTAGGATTGAACCTGACAATCCTAAAGGACATGCATTGTGTCACTTCAATTTAGCTGTCATGTCTGAAAGCATCTTTATCCAAAGCTACTTAAAGAGAGCAAACATTGCACTGTTTCCATATGAAAAACATAAAAGTGCCATGCTCACAATTAAGTATTTCTCTTGTTTCTCGATGCATGTTCATGGGCAATTGCATGTCTCAGTACTAGCAGCAAATGGTCAGTATGCAATACCAATAAGCGGGATCTCCGATTAAAAAAAAAAAGGAAAATATTCCTAATTTCCTTTTTTTTTAGTCTTTAAAGTTTATATGACTCCGTGAAATGCTGCACAAAAAAGTGTTCCAAGAATGTAATGCATAATAATTCTACCTTAACAATCCTGACAGCTCGATGGGAGGAGGGAAGAAGGGGTAACAAATCAAAAGTTTACAAAAACCAACACCCAATGTTGAATGTATATGTTCTATAACTAATGCCTCTTAACATAACCTTATGACTAATGTTGTTTGCTTTAATACTGTTAAAGTGGACTGAATCTCTACCTCAGGATATGAAACTTTTACCTCAGGATCTCTGGTTAGGGACTATAAAAGATTGCACTAGTAATGGGATGAAGTCAATTCAGAAGCGCAAACGAACAATATGCAATAGACTAGATACAGTAGATAGACCATATATAAGAGAAACACCAACCAAACAAAAGGTACTCGGAGTATACTTGAAGAGGGAAGGGAGGAGGGAAGAACGTTTACTAAAACAGATGTTTACAAAGATTAATACCTAATGTTGTATGCTATGTTCTAGGATGATTGTTTAGCAATAGGATCTTTGGTTTAATGTTGATCACATTAATATGGAACCAGATAAGAGAAACACCAATCAAACAAAGTGTAACAGGAGTATAGTTGAGGCTAGACGCGAGGAGTGGAAAAAGGCTTACTAATTCAGACGTTTTCAATGACTAATACTTAGTATTGTATATCAGGTGCCATGATGATTGCTGCACAATATGTTTTTATGTTCAATGTTGATTGTTTTAATAAAAGAATTATATATATATATATATATATATATATATATATATATATATATATATATATATATATATATATATATATATATATATATATATATATGTCAAGTGTTTATTTTTTTTTTTTTTTTTTTTAGATTGCACCCTGTAAACCCAAATATGGGAGGAAGGAATCATTCTTTCCTTTTGCTTGTTTCAGCTCAACCCAGAGCCATCCAGCAAGCACAAATATATATATGTTGTTTAAAATTGTTGACAAAGAAATAAGGGAATTTCTGATATAGCTATTTCGAGTTTCTTAACTCTCTTCAGTCAGACTCACCCTTCTGGGATTCGAACCTGGGCAGTCTGCATGCTAAGCAGATGCTTTAACCTATTGAGCCACAAGTTCTCTCCCGCTTTGTCAGTAGTCAGGGAGTAAGGATATGTGTCAAGTGTTTATTTTTTTTTTTTTTTTTTTTTTTTTTTTTTTTGGATTGCACCCTGTAAACCCAAATATGGGAGGAAGGAATCATTCTTTCCTTTTGCTTGTTTCAGCTCAACCCAGAGCCATCCAGCAAGCACAAATATATATATGTTGTTTAAAATTGTTGACAAAGAAATAAGGGAATTTCTGATATAGCTATTTCGAGTTTCTTAACTCTCTTCAGTCAGACTCACCCTTCTGGGATTCGAACCTGGGCAGTCTGCATGCTAAGCAGATGCTTTAACCTATTGAGCCACAAGTTCTCTCCCGCTTTGTCAGTAGTCAGGGAGTAAGGATATGTGTCAAGTGTTTATTTTTTTTTTTTTTTTTTAGATTGCACCCTGTAAACCCAAATATGGGAGGAAGGAATCATTCTTTCCTTTTGCTTGTTTCAGCTCAACCCAGAGCCATCCAGCAAGCACAAATATATATATGTTGTTTAAAATTGTTGACAAAGAAATAAGGGAATTTCTGATATAGCTATTTCGAGTTTCTTAACTCTCTTCAGTCAGACTCACCCTTCTGGGATTCGAACCTGGGCAGTCTGCATGCTAAGCAGATGCTTTAACCTATTGAGCCACAAGTTCTCTCCCGCTTTGTCAGTAGTCAGGGAGTAAGGATATGTGTCAAGTGTTTATTTTTTTTTTTTTTTTTTTTTTTTAGATTGCACCCTGTAAACCCAAATATGGGAGGAAGGAATCATTCTTTCCTTTTGCTTGTTTCAGCTCAACCCAGAGCCATCCAGCAAGCACAAATATATATATGTTGTTTAAAATTGTTGACAAAGAAATAAGGGAATTTCTGATATAGCTATTTCGAGTTTCTTAACTCTCTTCAGTCAGACTCACCCTTCTGGGATTCGAACCTGGGCAGTCTGCATGCTAAGCAGATGCTTTAACCTATTGAGCCACAAGTTCTCTCCCGCTTTGTCAGTAGTCAGGGAGTAAGGATATGTGTCAAGTGTTTATTTTTTTTTTTTTTAGATTGCACCCTGTAAACCCAAATATGGGAGGAAGGAATCATTCTTTCCTTTTGCTTGTTTCAGCTCAACCCAGAGCCATCCAGCAAGCACAAATATATATATGTTGTTTAAAATTGTTGACAAAGAAATAAGGGAATTTCTGATATAGCTATTTCGAGTTTCTTAACTCTCTTCAGTCAGACTCACCCTTCTGGGATTCGAACCTGGGCAGTCTGCATGCTAAGCAGATGCTTTAACCTATTGAGCCACAAGTTCTCTCCCGCTTTGTCAGTAGTCAGGGAGTAAGGATATGTGTCAAGTGTTTATTTTTTTTTTTTTTTTTTTTTTTTTTTAGATTGCACCCTGTAAACCCAAATATGGGAGGAAGGAATCATTCTTTCCTTTTGCTTGTTTCAGCTCAACCCAGAGCCATCCAGCAAGCACAAATATATATATGTTGTTTAAAATTGTTGACAAAGAAATAAGGGAATTTCTGATATAGCTATTTCGAGTTTCTTAACTCTCTTCAGTCAGACTCACCCTTCTGGGATTCGAACCTGGGCAGTCTGCATGCTAAGCAGATGCTTTAACCTATTGAGCCACAAGTTCTCTCCCGCTTTGTCAGTAGTCAGGGAGTAAGGATATGTGTCAAGTGTTTATTTTTTTTTTTTTTTTTTTTAGATTGCACCCTGTAAACCCAAATATGGGAGGAAGGAATCATTCTTTCCTTTTGCTTGTTTCAGCTCAACCCAGAGCCATCCAGCAAGCACAAATATATATATGTTGTTTAAAATTGTTGACAAAGAAATAAGGGAATTTCTGATATAGCTATTTCGAGTTTCTTAACTCTCTTCAGTCAGACTCACCCTTCTGGGATTCGAACCTGGGCAGTCTGCATGCTAAGCAGATGCTTTAACCTATTGAGCCACAAGTTCTCTCCCGCTTTGTCAGTAGTCAGGGAGTAAGGATATGTGTCAAGTGTTTATTTTTTTTTTTTTTTTTTTTTTTTAGATTGCACCCTGTAAACCCAAATATGGGAGGAAGGAATCATTCTTTCCTTTTGCTTGTTTCAGCTCAACCCAGAGCCATCCAGCAAGCACAAATATATATATGTTGTTTAAAATTGTTGACAAAGAAATAAGGGAATTTCTGATATAGCTATTTCGAGTTTCTTAACTCTCTTCAGTCAGACTCACCCTTCTGGGATTCGAACCTGGGCAGTCTGCATGCTAAGCAGATGCTTTAACCTATTGAGCCACAAGTTCTCTCCCGCTTTGTCAGTAGTCAGGGAGTAAGGATATGTGTCAAGTGTTTATTTTTTTTTTTTTTTTTTTTTTTTAGATTGCACCCTGTAAACCCAAATATGGGAGGAAGGAATCATTCTTTCCTTTTGCTTGTTTCAGCTCAACCCAGAGCCATCCAGCAAGCACAAATATATATATGTTGTTTAAAATTGTTGACAAAGAAATAAGGGAATTTCTGATATAGCTATTTCGAGTTTCTTAACTCTCTTCAGTCAGACTCACCCTTCTGGGATTCGAACCTGGGCAGTCTGCATGCTAGGCAGAAGAGAGTTAAGAAACTCGAAATAGCTATATCAGAAATTCCCTTATTTCTTTGTCAACAATTTTAAACAACATATATATATTTGTGCTTGCTGGATGGCTCTGGGTTGAGCTGAAACAAGCAAAAGGAAAGAATGATTCCTTCCTCCCATATTTGGGTTTACAGGGTGCAA